>OY856412.1:1347910693-1348338193 GCA_963693085.1 Alisma plantago-aquatica | reverse complement strand
TTCTTCCGGAGGGAGACAATGAGTGGCAGGCTTGTCTCTCTATTTTGAGTCTCTTGTGATCCATCTGAGAAGACCGACTAGGAGATGGGATAGGAGACGTCTCACTTGTTTGAGCTGGCAGTCGCGGTGTAGTTAACACAGGCGTATTTGTGGGTGTTCTTATTGGTCATGTGTGTACTTCCTCCTCCCCTGTTAATTCTTTCTGGTTTGTTTGGAGCCTAACTTTTCTTCTGCCCTTTTTCGGTTTGGAGTTTATTTTCCTAGTTTTGGGTCTTATATCCCCCTGCGTGGGGTTGAGACCTTGTAGTTTCTCTATAGGGGCACAATTTTGTACCTAAAGTTTTGGTTTATTTAGTAACATGATTTTTGCGTGACCAAAACAAATATATGTGTGTGTATGTCTATGTGTATGTTATAGTATACATATATATGTACATATGTTTGTATATAGATGTATAGATTTTTGTCACCTCAGTCAAGTAACAAACCTTAATTACCGATGGATCATGTTTTGTAATAGTAAGGTACCAAATTATAATGAGATGACTAATTTTTTAATAGAAAGACTCATTTTGTAAATACAACACAACTTTTGTATTGTGTTCTACAAAAATTGGAAAACTGATATTTATGGAAAAAATTATCCACCCTAAACTGTAACTAGGAGTAAAAAACAATTCTAACATACGTAATTTGTAACCAAAATCTCTGGGTAACCAATTATGTTACCCAATTGGGTGACAAATACATCCCCTACATACTTGTGTGTATCCATATGCATGATTTATAGTTCATATTAACTCCAAATGTAACTTTTTTTTGCATTTCATTCATAATTCAATTGCTACAAATATACAAAAAATGTAAAATAAGTATTTAAATAAACTATTTTAAAGTTAATTTCTTCATTTTTTTATGTGACCTTGATTAGCATGTTCATGTTAGTAACAAAAAGATATCCATGCATACAATCAACTACTGACTACATTTTTTGGAAGGAAACACTACATCATATTAAGTGTGAAGAACATGTCAGAGAATAAAGAAGTATGAAACTTCTCAACATTTTTCTTGATCAGATTGGATGGTTTATCATATGCTAAATAATTGTGATATTCATCAAAGGTAGAAACAAGTGTCACGAATTTTCTTAAAAAAACCCACAAAGCATGCAACTAGAACTAAAATTATATTTGATATATGTATATATATACATGTAATGGTGAAAACATATTAGTTGTTAACACTCAATAAAATCCATATGATAGACTCTAAAAGCCATATATATAATCAAGTGCATACAATACACATGAATATTGTATATTAACCATATAAAGCCCTAACAATAAAGGTATGGTGCTTTCACATCGATAATATTCTTGTATAGAATTCCATTACTTTCAAATTTAATATAATACCCTTATATGGTGTTGGGATCCCAAAAAATCTTGAGATGCTAAGAAGGATACGTAAAAGAAAAAGTGCAACCCCTTATGACACTTTGATACCATAATGTATGTCTACATGCAAACTCTGTCATCTATGATTTACCTTCTTATCATAGTAATGAAAGTAAGAAAACTAATTGAGTCATTATTTAGGTTAAAAGTTCTAGCATACATTCTATAGCATCTTTATAAATTATCAAAATAATTATCATTGGAAAGAGATTTTGTTTATAAATTGAATTTATAAACTTAGAGAGAACAAGATCTAACTCATAGTTCATCTCTTTCCCAAAATTCAAATTGGAGAGAAATATAATCTATAACTTGTAATGAACATTCATGACTTACTTTTGGGAGTATTTTTTAGGAGTGATATCATGCCTCCAGTAAGAGGTATGGTCTAATCTTAACACTTCCCATCTATGTTAAATATTATACTTCTTACAAAACATAAACATGAACATAGAAATCCAAGATATAAGATTTTGCACTGATAAATATTCTAGTTTAGATCAACAATGCAAATTTCAAAATTAAAATTATATAGAGATGAGTAGTTCCCAGTAAATAATCTTACAATGATGAGGATTTTGTATTTGACTAACTATAATGTTTTGATTTTTAAAATACTTTTTAAGATTATTACGTTTAAATGATCATATCATCTTTGACATATTTTAACTCATATTCCTTATTTATCCAAAATTGTAATTCAATAAAATGTTTTACTAGTCCCAATATTTAATTCAATATAGTGCACATTGCAACATACCAGTTTTAGAACCCTACCCTAGTAGTTTTACCATGTTTACTTAGCCCAAACAAGGATAACCTAATACATATAGTTAAGTCAATAATGGAACCTAAAATGTGACACCTCAAGTATATAAGGGAATACATTATAATTTTTTGCTTAATAATGACTCTTTTGGATGGTAATAAGAAATTAAAGAACTTCATTGGATAAATATTTCTCATATATTCCTAATAAAGGGTTTTATGCACAAATACCTCAGTTGGGTTTTAATTAATGGGCCTGCAGTGTAATTTATCCACTAAGTAATAAAAATAATTAGATATTTCATCCTATAACTTTCTAGTACTTTTTAGAATAGGGAAAAGAAGAGAAAATCCAAACTATATATAAAGGAGATGATAAATGTAATAATAGGAAATAATGTGTAATATATTATTCCAAAAATCTCAAATAGGAAACCACGAGATAATTTGATATGAAAATTCGTTTTCTTGATAAAAAAGAATCTTAATGGACAAGTATCATCTAATTTGGATAGGTAAATGCATATATTAATGTCCTTATCAAAAGAAAATAGGAATTAGGCCAATAAGGTGAAATAAAATATTTAATGCCCTCAAATTGGAAAACTAACTCCAAATTCGTAATCTAAACATAAAAATAAGCCTTTGGGCAAATTTGCAACTAATTTGGTTAATGTTTGATTACTGAGTATATATATGAGAGAAAATGCCTAAAAGGGGTAATTAATAAATAAATATAATTCATGACATTAAAAGTTGGAAATAAAGGTGAATTCATATTCAACACACTTAAGTTGACTTGTGGATGAAGTTTCATCCAATTTTGATAATCCATGAGTCATTAATGCATCTAGAAAGAGAAACAAAGAATAAATTAAATAACATATCTAAAGTTGCCAAAAGTCAAATCTAATTGGTTATTCGGAATCTACATGTTTAATTTAACTTATGACCAAAATTTGGCTTAATTTGGATAATGTTTGAACCCTTATTTGAAGAGAGATAAAAACGGACATTAAATGGAATTATTACTTTATTTATCTGATCGAATTTGCCAAAAGTCGGACTGTCACGCGGTTATCTTATGTGTAGATCGTTTGTAATCGTCAGATCTGTTTTGGACGACATCCGGTTGTCTCCTACCTTGGGTAGGAGACTGACTCGGATATGAGCTATACCAGGGATCGTGTTTTTGATCGTTCTCCCTCCCATTGCCTCTGTTTTCTTCGATTTTTGTCCTTGTGTGATCGGGAGATCGTGGTTAACAAGTTAATCCTAACTTTCCTAAACTTTTGCTTTCCCAATCGAAATCCCCTAAAAAACTTTCCATCAGCCCTAGTTTAACATCGCTTCTCCACCCTTCCTCCTCTATATATAGGAACCCCAGAGCATCCTCGCCCCCAACCAAGGCCTTCCCTCGTGCCAATTGGACCAAACCCTATGTGGTGGTGCCAGACCTACTCTAGTTTTTTTTTGCCAACCTACTCCTCTCTAACTCTCTCTCCGCCGTCGTGGGTACAATTGTTTCGCCGGTGAGTTTCCTTGGACCCCCCTCTACTATTTCCATTCTTTAACTTTCATCTACGGATGACTCTACCTCCCGGTCGACAAGCTTGGTTTGAGCTTGGTTTTTGGTCATTTCCGGCAAGGTACCTGCATGCCCTCTTTGTGCGTTGGTCATGTTTTGGGCTTGAGTAGCTTCGACCGAGTTGGATCTCTATTTTTCCTCATCTCATTTTGCCACCAGTTTTCTCTGGTTCCCACGCTTGTCTTCTGGCTTGTTGTCCATGGTGGAAGGTGGCTTCTTACTTCTCCGACCGCCTTTTTGGACCTTGGTTAGGGTCGTTAGCATCAGTTTAACCTCAGGAACTCGTTGGTTTCTCACGTATACAGTTGGTCGAATGGCAGTGTCTTTGGTGATCATTGTGTGATGATCCTAACCTCGGTCTGGGTTTCTGAAGCATTTGCTTCACCATGGACGCAGAGGTATCGGGGTCGGGGACATCTTTTCCCTGAGTGCTTTTCCACCTTTACCCCTTGATCTTATCTCTTCTTCTTTGTTTTTCTTACAGGGGTATTTTCATATTTTCACGAATTCTATCTTCCTCCTTTAGTCAGAGTCTAGCGAGGGATTGACCGATGACTTGGCCGGCTGTGATTGGGCCAAGTCACGCGGGCCCCTCTCCTGCTATCCACTTTTGATGCAAATTTATTATGTGGAATTATCTGATTAGTTGCATTTAAAATTTCATAACTAATTACTTGTTGATAAGAAAAATATGTAAAAATAGTCATTGAATTCAGAAAAATGCAAGCTTTCTATTGGTATTGGTTTTGCCGCCCGAATCTGACTTTTTGAAGAGGTGATTTTAATGGATCTAATTAATAAGACAATAACTTGTATAATTCATAACTAAATATTTATAAGTCATAAAAACATAATAAAATATGTTTTAGGCTCCTAATAATATAAACTAAAATGTGGCATAGTTTTCATAACCTAATTCACACATAAATAAAAAAGATGATTTTTAGGGTTTGGTTAATGTACATGAAATTGACATAAACCCTACATATGTGTTTAATAGGTTCTTGGAGACCAAGTCTTGGATCCAGAAGTGCTTGGGGCTTTAGACTCTAATTTGAGGTATGTTGTATCCCCTATTACTCAATGTTGAGTAATACACCTATCTTTTTATCCTCTCGGATTTGGCCTACACAAAATATCTTATCTCTTGCTATCATGGTTCGTGTGAACTATCTTACTTGTTATGTACTTGGATATTCTCTTGATATCTATCATGTGCCTTGGTGCATGTTGGTCTCTTATATTAATATGTGCCACTTTGAAGTGGATGTTATATGTTTGTGTTGTCCATTGTGTGATGGCCACCTTTGTATCATCTTCTGACTAAACTATTTACTTGCCTCTATATTTACATGCAATGTGATTCAATAGCACTAGAGTAGTGTAAATTACTTTGGTTTTGGGGTAGTAATCCCCTATTGTTTATTCAGGAGGGTGGTAGTAAACCACTTCTCTATACTCGAGTGTCGAAGTAATCCATACTCAACTTTATATATTAGGAGATTGGCAGTATTCCTTTCTCTATCATGTTCAAGTTTGTGTTTGGCCGCCAATTGTCTTTATATTGTTCTAGGGCTATGCTTATCTCACATGCATGCAGGTTATTGATGTGGGTTGTGGGGTGTGTGCCCTACTTTCTTTTGTGCCAGTATTATACAATCTTTATTGTTTTTTTATGACAAGTATCCTCTTTTATCATGTTATGATTCTTTTACTATGATGATGAATCAATTCTTTTATGCTTGTGTGGGTAGTTCTTATCTCTTGTATGGGAAGAATTTTACATTTGATGTCCTTATTGCTTAAATTGCTCAAAGTTTCCTTTAGCATACACATACCAGCTTTTTGCTGATGTATTTCTTTTCTTCTTCTCTTTTGTGGGGTATGCTTCCAACCCGAAGTTAGACCAAGGAGAGTGAACTTCAACATCAACCTTGTAGCTAAGATTTGGGAGACTTGAAGAGGTGGTTAGATGACCCTGAGCTTGATCTTTGCCTTTTATGTTTAGTTTTCCTTTTGGACACCCATGTGTGGTGAAGTGTTGTATCATGTTATCAAGCTTTGTAAATTGTTAGATAATGATCTTTTCTGCTGCTACTCTTTGTGTAATGATACATACATGTTGATTGAATTGGTATCCATCCCTTTGGGAAAAAAAATTATGTGGTGTTTGGTTCAAGAGATGTGATCTTTTCTTTCTAGTAGAGGAGTGGCTTCACTTTTTAACACACATGCTGGGAATACTATTTGACATTCATCCTTGGATTTGACAGTTTTGTATATGGCATTTTAAATTTACATAAGTTTTATACTCGTCTTAAACTAGTGTCATATATTTTTAATTGATTCCACATCACAATGAAATCTTTAGTTATCTATGCACTTTTTGCTTATTTAAGATTGGATATAGAGTCAAATAGGTTTTCATATAGGTTTCTAGAGTTATAAAGATGTTACTAAATGTTAAACAATGATATATCCTACGAGAGTTCCTTTCCTCATTCAATACCATTTTATCTAGGAATAATACTTTTAAGAAGTAAATCTAAAGATTATGGTTAAACATAAAACATAATACTTCAGTCTGACCCTTTACCACAGAAGTCATTCCTTCAGTTTCTACATGTTGGCACTCCAATATTTTTTCACAAGTGATTTAAAGGTGAAAAAACACATATTCATTTTCGAAGTAGTGTTTAAGATTAAAAACATTAAATGTAAATACTTTTAATTCAAACCAAAAATGCTAGGGATATTTGATGTGCTTTGGTGACCTAGGCACTGAAGGAGGGTTTCAAATCTTAACTTTAGTTCCTTCAATGATGTAAGTTGTATCCTACACCCTTTTAATACTCAATTCCATTTTAGGGTGCAATGCTCAATGGATATGTTTTCTTAAAGGTGCCTCATCTCATTGTTGATATGTGTTTATTTAGTGCATTATAGGACTAAAATGGCTCAAATTAGGTATGATAATGGTAATATTGGTAAATGCATATTGATCCCTCGAAGAGGACAAAACAAAAATCCAGACACAAACATATAGCTTACATAATCTAAATTAGAAGGTAATAGATGTAAACAATCATATATTGTAAGGATTTACAAAATATCCTAGTTTTTGGTTATAGAACATTACCCCATCTACTTATCTATGTATTACATAATTGTGTTTCTTTTTTATCTTAGTAAAGTTAGTTAGTTAATCACTGCTTCTGTGGTCGTGTCTTCTAGAATGTTTCTCATGCTAGATTTAGTTCACACATGATGTAATGCGCCAAAATATCTATAAAGACTCGATCTATACAGTCGAATATTTACAAAATAATTTCAAAAACATAAATAATCTTTATTACATTCATGCTTGTACATCAGAGTCACGGAAGCTTACAAATATGATTACAACTTTAAGAAATAGAATTCATTTTATATAGTCTTCAACAGAGGACTACCCAGTGCATGCCTCTTCCAGGTCTTCCATCTACCACCTACCCATGAGTTCCCAGAGGGAACGTCCACACATGGACCCCATTGAAGGGAAAATAAAGGGTCAGCAAAGCATTTACTGAATCCAATCAATGAACTATGCATGAAATAGGATTTAGATGCGTAACAAAAATTAGGAAAGGACTATTTGGTGGACTAAGTCTAACAAGAAGAAATTCTAATGTGAAATTCAAAATGACAAATCTTTCACAAAATCATTACTAAGAATGGTTCAATATTTCAAGCATGCAAATTCATCCAAGCTATTCACAAAGTATATCAATTCAAGATGTTCTATTTGACAAGTTTTGGCACCTCCTATCATATCTTTTCTAGGGCTAAGTGCCTTGTGTTCTCACACTCTAGGAGAGAATGACACTAGTGCCTTATTACCTATTCCAGTTAACTGGGGGACAACTTATCCCTATACTTGGCCCACTCAAGTGAGCCAAAGCTCTATAGGGCCAAAGCCCAAGGGACCAAAGTCCAAAGGGAGTCAGAACTCCAATAGATCAAGAACAGTTCCAAAATTATTATCAACAAGATTTCATCAATTGCAAAATGAGAGTGGTGAACTTTCAAGAAAAAAAAAAGCCTTCAAAACTATATGAAATTCACCACAAATAAAGATATATGTGTTTCCATCAAGAGGGAAAATAGTTCAACAATACAATAGAAGATTTAGTACCTGAATTATTTAGGGCTCCAAGGATTGCATAATCAAAATGTGGCTCCAAGAATTTATGAAGAGGTGGCTACAAAGAACAATAATCTTGTCACCATTTGAATTAGAATCAATGTAGCTCAATTTGTCTTATTTATGATTAGATTTTTTCATCTAGGTTTCTATGACATATTTTCCCCTCAATGTCATTTCTAGGTTCCCACCTTGTTATATAAATTCGTTGTTACATACTCATTTATTTGATCATATTATCTCGAGATTAGATCCTAAATGATGTTCTCTTTTATTTATAATATACTTCTATGTAGTCACTAGGGATCAAAGGTGTCCATTTACTAGTATGGTCTTAATAGGAATATCTAGGGTTTAGAGTCAACATATCACCATATACATTAGTCATGAACTAATACCTATAATTAAGTTATGTATGTGAACACCAATATATATATATATATATATATGAACATAAGGTATATTCATGTTTAGTACAAACTACCATATAATCTAATGTGAATGTCAAAATGTTTATAGAAATACTTTTGATAGATATAGTCCTCTTTTATGTCCTATAATCCAAGGTATATAGATGAGTGCACTTCCTAATATTACTAAATTTATGTGAATTGACTAAATTATAATTCTTAGTGATAATGAGATTACTACTCTCAAGTTTTATTACTAATTCAAATTAGTAAATTATTATTTATTTATAAACGCATGTACATGTTAATACTAATAGGATTTGTATCAAGTTAAAATATCAACTTGGATTGGTTATCATCATTACCATGTTCATAAGTATACAATGTTCTAATGACTATTAACCTATAATCTAAATCATGTGCACTAACTGATTTGAATAATAGAGTTTATCTTTATAATTGATGGTTATCATATCAACCTAAATTTGTATATCTTATCTGTGCTTATAACTAGTCTTTAAATATGAAATGGAGGAAAAAGGGACTGACCTACAGTCACGGGTGAACAATGCAGATCAATCTATAAGTTCGAACTCGTAATCACCCTCAACTTGTTGATGACTTCTTGAGATCCTGGAATCAACTGGTGGTGACTCCCTACTCTTTATACATCTAACAAAGTCGTGTGGGATGGCTCCATTAGTTTCTCACCAAGCCGGCCAGGTCTGAAAATTCTGATCTTTTTTTCACGTCAAGGTGGTTTCCTGGAAATCTGTAGATGCTCGTAGTAGCCACAAACAGTAGATGGAAGGCGATCTGATCTTTCTCAGATCTCTGTGACTCCAATGGGTTGCCTTTGAGAGAATGATATTTGAAAGTTAGGGTGGCGGCACGTGATAGGACTTGGTAACAAGGAAGTTGAATCATGGATCGGGGAGGTTCAGGAGTTAAATATTGGTAGGAGGCTGGCGAGGTCTGAATCTTGCTTGAGTTGCAGAGGGTAAAAACCTTGTGGAGGCTGTAGCAGTGGCGCCGATGGCCTGAAGATGATGGTGATCGAGGTCTGTTTGCAGCTCTTGTGGCAAGGTGCAGGAGGCATCACCAATCTTCAAAGGTCACCAGATACGATGAGCTTGAGGCTCTCGATGCTATCTTTCCTGCAGGTTGTAAGAGCTTCTTGGCACCCATCATACTCGAGGCAGCCCATGGGTGGTGTCGTGGTGACGCAGGGTGGCATCTGCCGTGGTGTTGCAGATCGTCATCTGCTGCCAAGATCTAATAGGATCGTAGCCACCATCGGCAGATCTAGATCTCGTGTTGGACGAGTTGCAAAGCTAAGCGGCGGCCAGGTCAAGGTGGCCATCGGAGCATCAGGTTCTGGCCACGATCGCAGTGCTTTTGGCAGTGAGCAACACTGGTGATTATCGTGTGGGTGGCGCTGAGGAACAACAGACCTGTTGTTCTGTGCGATGGTCGATTAGGTGGGGGGAGCATAGCTGGTCATAGAAGCCTAGTTGGTGATGGGGATTGGAGATCAGGTCTGGGTTCTGGAGTTGCAGACGGTAGTGGTGGTGTTTTGCAAGCCGACCATCGGACTGGCCTGAAGATGGGAAGGGAGAGGCAGAGGAGAAGAGCAAGCCTGACGAGGGTGGTGGTTGTGCACTTCCGAGGAGTCTGAACTCGACGGTGGTGGGTTCTTAGTGCAGGCCGCCAAGTTTCTTGCTGGCGAGCGCTACTGGGGTGGGTGCTTTCGGCGTTGCGATGTTCATGGACGAGAATGATCTGCCGGTTCCATCCATCTAGACAGAGGCGCTGCAGATTAGCGATCAGGGCAGGGCTTTTATAGGGGCGCCGACCCTAGGGTGTGCGTCCAGGGAGGCAGGTACAGGGGTTGGATGGCTCGGCGCCTGGTGGACGGTGCGTCGGCCGTTTCTTCTGTATGTCTCAGGTCTTTATGGCATTTGCAGTTTCGGCTTCCCCTGCTCTTAACTGCGTAGCCGGTGGTTCAAGCAGGGGGGAGTCTGAAGCTTGTGGGAGTAGAAACGGAAGGCGAGGTGCTGTGAGAGGGACGGATTCCCTCGTCGATGGTCTGGCCTGCGGAACGGCCACACGACTGGAAATACGGGCGTGCGGGGGTCAGGGAAGGAAAGACGCGAGGGTTCGCGTGGAAGAGAGAGAGAGAGGTGTAACGGGCCGTTACCTCATTATGAGTTAATCTATTAACTATAGTCAATGTATTATTTAGTACTCTCTTTCAAATTTTGTAACTTCTAAGCGGAAAAGCAAGATGCTATGAGGTTTTTTGACCATGGGGTGTAGTCCTATTCGACTAGGTTTTAAGATACTATTACCATTATTTATGAATATGACATATCTAACTTATTTACTCTCATAATTAATTCTCGTATCAATTTCCTTTAATGTTGTTTATATTTTCCATTGATTCCAAATCAATAGTAGCAAATTGAGAGGACTAGGTGGGTTTGAGGTCAAATGAAGGTAGCTAGGCACATAAACATCAATTGGACTAGATGACTTCAACCAAGAAAATGATACTCAAACCAAGGATTAAATCGTTAATATTTCTCAAGTGAGCATAATTGATACATTGAGACACAAGGGAATTCAATCAAATACTACTCGGCATCAAAAGTTAGGATATTTATTCAACATAAGTAAATGCAAATTTCAAATGAAGGGCAGTATTGTAAATATATTCAACTTAGGTGAAAATAGCTCAACGTAGATAATAGTAGTCAAAATTGAGTATGTTACAATATCATAGTTTTATCACAATCTCTTATTCTATCTAAAATTAGTAGGAATTTCTTCAAATTTAGAGTATCTACAATTCCCATTCAGTCTAGACCTAGCCCATAGGTATTTCAACTTCTTCCAATCACAACCGGTGTGTCATATTTTTAGGATATTGATTACAGTGAATGCATTATATATGAATGACTAGTTTCCATCTGCTAACTCTCAGGAGAAGGAACTCTGAATATGGTGAGACTCCTACATTGGATACGCATTGGAAGCCAAATATTATCAACAACTTTGTATTTTTGAAGTATCTGTCTATATAGTATCCACAATTCCTCATATGAGGCATAACCTATGATGTTAGGCCATATGTTACTAATTGGTTTCACATAATCAAATAACACCACCTTATCTAAAGCTCCTTCAGTCACATATATGCAAAACCAATATTTTTCATCATGCATGAGTCTATTTATGCCTTGATTTAAAAGTCAACCAACTCTACCAGTGATTGAAGAACCAATCCAACTTCATCTAGTGGGAATGATAACCTCTTCAAGTTAGGTACAATATAGTTGGAGGTATCTCTGTTTTGGTCAATTTAGGTTTGATAAACTCAAAATTGCTCTGGTTTTCCTTGTTTTAGACCTGTGTGGTAAAAGTAAGTGCTTTTTACTAATTAATATCATATTAGGACATGTTGGTGCTAATTAGGTCAAATATAGAATAAATTAGGAAGATGAAGTCTCATTAGGTTTAACATAGGTTGAATCAATTTTAATATGTGTCATTTTGGTGTGGTTTTGATGTAAATAGGATTGAATAGTGTTGACTACACTAGTAGATATTACATTTTAAATACACATACGTGGGTATATATAATATATGTATATTTTATGACATATATTGAAAGGCACCCTTTTCATGGAGGGAATCACCTATATGTATACACACACAAATATATATATATATATATATATATATATATATATATATATATATATATATATATAGGAACTAGATACGTTGATTTTCCAAATCTACTATTTAAAAACATCTAGAAAATGTAAAACTTTATTGTGAAAAAAACATTATGTGACTAGTTTCCCTTGCACACCCCCTATTTTTTATTTTTCTTATGTATACTTTCCAGATTGGTATATACACATGTTGAGTTACATAATTGAAAATGTTGATGCATCATTACTTGCTTTGTAAGGAATTTTTTTGTCCTTTTCTCAGTATTTCTTATTGAGTATTCCTTAATATAATGTAATTTAAGAGGTTATTTTAATAGAGAGTTCACGTGGTTACCTCATTAGCCATGTGATTTGGAAAAATAAACCATTAAATGTTAGTCCCGATGTTTAAATATCTCCATATAATTTTTGAAGATGATATTGCCAATCATGTTTAGTTATCATGGCATCTTAGTAGGCATTTCTAGACACCATAAGAAGCCCTCAACTGCCACCAAAAAAGTGTGTCCATGTACTCGCTTGACTTGGGTCAACAACTTGGGCCTTTTAAGGCCTTAGTCAGTCCATTTGATGGCCAAAATAAAACGAAGACATGTAGAATACGAAATACACCATTCGTACCCAAACCATTCCCCTATAAATTTACAAACTAGTAGCTCTTATATTGATATCTTGAATAGTGAAGACAATTCCATGTGATATTGATGATGAAAACTATATTGCATGTGCATTACCACTTACATTTGCACACATATAAAAAATGGAATACAAAATTCATGTACCATGCCACACATGCACTAGTACAGAAATGGGTTATAACATCCCTACGTGTAGGGTCGGTTTTTCCAAATAACCGACCTTATATGTCTAAAAAAAACGCGGGCACCACTTAAGACCTCTTGGGTCGGTTTTCTTAAAAAAACCGACCTTGTAGTGTAACTCTATAGGGTCAGTTTTCTAAATAACCAACATTATATGTTTATAAAAAATGCGGGCACCACTTAAGACCTCTTGGGTCGCTTTTCTTAAAATAACCGACCTTGTAGTGTATCTCTATAGGGTCGGTTTTCCAAATAACTGACCTTATATGTCTATAAAAAACACGGGCACCACTTAAGACCTCTTGGGTCGCTTTTCTTAAAATAACTGACCTTGTAGTGCATCTCTATAGGGTCGGTTTTTATAAAATAAGCGACCTTATAGACAATTCGTTTAGAAAGTCAATTACAAGTTTCCCGCGGCAAAAATTTTCTTGATTTTGGCTTCGCGCCTCGATCTATAGGGTCAGGTTTTCCTTATAACCGACCTTAAAGGGCTCCTCGGTTGACAAATTCATCGACCGAATAAGAGCTAGATTTCACGTATATGAGCACCTTTAGGGTCAGTTTTTTCCTTATAACTGACCCTAAAGTCCTCTTCGGTTCAGCACCTCTAAGGTCGGTTTTTTCTTTAAAACCGACCCTAAAGGCTCCTCGGTCGACAAATTCATCGACCGATATAAATTTTGGATCCAGTTTAGTTCACGCATGTATAAGCACCTCTAGCGTCGGATTTGTACTTATAACCGACCTTAGAGCTTTCCTCGGTCAACGAATACCTCGACCGATAATCTCGGTCGACAAATTCGACGACCGATAAGGAGTCAGATTTCAAGTGTATACGCAACTTTTAGGGTCGGTTTTTTGCTTATAACCGACCTTAGAAGTCTATTCGGTCGACAATATTGTCGACCGAGATGAATTTTGGTTCCAATTTAGTTCACACTTGTGAAAAACTAAACTGGATCCTAAGTTTATCTCAGTCTACAATATTGTCGACCGAATTGGACTTTAGGGTTGGTTATAACCAAAAAACCGACCCTAAAGGTACTTATACGAAGGAAATATGGTTGTTTCTCGGTCGACGAATTTGTCGACCGAGATAGAGCCAGATTCGTTCGTATAAGCTCATGTAGCATCGATTTTTATTTATAACCGACCCTAGAGGGATTTTCGGTCGACAATATTGTTGATCGAGATAAACTTAGGATCTAGTTTAGTATTTCACACATGAATAAGTACCTCTAGGGTCGGTTTTAATGAAAAAACCGACCCTAGAGGTACTTATACGAAGGAAGTCTGGCTCTTTTTCGGTCGATGAATTGTTCGACCGAGCAACATCGGTCGACGAATTGTTCGACCGAGGCCAACCCTGTGAACCTCCATTTGCTTGAATTAAAAAGGTAATATTCTGATTAAAATATAAATTAAAAAAAACCATAACAACTAGAAAATCGACCGTCGTAACGGCTAGAAAATCGACCGTCGTAATGACTAGTTCGATCGACCATTGGCCGACCGGGAGACGACCGTTGCGGGCGTCGGTCGACAAATTGTCGACCAAAATGGGCTCTGTTTTTCTATAAATAGCACCCAAAATGATCCATTTCTTCACACCTTCACATTCTCACTTCTCTAGCTCCTCTCTAGTGTATTCTTGTGAAAATCTTTAGCTTCTCTACATCCAAGTCTTGCTTGCTGCTTCTCCACTTCAAAGCAACGAAATGGCTTCATCATCTACGTGTGGAAAGAAGCAAGTTGCAGGTAGGAAAGGAAGGACGGTCTCTCCAACACTATCGTTCATCAACGACGTCCCCTTCAACGACGCAGCTGCAGGCGACTACTACCTCAGGCTCTCCTCAAGAACTCCTCTTCCACGAAGGCCAGTCGACGTCATGGACTTCCACAACATTGTCAATTTGGAGGAACTCTTTGAGGTGCAACATTTGACTGATTTTCTAAATCCCTCCTTCCATTCCTACTCCTCCAAAGTAGTTAATGAATTTTATGCCAATTTAACCCCACATCCTGACCATGATTCCTTCTCCTCTATGGTTGGTGGGTATGGATTCTATTTTACTGAGGAGGGTATTCTTGATATGCTTGACATAGACATAGAAGAATATAAAGATTTTCTTGATCTCACCACAGGAAATCCACTCAACAAACTCTTCCAAGATGACACTACAACTAGCCTTAGTGATGTCAAAAGATCCATCTTTCGATCAAATATGACTTGTCATGAAGATAGGGGTACCTATTATGCCATAAATTTAAAACCTGAAGCTAGGATCATAAATCTCATTGTTTCCACCAATATCCATCCTAGAGCAAACAAATCTGAAGTACCCACCTTTCGTATGTTCCTTATCTATGCCATTCTCAAAGGTATTCCCATAAACTTTATTCGTATCATCCTTAAGAATATGCTTGAGTTTTCTGGAAATCCACGTTATGCTGACTTTGTATGCCAAATCACTCAACATTTTCTTAAGAAGAATATTGAGGATGACTTAGGTTACACATGGGATAGAAAACCCCAAAAGATAAGTAAAAATACGGTGGAAAAGATGGGAATCGACTTTGGCCACAAAAGGGCTAGGACTGAAGGGGAGACATCCACCCAAAACATACCTCCACCACCTCCTCCTACCAACCTACCCCATGATCCTAATACAAACACCTTGACATACATTGTTGGATCCCAATATCACCTAAGTAGGCAATTGGATTATAATCACCATGCCATGACTTATTAAAACCAAAGGATGCAAACTCTCTCTCCTAACCAACCTGATGAATATCCCTATTCCCTTAATCCTGGCATGATAAATCCATACAATCCTTCCAATAACTACTATCAAATTCCACCTCCACCATCTCCTGATCGCACACATACTCAGTTTTCCCCAATTCAACTTCAAGACATTGCTGCCCACTTTCGCTTTGATCGTTTTCCCACCTTCTTGGAGGCTTATGCCTTAACCAAGACAGGTGCCTTGGAGTGGCAGACACTGGTCAAATATTATGGAGTTGAGCCCTTTCTTGGAAAAGACCCAGACATTGATGTAATCCTTTAGTCTTTTCAGTGAGATTATGAGATATCTTTGTAATGATTGTAATGGATATCTTTTTATAAAGCAAGTATGTCATGCCTCATCTTATAAAGTATATGGGCATTAAATTGTTATGAATAAAAGTGTTTTCCATGGCTTCATTTGGACATATACATGTTATATAAGAATATTGTTATTTCAAATGATTGAAAAATAAATTATGGCTAAATTTGACAAAGCATCACTTGGTTTTAAAATTAAATATCTCTTTAAGGGGGAGCATAGCATAAAATTAAGGGAGAGAAATAAAGAGTCATACAAAATGATTATATTGGATATCATGTAAAATCTTGTACAAGAACTTAGATATCATGTAAATCAAGCGTTAGATCTTACCTAGCCATTTCCAACACTTAGATAGGTCATCCCCTACAATAGTGTCACAACCGCACACTCATACACACACTTGGTACTTAATTTAAAACATTGAAATAGGGTTAATCTCGGTCGAAAATATTGTCGACCAAGACACTCTCGGTCGATAATATTGTCGAACGAGGAGGACTTAGGATCACCTCTAGGGTCGGTTATAAGCACCTCTAAGGCACCTCGGTCGACAAATTCATCGACCGAAAAAGAGCTAAATTTAACATGTATAAGCACCTCTAGGGTCGGTTTTTCACTTATAACCGACCCTTAAGGGCTCCTCAGTCGACAAATTCGTCGACCGAATAAGAGCTAGATTTCACGTGTATAAGCACCTCTAGGGTCAGTTTTTTCCTTATAACCGACCCTAAAGGGCTCCTCGGTCGACAATATTGTCGACCGACAGAAATTTTGGATCGAGTTTAGTACTTTTCAAAATGTTATAAAGTATTGGGATCTCAATCTTTTGTCTCATTGTTGGGAATTCACATCCCTCAATACCACCATCATCACATTTTCTGGATCTGGGTATTCAAACCCTTAGTTCATCACTAAACATGGTTATCAGTTATCAGGTAACTATTACCTTCAGGTCATCTGACCAAGGTATTCAGGATATTTGTTACACAAGCATCTCAATTTCATATCAACCATATCAATTTCATATCAACATCATGAAATACAAAAATAACATCACTATTCCCTCATTAGGGTTAGAGTTTCCTATTTTTATCAATTAGGGTTTCACATCATCATCCCATATTGAAATTTCACATAACATTATCCCATATTAGGGTTTTTACACAACATCACCCTATATTAGGGTTTCACATAACATTCCCATATTAGGGTTTCACATAACATCATCCCATATTAGGGTTTCACATAACATTATCCCATATTAGGGTTTCATACGACATCACCATATATTAGGGTTTCAGATAACATCATTATTAGGGTTGTGTAAGCACCTTAAAGCTCCCTCGGTCGACGAATTTGTCGACCGAAAAAGAGTCACATTTCACGTGTATAAGCACCTATAGGGTCGGTTGTTTCTTTATAACCGACCCTAAAATGCTCCTCGGTCGACAATTATTGTTGACCGACATGAATTTTTGATCCAGTTTAGTTCACGCATTTTCGGTCGATGAATTTGTCGACCGAAAAGACCTCTAGGGTCGGTTATAAGGAAAAAACTGACTCTACAAGTGCTTATACGAAGGAAATCTGGCCCCTTTCAGTCGACAAATTCATCGACCGAAAGGAGCCAAATTTCCTTCTTAGAATCACCTCTAGGGTCGGTTTTTTCTTTATAACCGACCCTAAAGTCCTCTTCGGTCGACAATATTGTTGACCGAGATAAACTTAGGGTCAGTTATAAGGAAAAAACTGACCCTAGAGGTGCTTATACGAAGGAAATCTTGCTCCTTTCGGTCGACGAATTTGTCGACCGAAAGGGGACAGATTTCCTTCATATAAGCACTTGTAGCGTCGGTTTTTTCCTTAAAACCGACCCTAGAGGTCTTTTCAGTCGACAAATTCATTGACTGAAAATGCGTTTGAGTTTTTTTAAACAACCCGACACGGGCACCGTTTATCTTTAGTGTCGTTTTTTTGTTGTTAACCGACGCTACAGGTCTTTCTCTCCGTGAAAAAGCTGAAACTTTAGTCTTTCTTCCTCCCACCAAACCCTTTTCTCTGTTCTATTCTCTCTCCCACGGTGTCGCGAACCCTTGCTTTTTCCTGTGTCATTCCGCCGTGAATGCCTTGCCTTCTCTTCGTGAAGTCGTTGCCATGAAGCACGTGCCACCTCTCCGCGCTGCCAAGAGGATCGTGGTGTCCATACGTGAAGACGTTGCCACCTCTCCGTGCCGCCAAAGTTTTGCCTCTTCTCTACAAAAAGATCTTGTCGTCGCTACCTCTCCACTCTTCCACGAAGGTCGCTGCCTCTCCGTGAAGGTCGTCTCATCCTCCACGAAGGTCGTTGCCATTTCCAAGTAAGTTTGATGCTTCCTTCGTTCCCGCCTTCCTTCATTCCCGCCCGCCGCCATTGCTGCATCCAAGTCCATCTCGGTCGACAATTAGTCGATCGAGAGCCCACCTACCGCAGCGTCCAGGTCCACTCTCGGTCGACGAATTCTTCGACCGAGAATTGACCTGGACACTGCACGCAGGTGGGCTCTCGGTCGACTAATTGTCGACTGAGAGTGGACCTGCTCCTTATTTATGTGGGAGCTATAAATGTTTTAATCATATTTGCTGTAATGTTCACAAATAGTTCTGAATATTATAATGATTTTAATCTTTGGACTGTTGGAAACGGCCTTACTTTGCTAATTTGTACAAGTATTTTCCATTTTATATGATTTGATAACCCAATAATAAAAACATGTCTTTTTTCATATGTATTCATTATATAAATTTTAGAAATTAATACTAGATTAGACATGTGTACTCCTAGATTGACACTTTAGAGTTGATGCATGATGTTTAACTTAATATATAAATATGAAAATAATGCATTTATATATTAACTTAGAAACCCGTTCAAAATTTACTCATTAGGAGTAAACTTTGGATAGTCCCCGGTTTGGGACTGTTTTTGGATATTTTAATCTCACTTAGGATGTACCTATATAATGTATGTTCAGTTTTGTAGATTATTTCAGTAGGATTTCTTCATTTGTTCTCTAGGTACATATGTGAGTGGTTATTTGCCATTTACATCGGTGTACTTTGAGAACTTAGGGGAAATGTTGCTGAAATTTTCTTCAAAACTAAACATACATTATACAGTTACTAGTGAGATTAAATATTCAAAAATGGGATAGGTGGTACACTTTAGTATATAAGTAATTAACTTCCTATCAATAAAATCTTACAGATTATTATAGTATCAATATTAAACTGTTAGTTTTATAATTAATTTTAATGTGATATAGAAAATGGATCGAAGTTGGATGTCTATCAAGAACTGTTGCAGTTCAGAGTTTGCCAAAGGTCTTGATGAATTTATCAGATTTGCTGAGGAACATAGGAAACTACCTACAGATAGGCTATATTGTCCATGTAGAAAATTTTGTAACAATTTGAAAGTTGATACTGGTGAGGAAATTAAGAATCATGCCATATGCAATGGGATCATACAAGGTTATAATGAATGGTATTGGCATGGAGAGAAATTGAATTATGGATCAGAAAATGTCGATACTAATAGTTGTGGCATAGAAGATATAGATAATGATGATAATGTTAATGATGAACCGATTCAAGATGACCAAATTCAGGATGATATGGTTGATGAGATGCTATGTAGTTGTTGGGACAATGTCATTGATCCACCTTCTTTATTTGCAAACATTGTCCATGATGCTGAAAAACCATTATATAAGGGTTGTACTAAGTTCACGAGGTTGAGTGCTGTGATGTGATTATATACTCTTAAAGCTCAAAACCGGTGGAGCGATAAGAGTTTCACTTCACTGTTGTCTTTGTTAAAGGAAATTCTTCCTGAAGGAAACGAGCTTCCAATTTCAACATATCAAGAAAAGAAAATAATTAATGCTTCAACATGATATTTCTATTTAGAATTTCTATTTTACCAACTATCGTTTAATTTGATAGGGGTATAAAGGCTTTTCGTGAAGCTGGAGGACAAATACCCACAAAATTAAAGACATTGAATTTGAAAAATGTCAAGGTAGCTACTTTGACAACTGCTTACTCTTATATGTATTAATTTTCAACTGTAATATGTCAACTCTTATACTCTTATCTCAATTGATGTTTATAGTAGTTTACTAACATTAAGTATAATTTGTTATTTGTAGTGTCCTATGCAAAATAATGACTGGGCTTGTGGCTACTATGTAATGAAATATATGCAAGCTATTGTCAAACAAACATCACATGACATTCAGACTATAAGTCAGGTAATAAAGAATAACATCATAAATTTACAAGTGATTGTATTCATTTTATAAAATATTAGCATGTGCATTTTTTGTTACAAATCTTTACAACCCAGCCTTACACACATGTGGACTTGGATGAATTCCGAGAAGAGTGGTCAGAGTCTTTTATAAATGAAGTCGATATAGCATTGGATTAAATATGTCGGCTCCATTTATGTATGTGGTTTGAGTATTCTTTCATATTTACTTTTGTATTTGTCATCTCAGACTTACACTCTATCATTTTGTAAATTATGATGTGATTATGAATCATTTTTATTATGAATGTGTGGTTTTGAATGGTGACAGTTGAGCATCAATGCTCCCCTCTTCTAGAATATATGAATCTTCTTGTTCTTCTATTCTATTTCAATTTCTACAGAAATTAAAAAAAAAACCGTAACTTCTAGCGTCGGTTTTTTAAATAACCGACCCTAAAGATTGAATTCAGTGTACCCTCTTCGGTCGAGCAAATTTTTGACCAAAATATAACTTCTAGCGTCGGTTTTTGTACAAAACTGACTGTAAATGTCCTCTATAATGTCGATTATTTACAAAAACCGACCTTAAAGATTGAATAAACATTTTCAGTGTACCCCTCGGTCGACAAATTTGTCGACCGAAATATTTTCGGTCGATAATTTTCTTGACCGAGTGTTACACTGAAATGTTTATTCAATATTTTGCGTCGGTTTTTTTACAAAACTGACTCTAAATGTCCTCTATAAGGTCGGTTATTTACAAAAACCGACCTTAAAGATTGAATAAACATTTTCAGTGTGCCTTTCGGTCGACAAGTTTGTCGACTGAATTATTTTTGGTCGACAATTTTCTCGACCGAGTGTTACACTGAAATGTTTATTCAATCTTTAGGGTCGATTATTTCAAAAAAACCGACCCTGTAAACTCTCTCGGTCGAGAATATTATCGACCGAAAAACTTTCTATCGACAATTTTCTCGAACGAGACCGTTTACAGGGTTGGTTTTTTTTAATAACCGACCTTACAGGCTCCTTTTTTCTCACCTAGGTCAGAATTTTCACAACATGTTGTGTCGGTGTTTACTATGTAAGGTCGGTTTTATTTGGTTAAATAAACCGACGCTATAGAGAAAATTCTATAGCGACGACCACTTAGGCGTCGGTTAAAAAGTGACGCTGCAGGTTTAAAGAAACCGACACTACAGACCATTCTTGTACTAGTGATGTCTAATTAGTTACTAGTTACTCTAATATATATATATATATATATATATATATATATATATATCATCAATGTTTGAGGACCAATCGATGTGGTATGTCACATTGTAAAAGGCATAGTAATATAGTGTTGCAAATAAATGGTCAATGCACCCAAAAAATTCTGGTTCAACTACCTAATTGACATAAGAAACATATTTCTATTTTAGTTTATTTAGAAAAATAAAAAAGTGTTAATTATCTCATATCTCTTTTCAATATGGAAATGTACAAAGTTAGTGGAGGCTTTTCATTGTTGGAAGCACCCTCTTGTTTTATATATCTAAACATGACACCATTTCCCACTGTTAAACTCTTATATCTTGTTCATGGATACTATTATGTTTTTTTTATCTATTACACCATTTGTGAGTCTTACATTTTTTGTAATTAATTTTCTTAGTGTTTATTCAACTTTTTATAAGAATTTTTCTTACATATGTAGAACCTAATCTAATCTTAGGTTCAGTTTTATAAAACTACACCATTGTGATGAGGAAGTGGGTGGTGTTCTATAATATGTATATTTTTTGTTAAAATTTCAGCCAAAAAGAAAGACAATATTCCTTATAAATGTGTAAACATTACTTGAAATAAAAGATCTTAGGAGAGTTTATTAACATGAAATTTTGGAATACCATGAAAATTTCACTACATGTCTAGAGAAAAAGCAGTTTTCCTATTTATTGACTTTGCAGATCAATTGAAGCTGATATCTTGGCATTTGAGTTTTCCAAACATTATAATTCTTTTCATTGATAGTACAAGTAATTTAATTAGTGGTCAAAATGAAATTTCAAATCGGACATTTGAAAGGTGAATTACAAAAATCATAGAGTGTTGAGAACCACACCACATCAGGAAACATTGTTCTACCTTTTGGAAGCCTCGTAATCCACCCATCATTCATAGTGCATTTCTCTCTTATGATTAGTAGTTTGTTTTATTTTTTTTTGGAGATGAGGATCTAGTTATCTCATACTTATATTTCCTTTTGACTTTATCTTGAACAAGTATCTAGATAGCCTTAAACCATTTTTTCCCATAATTTGACATCTACATGGTTCTAGTCTTTATAAATAGTTTACCAACCACTACTACAGAAACAACATTCAATGTCGCTTTTCTGGGCATCGGTTATTTAGGAAAACCGACTCCTATAATATTAAACGTCGGTTATTTATACAAACCGACATCTATATTCAAAGACCAGCCAGACATGGGTACCGCTTTGTATTCAGCGTCAGCTGGTTATAGCAGACCGACGCCTAAAATCGCCCACAAAATCCAATTTTCGAGCAAAAACATTTTAGGTCACCTACAACGTCGGTTTTTTACCTATTCACCGACGCCTATTTAAAATGAAAATTTGTGCGAAAAGCCCCACTTTTAGTGTCGGTTATCCTTTGATAACCGACGCTGATAATGGTTCCCACCAAATAATTTAGGGTAAAGGTTGTCTAGTTGGGCGTCGGTGTTTTACTATCAACCAACGCTAAAGCATAATAGGCGTCGGTTTTGTAGATAACCGATGTCGTTGACCAACTTAATAGACCCGATCACCCGGCTCTTCCCCCTTTCTTCATGTTTCATCGTGATATTCTCCTGTGCTGCTGCTCGCCGCCGCTCTCCCAAAATCACGACGTCGGTTGCTGCCCCTCTGCTTCTTCGGTGCTGGTGCTCTTCTGCTCGCCGGTGCCGCTGCCCGCCGCCCGCTGCTGCTGCTTCTTTGCCTGCTACTTCTCCGTCCGGCGCCTGCTGCTTCTCCAGCCGTCGGTTGCTTCTGCCCGCCGCCCGCCCCTCTGCTTCTTTGCCTGCTCACCGCCACTGCTGTCGCCGCTCGCCGCCGCTCTTCTCCACGCTAGCTCTAGGTAGGCTAGCCTCTTTGCTTCCTTCTCCCTAGCTCCTTACCAAAAGCAAGCACACCCATGGCTGTGTTGGACTACCACGGCCGTGCTGGACAACACGGCCATGGTAGGCCAACACAGCCACGACCGTGCTTGTTGTTGGTAAGGATATGAACAAATTTTTATGTAATGCTTTATGTAAATCCTAGGATATGAACAAATCTTTTCCTTGCATATATTTGTCATATATTTGTTCTTCTAATCGTAATGTTTGGCCTAATTCAGTAAATTTTGATGCATGTTGAAATAAGATTTAAACTTGTCAATTGTAGCATCTGATAACCTCCTATTTTAGTAGTTTATCTTAGTCTCTTTCTTTAGTTTTCCATACTCTTTTTATGTTTATATGGTACATAAACCTAATTTTACCCCTTTTTGTAAATACATCATCAAACTAACTTTTTCCTTTTACACTTGCAGAAAAAAGCACAAAAAAATCATAAAAGAATAAACCAACCTCAAGGCCGAGTGAAGCCAAACGGTCCCGAGACCGCATGAAGCCAAACGGTCCCAAGACCGCATGGAGTTCAAACGGTCCCAAGACCGCATGAAGCCAAATGGTCCCGAGACCGCATGAAGCCAAACGGTCCCAAGACCGCATGGAGTTCAAACGGTCCCAAGACCGCATGAAGCCAAACGGTCCCAAGACCGCATGGAGTTCAAACGGTCCCAAGACCGCATGGAGTTCAAACGGTCCCAAGACCGCATAGAGTTCAAACGGTCCCAAGACCGTTTGACGCCAAACGGTCTCAAGACCGTTTGACGCCAAACGGTCTCAAGACCGTTTGACGCCAAACGGTCTCAAGACCGTTTGAACCCAAACGGTCTCCAGACCGTTTGACCTCACTCAAGGCCTATAAATAAGACCTCAAGGGCCATCCCTGAGGGAAGTCCAGACATCCAGAGGCTGCCTCTCTAGTACCAGAACAACTCCATCCACCGCCCGAGGCTGCCGGTCTGAGACTCATGTTCCATTACAAAGCTACCTTCTCTCTCATCAACAAAGAAGGTGAGAGGAGAAGATCCTTCGTCAAGCAAGCCACGAAGGGTGGAGATCGTTGCTCTCTCCACCAAGGGTTCAACCTTCTCTCCTCAGTGGAGATGATGTTCTTTCTATCTCTTCTTGCCTCCTCCTTTGTTGCTCCCTCTATGAGGAGCGAGTAGTTCCATCCACTGGGGCGCAGGGACTAGCCCCGCTGCCCATGTCTTGTACTTTGTACTAAAAAGATGTTATCCTTTCGTTTTAATACTAAATCGTTCCATACATGCTTGAATGATGGCCACGTTCTTGTATGCATCTATTGTCTTTTGTTGTGGTTTGTGTACGACCGCTCTCGAGACTCGAATACCGATTTAGTGTTGGTTTCTGGTGTGTGTATCCACCACGCATCCGTTTCGGTGTCTAGGAGTGTATCTCAAAGAGTGGAGTAAACTCACTATCATCCGTTGCACTTCCATCTGTATGGAAGTAACCTTGGTATGTCGAGGAACACGCTTTGCGAGGGGAATGATGTAAAGCATGTGACCATTTGATCAGGAATGGCTGGCGTTGCAACATTCCCGCACTTCTCGTAGCTAGGTTATCCGAATAGGAGACTAGGCCTACAAAGATACTATTCGATTTGATAATTATCGCTCGCTTGTTAGTTTTAGATGCACATTTCATGAGGTTGAGTAAGATTCTCTCTTTGGAAGACTACATATCTTCATTGACACGTAGAAATGTACCGAATGAGAGCTACTTAACCCTTGAAGGATGCGATGCATTGCTCTTGTCTTATAAGGCATCGGTCTTGTGGAACATCGAAGGATGCAATGCATCGCTCTTGTCTTACGAGGCATCGGTCTTGTGGAACATCCTTGGATGCAATGCATCGCTCTTGTCTTATAAGGCATTGGTCTTGTGGAACATCCATGCATCTAGCTTATAAGTCTTGCTTGCTTAGTACATATACAATGCATGTGTAGCGGTGGTAAATACCTGCTTAACCCCAGTGATTCATCATCATTTTTTAAATCTTAGTTTTACTTGCTTTATTTACTTTTCATGCTTTAGTCTAAAAACCAATCAAAATCCAACCTTTTGATATAAGTGCCAATTAGTAAAATAACTAAGTGAAGTGTTGTACGTTTTCCATCTTGTTGCTTGCAACAAGACCGTTGTCTTTTGGGTTCGATCCTAAATCTGTACTATGATAAGGCTTCCATACTCTTATGGGGTTGGAGTTGTTATCTAAGCACCAGTTCTAGGTAAACATAGGGAAGACATCAATCCTCTCTAGGGTTTTTGGTGATAGAATTCTGGGACTCCCATTGGAAGACTGAAAATCTTTTGGTGTAAGTCCTAGCTCCATCAAAAAATGGCACCGTTGCCGGGGACAACGGAACGTTAGTATTTCACTTAGTTTATTTTTCTAGTTGGTTAGGATTTTTACACTTTCTTTTTGAATCATAACTCATCATTTTCTTGAAGCTTTCATATTGTCTCTATTATCTAAAGGTGTTCTCTTTTCTTTACTCAGGTAGAACCCGTATATGCAATCACCGCATAATCGAGGATTCTCCCCTGATCCGGAGTTCGACTCCGAGGTAGAGAGAAGTTTCCACCGTAGAATCCGTCTCAATCGCCAACGCGCTAGTCAAATGGCTGACGAACAGCATCAAGCCGCTTTGGTGATGGAGAGAGTCAATGCTGCTATCGCCGCACAATGGGCACAACTCATTGCAGACACCCGTGCCCAAATACAAGCGGAGATACGAGCAGAAGAGCAAGCCCGCATAAGAGCAGAGACTGAGGCTGCTCAGCTCGAATTACGAAACAAGCAACTGAGGGACTATGCTGTCCCAAAGAATTACGAAGACAACCACCCGGTCCGGCCTCCGATCATCAATATCCCAAACTTTGAGATTCGGACCCAGTGGATCCAGATTATGCAAGGAATTTCCTGCTCAGGAGGTTCAGGAGACGATTGCATGGACCATTTGAAACGGTTTAAGGCATTATGCCGCCTGGTCCCGCAAGCTGGTATTGCTTTCGACGCAATAATGCTCCACCTGTTTCATTTCACCGTATCTGGAAGGGCCTTGAGTTGGTACAACTCATTGGACAGAGAACCCATCATAACCACTTGGGCCCCTCTAGAGGAAAAATTCTTGGAGAAGTTCTTTCCACCCTCGCTGACCTATGAAATCAGAGGGCAGATCAACCATTTCTCCCAGCTACCTGGAGAAACCCTCGCTGAGGCATGGGAAAGATTCAAGGAACTTCTACGCAAATGCCCTCATCATGGAATTTCACAGAATCAATTGATTGAAACTTTTTATCGGGGGGTAAGCGATGACATTAAACAGTTCCTAGATTCCTCATCTGGAGGAAATTTCATGAGGAAAAATTATCAAGATGCCTGGAGAATCATTACTTTAGGAGCTGAAAACCAGTCCAATTGGGGGCGGTCAGCCGGAAAAGGCGTCCTTAAAGTCTTTAAAGCTGAGGAATCTATGGAACTAAAGTCAATAGCCGAAGCTTTGAAGACAATCGCTCATAAACAGCAAACCCTTGAAACAACTCTAGGGGAAATTGATAAGAAGAAAACCCCGCTGGTTCATCAAGTCAAAGCCGTCAAAGGATCCTGTGAAGCTTGTCATGCTTCGGATCATCCGACTCTTTCCTGCGGAATACTCTATAATGTGATGATGGATCTGCATCCACCACCACAATCCTATGAGGCCATCACTAATCAGGCTGAAGATCAGATTCCAGAGCAAGTCAACTCCATCCATACTATTCCCGGACAAGTTTATTATAATCCCAGTCAACCAAGGAACCATCCTGGATTCCAGTATGAGAATCCCTCTGGAACTGCGAATCCGCAACATCAGACACAAGGGGGACTTGACAGTAGGCTGCCTCCTGGATTTCCAAACAATTTTAACCAAAATCAAGGGAACCCAAGGAACAATTTCCCTAGGGCTAACTACCCTAGAAATCAATCAGCCTACTATCAGTACACTCATCCCCCGCTTCACCCGCAATTGCATATTCAACAGTCTCAACAACAAAACCCTCAGAAAAACGTCACTGCACAACCGGAAGATGAGCTATCTTTGATAAAACAAATGCTTCAGTGTCAGCAAACCATGCTGGCCAACCAACAAGCTCAACAGAAGGCAGTTGAAGCACAGCTTGCCCAGATTGCTGCACAATTGAAACCCCCAACAGGCACTTTTGATGGGCAGCCTGATCCAAACTCTAAATATGGGCAAAATAAACACGAACAGCTGAATGCCGTCACCACAAGGTCGGGACGCATTCTTCCTGAACCCATCAAGATCACTCTAGATGATGATGATGTGCCCACTTTTATGACGAAAGAGATCTCGCAACAAGAGATTGGGAAATCCCCCGAAGGCACAGAGGACAAAAACAAAGAGCATGTACCTGTAGAATCCAAGGTCCCGCAATTCAAACCAAGGATTCCGTATCCGGGCAGACTGCAAGAAACAAAAATGGACGCCAGGTTTCAGAAATTCAAGGAAGCAATGAAGAAACTTTATATTGACATCCCACTCCTTGACGCTCTATCCGAAGTACCAGCATGGGCAAGATATCTCAAAACTTTGCTATCACGTAAGTATATCACCAAAGAGCAGGAAACCGTCAAGCTCGCTCAAACCACTTCTGACATCATCTTGAACAAACTACCCAAAAAGAAGAAGGACCCAGGTTCCTTCGGAATCCAATGTTGCATTGGAAATGCATCCACAAAGAAAGGATTGGCTGACCTCGGGGCTAGTATATCCATTATGCCCTACTCAATGTGCCAACGCCTTGGTATCACTGACCTGCTGCCTACAGCAATGACTATTCAACTAGCCGACTCCACCATAACCGCACCGTTGGGAATCATAGAAGATATCCCAGTAAGGATAGGGAAGGATGCCTACGTTCCATGTGATTTTGTCATCATGGATATTAAAGAAGACTTAAGGTATCCGATCATTTTCGGTAGGCCTTTCCTAGCTACAGCCAGAGCGCTAATCGATGTCGAAGCCGGAACCATCATTCTTAGGCTCGGGAAAGAAGCAATTCAATTCCGCATCCTTGATAGCATGAAAGGTCCCAGCATCCAAGAAGAAGTCTTTCTTTTAGACGCAATTCAACAAATGTCACAATTAGAAATCTCCGAGCCAATTGACGAACTTGAGAATGCTCTTATCAATCCAGAAGTTGAATTCTCTGCAAATGAACTAGTCCAGCAATGCATCCAATACCTAGAAAAGATAGAAGAAGCACTAAAGGCTACTTTTGAAGAGCTTAAAGCCATCACTACCATTGAAGCAGCAGAACCATCAAAAACCCCTAAATTGAAGACTTTACCTACAGGGCTTAAATATGTTTTCCTGGATAAGGAAGAGCTATGCCCAGTTATTATCAGCTCCACCCTTACCGAAGACCAAGAAGTCAAACTTCTGGACAAACTAAGGAGGCACAAAAAGATCATTGGTTATAAAATAACCGACCTCACAGGCATAAACCCGTCTCTGTGTATGCATAAGCTTCCTATGGTTGAAGAATTTAAACCCACTCGTGAACATCAAAGAAAACTGAACCCAAATTTGAAAGAGGTAGTCCGTTTGGAAGTCCTCAAACTACTCAAAGCTGGCATGATCTATCCTATCTCTGACTCTCAGTGGGTCAGTCCAGTTCAAGTTGTCCCAAAGAAAGGGGGCACTACTGTAGTGATCAACGATAAAAATGAGCTCGTACCTACTAGGACTGTAACGGGGTGGCAAATGTACATCGATTATAGGAAGTTGAATAAAGCTACAAGAAAAGACCACTACCCTCTACCTTTCCTTGACGAAGTCCTAGAGCGCTTGGCCCACCAAAAGTATTTCTGCTATCTCGATGGTTACTCCGGGTTCTACCAAATACCCATACATCCAGAGGACCAAGAAAAAACCACCTTCACTTGTCCCTTTGGGACATATGCTTTCAGAAGAATGCCGTTCGGGCTATGTAACGCTCCTGCTACTTTCCAACGCTGCATGTCTGCCATCTTCGCCGGATTAACCGAATCTGTTATGGAAGTCTTTATGGATGATTTCTCTGTCTATGGATATTCTTTCGATAACTGTCTAAATAATCTTGAACGAGTCCTGCAACGTTGCAAGGAAACGAACCTTATCCTGAATTGGGAAAAATGTCATTTCATGGTAACAGAAGGTATCGTCCTCGGACATAGAGTAAGTGATAGGGGAATTGAGGTCGACAAAGCAAAGATTGATGTGATCTCAAAGTTGTCACCTCCGAAGGACATAAGGGGCGTTCGAGCTTTCCTAGGTCATGCATGGTTCTACAGAAGGTTCATCAAAGATTTCTCGAAAATAGCTAAACCCATGACCCAACTCCTGACAAAAGATGCCGAGTTCGTTTTCGACCAAGAATGCATGCGAAGTTTCTCTACCCTTAAAGAAGCATTAATTTCCGCACCTATTCTAAGGGCTCCAGACTGGTCGCAACCATTCGAAATCATGTGCGACGCAAGTGATTATGCCATAGGAGCCGTTTTAGGACAACGGATCGATAAGAAACCCTATGTCATCTACTATGCATCAAAAACGCTTGACGAAGCACAGAAAAACTACACGACCACGGAAAAAGAGTTTTTGGCTATCATCTACGCCTTCGAAAAATTCCGCTCTTACCTGATCGGCTCTAAAGTCATCGTCTACACTGACCATTCTGCTATCCGACATCTGATCCAGAAACAGGACGCCAAACCCAGGCTCATCCGCTGGGTATTAATGCTTCAAGAATTCGACCTAGAAATCAAAGATAAAAGTGGCGTAGAGAACGTTGTAGCCGATCACCTCAGCAGAATCGAGGTTGAAGAAAAAGATAAAATCCCTATCAGGGATTCTCTTCCTGATGATCAGCTTATGAAGGCCACTCATAGTTTTCCTTGGTTTGCTGATATCGTCAATTATCTAGCCACAGGGATCATCCACCCGTCTGCTTTATATCAGGATAAAAGGAAATTCCTTCATGATATAAAACGTTATCATTGGGACGAACCCTACTTATTTTACCTCTGTGCCGACGGACTTTTTCGCCGGTGCCTTCCAGAAGAAGAAATAACCTCGGTTTTGGAACACTGCCACTCCGGACCCACGGGGGGGCACATGGGCGCCAAGAAAACTGCCATAAAAGTTCTACAATCTGGTTTCTTTTGGCCCACCATATCAAAAGACTCACATGATTTTGTCAAAGTCTGTGATAAATGCCAATTTTCGGGCAACATATCAAAAAGGGATGAAATGTCTCTTACCATGTGGCAGGAAATTGAACTGTTTGATGTATGGGGGGTAGACTACATGGGACCTTTCCCTTCATCATATGGCTTCTCTTACATTTTGGTCGCAGTGGATTACGTCTCAAAGTGGGTCGAAGCTATACCCACCGTATCCAATGACTCCAAACCTGTTGTCAAATTGTTTAAAGACACTGTTTTTCCGAGATTTGGAGTTCCAAGAACGGTCATATCTGATGGCGGGACCCATTTCCTGGAACGAAGTTTCGAAGCGTTACTGAGAAAATATGGAGTCCATCACAAAGTTGCCACACCTTACCACCCACAAACTAGTGGCCAGGTAGAAGTATCCAATAGACAGATAAAAGCGATTCTTGAAAAAACAGTGAATAAAAACCGCACTGATTGGTCCACCAAACTTCCTGACGCCCTCTGGGCATACCGTACTGCTTACAAAACACCAATTGTAACAACTCCGTTTCATTTGGTGTACGGAAAATCATGTCATCTTCCAGTAGAACTGGAACATAAAGCCTGGTGGGCCATCAAGCAACTAAACTTCGACCTTAAAAGCGCAGGGGAGAACAGACAACTCCAGCTACAGGAGCTAGAAGAACTCCGAATGACAGCATATCACAGTGCCAGAATCTATAAAGAGCAAACAAAAATGTGGCACGATGGACATCTTAAGAGAAAAGATATCGCCGTTGGCGACAAAGTGCTCTTATTCAACTCCAAGCTCAGATTATTCCCCGGAAAGCTCCGAACAAAATGGTCCGGACCCTTCACCATAAAACATATCTACCCAACTGGAGCCGCCATTATCATCGACAACAACGGAGGAGAACGAACGGTTAACGGGCACCGTTTAAAAAGATACTACACTCAGGAAGACAAAACACATCAACAAACCCTCGATATCAGAGATGCTACGCCCACAGCATAACAACCTTACAGTTTCGTCGAGCCAGTGACGTAAAACCAAGGCGCTTCTTGGGAGGCAACCCACGACCTCAGTATCACCTTCTCTAATTTCTAGTCTTTTATTTTTCTTTTGAATTTGTTTTGCTTTCTTTAAGTTCTTTCATCATTAATCTAAAAATACAAAAAAATCTACATAATCAAAACTACAAAAACAATACATAAAACAAATAACATAAAAATTCATAAACCAAAATACAAAAAAATAATATACATACTCAAAAACAAACATAAAAATATACAAACCCTTTGTGCCCCTCCAAACGGTCTCCAAACCGTTTGGAGCCAAACGGTCTTGAAACCGTTTGGACTCCAAATGGTCTTCAAACCGTTTGGAACCAAACGGTCCTCAAACCGCTTGGGACCAAACGGTCTTCAAACCGTTTGGGACCAAACGGTCCTCAAACCGTTTGGGACCAAACGGTCTTGAAACCGTTTGGGACCAAAACGGTCCTGAAACCGTTTGGGACCAAAACGGTCTTCAAACCGTTTGGAATACAAAAGGTCACCCACCTATCACTATAAATATCGACCCTACCCCTCCGTCTTTCTCTCTTCGAACCTTCGATTTCTCCAGAATTTTCATGCGAAGAGCTTCCCTTTTTGCTCCTGTTGCATCCGCGCAAAGTCACCCTTCCGTCCACCTTCCGCAAGGTAGTCCGGCGACTCCACGCTGCTCATTCCATTGCCAGTCGCTGCTTACGTTGCCATCGCCGTCGTTATCGACCGAGTTCACCGACTCTTCTATCGCCTTCATCGCCGCGCCGTTCTGTCGTCACCATCATGGCGCCAGTTGCCGTTTCCTTTACCATCGCATGACGTCTCTCTCTTCGCCATCGCCGTCGCTGTCAAAAGACTTCACCGACTATTCCACCGCTTTCATCGCCGTCGCCGTTCTCTCATCGTTTTCGTCTTTGTCGAAGGCGCCGGCGCGTTCTTCACCTTCGCGCCGTTCCACCTTCTCCCGCGCCGACGACCTGCGACTCTTCGCTTTCCAAATGGTCTCGAAACCGTTTGGGACCAAACGGTCTTGAAACCGTTTGGGACCAAACGGTCTTGAAACCATTTGGGACCAAACGGTCCTCAAACCGTTTGGGACCAAATGGTCTTGAAACCGTTTGGTTTTCGTTTCCCTTTTGCTTTCACAAAATGTAAAAGATATAACTACATATCAAATTTAAACTGTCTCAAATCTTCTCTAAATTACGAAACTCATACTTTTTTCAGAAGTGGCGTCAAACAAGGCTTCCGGATCCGGAACTGCCCCTGCTCCGACAAGGGAGCAGATGATGGAGGAGCGAGACAGGCTCATACAAATAAGGGACACTTACAACACCACCAGAGCTGTCCCTCCCAAGACCAAGATCATTGACGTCCTGTGTAAAATAACCCGCCTCACCAAATGCCTGGGTGAGGCTCCTGAAGAAGACGTCGAGCACATCTTTTCGAACGATGATGAAGGCTCGGACTACACACCGAACCCCGATGAAGACTCCTCTGCCCAAGAGACAGAGGGAAAGCGCAAGGCTGCAACATCACGTCTTTTCTAACAATACTTACTTGCGCATTCCCTCTCAATTTGTGAAGCTGAACATCATTTGGGGAATTGGTCGAGCATTGCTTAGTTATTCAGCAAAGCAGTTCCCCGTAAAACTTTTTCACTATCAGGATGGGAACCGTAGGATATCCAAAATGGGTGTTGGTTGGTATGACTTTCAGATAGAAAACGATCTGAGGATTGGAGATGTATTTGTATTTGAGCTACTTCTTAAGGACAAAGATATCGTGAACTTTTGTGTAACCAAGCAGCACATATCAAGCAGTACTTGCAACAAAGACCATCCTCCAGTTAGTGGCAACATGGAAGATGGAATCAATATTGAGAATAGCAGCTACCTGACTTAACCCATGGATGATGAAGTAGGACATCCCAAGGAAACTGATGTCGAAGGCAGCGACTACCACAGTAACTTGAAGTATGATCAAGCAAAGGATCTGCTAGACAATATCAAGACAAAATTGCAAAAGAGTGCGCTGTGAAATTAATGGAGCTCCTGAGTCAGCACTCCAAGGCATACAGCAAAGAGCACTTCAATCGCCCAGCCTTCTGCCACAAATGCCCCCATCTTTACGAGGGCAATTTGCATCCACTCTACTCCGATCTCCAGGGGCTACCGAAAATCTGCCTTAACTCGCAGCCCTTGTTCTAATGACTTCTCAACCTATCACTTTGCCACTCTGGGGATAGAGTGTGTGATAAGTTAGGGGGGGATTCATTAGACAAGGGCTAGGTATCAACTTCTATACTCCCTAAAGATATATATATATATATATATATATATATATATATATATATATATATATATATATATATATATATATATAGTCATAGTCACCTCAACTAACTCTAGAATCATATTAGTCTTACAAATAAATAGCACTCAGACATCAAATGGCAATTTATCAATTCCCACCTACTATGGATCCCATATTTTTGCTTCAATTCTTTATCTGACTCTCCACAGGTCAAAATCAGGGTCTAAATAAGCCGAGATCTCGAGGATGAGAGGGAAATTAGGCAACTTCCAAATCAAAAAGTTCTGCAAGTGGACCACAAACCAAATAAGTGCATGCTGAAAAACTTTAAGAACAGCTTTCCTCTCTTCAAAATAAAAGAGGCTTGGCCGCCCAAAATAAATCCTCATTCCAAAACCCAAGCCTGTGAGTTTTTGAATAAAAGCCAGAGAGACGAATAAAATAATGAGAGTTGTGCCACGCATAAGGACCTATATGAAGAACTGATAAAGGGCTCACCCGGCCGGCACATTCCGATGCCCTCACAAAGGCAGATGTGTCACGTCCGGTAGTGAAACCCTAAAAGTTCCAAGTATATGAAAAGGCTCATAAAGGACTTGCCCGGCCGGTACATTCAGCTGCCCTCATAAAGGCAGATGTGTCGTGCCCGGTAGTGAGATCCTAAAAAGCATAGACAGCCCCTCCCCCACTCGAAGGGGAGCTACACTTCAAAGCCTTTAGCCAAACCTCATACCCTCTCTAGCTTCCAGTAGGTTTCCAGAGAGGTATAAAGTTGATTAGAGTCAACGGCATGCACAAAATAAATGTGGTCCCAAGGCAAATTTTGAGATACGGAAAAACCTTGAGATCCAAGCAACTCTCAAAATCCAAAAGAATCAAGGCATGCAATAAGCCTCGATATGACCCCTGGGGAACTCAGGTCAAGAATTGAAGCAAGAGTATGGAGACCCTAATTAAGATCGCCTCGCCATTTCATGTCTCAGCTCTATCTAACTTGAGGACAAGCTAGACTCTAAGTTAGGGGGGGTGATAACCTCCTATTTTAGTAGTTTATCTTAGTCTCTTTCTTTAGTTTTCCATACTCTTTTTACGTTTATATGGTACATAAACCTAATTTTACCCCTTTTTGTAAATACATCATCAAACTAACTTTTTCCTTTTACACTTGCAGAAAAAAGCACAAAAAAAATCATAAAAGAATAAACCAACCTCAAGGCCGAGTGAAGCCAAACGGTCCCGAGACCGCATGAAGCCAAACGGTCCCAAGACCGCATGGAGTTCAAACGGTCCCAAGACCGCATGAAGCCAAACGGTCCCGAGACCGCATGAAGCCAAACGGTCCCAAGACCGCATGGAGTTCAAACGGTCCCGAGACCGCATGAAGCCAAACGGTCCCAAGACCGCATGGAGTTCAAACGGTCCCAAGACCGCATGGAGTTCAAACGGTCCCAAGACCGTTTGACGCCAAACGGTCTCAAGACCGTTTGACGCCAAACGGTCTCAAGACTGTTTGACGCCAAACGGTCTCAAGACCGTTTGACGCTAAACGGTCTCAAGACCGTTTGACGCCAAACGGTCTCAAGACCGTTTGAACCCAAACGGTCTCCAGACCGTTTGACCTCACTCAAGGCCTATAAATAAGACCTCAAGGGCCATCCATGAGGGAAGTCCAGACATCCAGAGGCTGCCTCTCTAGTACCAGAACAACTCCATCCACCGCCCGAGGCTGCCGGTCTGAGACTCACGTTCCATTACAAAGCTACCTTCTCTCTCATCAACAAAGAAGGTGAGAGGAGAAGATTCGTCGTCAAGCAAGCCACGAAGGGTGGAGATCGTTGCTCTCTCCACCAAGGGTTCAACCTTCTCTCCTCAGTGGAGATGATGTTCTTTCTATCTCTTCTTGCCTCCTCCTTTGTTGCTCCCTCTATGAGGAGCGAGTAGTTCCATCCACTGGGGCGCGGGGACTAGCCCCGCTGCCCATGTCTTGTACTTTGTACTAAAAAGATGTTATCCTTTCGTTTTAATACTAAATCGTTCCATACATGCTTGAATGATGGCCACGTTCTTGTATGCATCTATTGTCTTTTGTTGTGGTTTGTCTACGACCGCTCTCGAGACTCGAATACCGATTTAGTGTTGGTTTCTGGTGTGTGTATCCACCACGCATCCGTTTCGGTGTCTAGGAGTGTATCTCAAAGAGTGGAGTAAACTCACTATCATCTGTTGCACTCCCATCTGTATGGAAGTAACCTTGGTAAGTCGAGGAACACGCTTTGCGAGGGGAATGATGTAAAGCATGTGACCGTTTGATCGGGAATGGCTGGCGTTGCAACATTCCCGCACTTCTCGTAGCTAGGTTATCCGAATAGGAGACTAGGCCTACAAAGATACTATTCGATTTGATAATTATCGCTCGCTTGTTAGTTTTAGATGCACGTTTCATGAGGTTGAGTAAGATTCTCTCTTTGGAAGACTACATATCTTCATTGACACGTAGAAATGTACCGAATGAGAGCTACTTAACCCTTGAAGGATGCGATGCATTGCTCTTGTCTTATAAGGCATCGGTCTTGTGGAACATCGAAGGATGCAATGCATCGCTCTTGTCTTACGAGGCATCGGTCTTGTGGAACATCCTTGGATGCAATGCATCGCTCTTGTCTTATAAGGCATCGGTCTTGTGGAACATCCATGCATCTAGCTTATAAGTCTTGCTTGCTTAGTACATATACAATGCATGTGTAGCGGTGGTAAATACCTGCTTAACCCCAGTGATTCATCATCATTTGTTAAATCTTAGTTTTACTTGCTTTATTTACTTTTCATGCTTTAGTCTAAAAACCAATCAAAATCCAACCTTTTGATATAAGTGCCAATTAGTAAAATAACTAAGTGAAGTGTTGTACGTTTTCCATCTTGTTGCTTGCAACAAGACCGTTGTCTTTTGGGTTCGATCCTAAATCTGTACTATGATAAGGCTTCCATACTCTTATGGGGTTGGAGTTGTTATCTAAGCACCATTTCTAGGTAAACCTAGGGAAGACATCAATCCTCTCTAGGGTTTTTGGTGATAGAATTCTGGGACTCCCATTGGAAGACTGAAAATCTTTTGGTGTAAGTCCTAGCTCCATCAGCATCCTAATTTGATTTGATTAAACCCTAACATCAATTGTGATGAAACCCTAACATTAATTGTGATGAAACCCTAACATGTACATATCTATTATTGTGTTTGTTGGCCTAGAAACCCGTCCAAGATTTACTCATTAGGAGTAAATCTTGGATAGTCCCCGGTTTGGGACTGTTCTTGAACACCTAATCTCACTTAGGATGTAAGTGTATAATGTGTATTGGGTTTTCGAGAAAATTTCGGCAGCATTTCCCCGTTTGTTCTCTAAGTACATATGTACTTAGAGAACAACGGGGAAATGCTTCTGAAATTTTCTTGAAAACCCAATACACATTATACACTTACTAGTGAGATTAGGTGTTCAAGGATGGGATAGGTGATACACATTTATTATATATAAGAATGACATCACATGTGTTTGTTGGCCTAGAAACTCATCCAAGATTTACTCATTAGGAGTAAATCTTGGATAGTCCCCGGTTTGGGACTGTTCTTGAACACCTAATCTCACTTAGGATGTAAGTGTATAATGTGTATTGGGTTTTTGAGAAAATTTCAGTAGCATTTCTCCGTTTGTACATTGGTATAAATTAGAATGAACAATCACTAAATTATATATTGTTTGTATGGAATCCGGCTTTATTGTAGATAATACGAGTAAATCTTGGATAGGATGTAAGTGTATACCCTAATCTTGTCCTAATATATACTTGTTTTCTCTTTGATCATAGAATGGATAGATCATGGATGTCCATTCGCAATCGTTGCACCCTAGAGTTTATATCTGGTCTTGATCAGTTTATTAGATTTGCCGAGGAACATAGGAAAAAACCTACAGATAGGTTCTACTGTCCATGTAGGCATTGCGGTAACAACTTGAAAGTCAACACTGGTGAGGAAATCAAAAGTCGTGTCATGTGCAACGGGATCGTACAAGGCTATACAGAATGGCACTGGCATGGAGAGATTTCAAACTCGAAACCAGTAGATGTCGATAGCAGTGCTTGGGTGGAAGAAGACATTGCCTCCGATGACGTAGATGTGAACGAACCAGTTCCAGTAGACATCATTGATGCGATACTAGATAGTTGTAGGGTAGAGCACACCAATCCACCTCCTATCTTTAGAAACATTGTGCATGATGCTGAGATACCGTTATACACAGGTTGTGCTAAGTTTACAAAGCTTAGCACTGTGTTGAGATTGTATAAGTTGAAAGCTAACAATAGATGGAGTGACAAAAGCTTCACTTCATTGTTGATTTTGTTGAAAGAAATGCTTCCTAAAGGAAACGAGCTGCCAATCTCAACATACCGGGTAAAGAAAATGTTGTGCCCAATGGGAATGGAGGCCATGAAGATACACGCATGCCTGAATGATTGTGTATTATTTCAAAAGGACTATGTAGATTTGAAAGATTGTCCAAAATGTGCTGCGTCACGATATAAATTGACGACTTCGGGGGAGTCCAAAACTGGTTCTCCTGCCAAGGTGTTGTGGTATCTACCTATAATATCACAGTTTCAACACTTGTTTGCAAATCCAAAAGATGCGAAGACTTTAAGGTGGCATGTAGATGTTAAGAAAAATAATGATGGGATCCTACGACATGCGTTTGATTCCCCACAGTGGAAGAAGATTGATCTATTGTACCCCAAATTTGGTGAAGAAGATAGGAATCTAAGACTTGGGCTTTGTATAGATGGGATGAATTTGTACGGGACATTGAGAAGACAACATAGCACTTGGCCAGTCATGCTTATTATATACAATCTTCCTCCCTGGATGTGTATGAAACATAAGTACATTATGCACTCGTTGTTGATATTGGGCCCTAAACATACCCGGAAATGATATCGATGTTTATCTTGAACCTCTGATTGATGACTTAAAGAAACTTTGGGCTGAAGGTGTGATGACCTATGATGGTTCAGGAAGAGAGACATTTCGTTTGCACGCTATGTTGTTTTGCACTATTAATAACTTTCCAACATATGGGAATTTGTCTGGATATAGTGTCAAAGGAGCTAAAGTGTGTCCTATATGTGAAGAAAACACTGATTCAATAAGACTAAAACATGGCGGCAAGACTGTATATCTTGGTCATCGAAGGTTTCTTTCCAAATTCCATCCATATTGTAGGAAGCGCAAAGCATTCAATGGATGGAATGATGAACGGAGTGCACCTAAACCTATACCAGGGGATGTTGTTTATGAAAGAGTAAAAGACACTGTCAATGAATTTGGTAAGAAATCACAATGTAGTATGGCCACATGGAGTGACAATTCTTCATTCAAGAAGAAGTCAATATTTTGGGATCTTCCTTATTGGAGTTCTTTGACAGTCAGGCATTGTATCGATGTAATGCACGTTGAGAAAAATTTTTGTGATAGCATCATTAGTACTCTGTTAAATATACCAGGTAAGACTAAAGATGGGATAAAATATAGACTGGACCAACGTGAAATGGGAATAAGGTCAGAATTAACAGAATTACGTGAAATGGGTAATAAAAGAACATACTTACCTCCCGCTTGTTACACGTTGTCTAGAAAGGAGAAGAAAGCTTTTTGTGAATGCTTGGTAAATGTTAAGGTGCCACATGGTTATTCATCCAACATCCGTAGATTGGTATCAATGAAAGATCGGAAGTTGATAGGTCTTAAATCTCATTATTGTCACACTCTAATGCAACAAATATTGCCCGTGGCAATTCGATCTATATTGCCGAAGCATGTAAGGTTTGCAATCACCAGACTTTGTTTCTTTTTCAACAGTCTATGCAGCAAAGTTATTGACCCTGATACTCTCGATAATTTGCAAAGAGAAGTGGTTGTTACCCTATGTCATCTTGAGATGTATTTCCATCCTTCGTTCTGTGATATCATGGTACATCTTGTTGTTCACTTGACTAGGGAAGTGAAAAAGTTGGGACCAGTTTTCTTGCATTGGATGTATCCCTTTGAACGATACATGAGCATTTTTAAAGGTGATGTTCGAAACCGTTATCGGCCTGAAGGGAGTATTATTCAAGGTTATGTGGCGAGAGAGGTTATGGATTTTTGCAATGACTTTCTGAGTGGTAATAACACTCCTGTTAATGACAAGAATATTGAGGAGGGCAAAGGAATTTTGGGATCACGAGTGAAAGTAATCATCCGTGAGCAGTTGGAACAAGCTCACTTATATATTTTACACAACATGGATGAAGTGAGTGTTTATATCGAGGAACATACCAATTTCATCAAGAGACAACATCCTCGAGCAAGTTCAATGTGGCTTGCTAGAGAGCATAATAAGACTTTTACTAAGTGGTTTGAAGATAAAGTCTTACATCAACTATCTCAAACACCAAATGATATTACAGAAACTATCAAATGCCTCGCCTTTAAACCAAAACTGAATGTTATGTCTTACGAAGGGTTTGACATTAATGGGTTCACATATTACACAAAGCGCCAAGATGATAAGAGTGTCATCCAAAATAGTGGGGTCACTCTTCAAGCGTCCACTATGTATTTTGCAAGTGCAAAGGATAAGAGTCCACGTGAAGCTAAAATGTCATATTACGGTGTCATTGAAGACATATGGGAGTTTGACTACATAGATTTCACAATTCCGCTCTTTAAATGTAATTGGGTTGATAACACCAAAGGAGTTATAGTGGATGAATTGGGTTTCACTTTGGTGAACTTTGAAAAGATTGGCGAGAAGGGTGAACCATTCATATTGGCATCACAGGTGAACCAAATATTCTATATCGATGATCCTGCAAATGATAAATGGTCGGTTGTTCTTCTTGGTATAAGACAGTTCATTGAAGATCCTATAGATGAAGAAGAGTACTATGATAAGTATGATGACTCCATTCCATTCTCAGTTGGGTTGCCAACTCCACAAAATATTGAAGCTAATGATGACTTATATGTGCGCGGAGATCACAATGAAGGATTGTTAATTGATAAAAGATCACAATTTTAGAGGCATGTATGTTTATATTTTTTTATTGAAGCTAAATATTTGCTTTTTTAATATCAATATCATTTTCAGATTTGATTTTTCATTATCTTCTAGTTAATACAAATGCTAAATGTTTGCCTTTTTCTAGTTAATACAAATGCTAAATGTTTGCCTTTTTCTAGTTAATACAAATGCTAAATGTTTGCCTTTTTCTAGTTAATACAAATGCTAAATGTTTGCCTTTTTAATGACATTTTCAGATGGCTGACCATGATGATCATGATGTCCATGATGAGCATGAAGTCCATGATGAGCACGCTGTCCATGACGAGCATGGCGAGGATACCAATGTAAGTTCTAAAAACATATCATGTATTTCTATAAAATTCATTATCTTCTAGTTATGTCATATATCCCATATTTCTATATTGTGCTAATTCAGTTTGTTTATTTTTGTCAAATTTTAGGTTGATGATGCACATGTACCCACTGAAGCACTGGAGCAACTTGATGCGCAGCACCAAACACTTAACAAGAAAAGGGGCATCACTCTGTTGAAGAAGTTAATAGAGCTAAGTGGCAGTGGATCCAAATTGGTTGTGGAGTTTGATAATGGAGGAAATGCAATTGGAGTGAACCACAATAATTTTGTAAACTATCTTGGGTGTGTCACTCGAAGCCATTGTGGTGTTAAGTATGATAATTGGCATAAAGTTCCTCAGGGGAAGAAAGACTTGATATGGAAGGATTTATGCGTGCGTTATTATTATTTGCAATTCTATTTTGTAGATTACAAATTATATTATTTGCAATTCTATTTTTGGATACTAGTTAATAAGAATTCTAATTTATAGAATCTGTTTGCATTGGATGAGAAGTTGCATCGTAAAAGTGTGATGCAACGTGCTGGAAAGATGCTTAGGAACTATAGGAAAAATCTCAACAGAGAATACATAAAAGATGGTGATAAGAAGAAGAAGTCAACCCTTGAACAGTGGAACTTCTTAGACAAAGAAGATTGGGAGAATTTTGTTGCTTCAAGAAAATCTGAAGAATTCAAGGTATTAGGCGTCACTCCCAATTTAATTAATATACGTTGTATTCACCTATTCAAGATTAACATTTAGTGCTACTAACCAAATCATTAATGTGCATACTAACTAGGCCCTCAGTGACGTGCAAAAAGCAAGGTGTGCACTGAATGTGCATGACCACACTATGGGTCCAAAGGGCTATGCAAGCGTTCGCCAAAGACTACAGGCGGAGTCTGTGGCTACTCAGGAGTCTGCTACTACTCAGGAGTCTACCACACCCATGCCTCGCCATGATATCAGGATAGCTGGGAGGCAAAACAAGAAGGGTGAAATAAAGAAGCCCGTAACTACTGAGGCGGCTGTGAAAATGGTAAAATACAACTCTTAGAGCAATCATTTGAATATTGATTATTTATGGTGTTAACTTACCAATTTCTGTTGATGGTGATTAGCGGGAGCTGCACGAGTAGAGGAAATAAGGCACGTTCATCCCTCAGGGCACAAGGGATGAATTGACAGTTTCTCTAGGTAACCCAGAGCATCCTGGACGTGTTAGGGGTGCATGCGCTGGTGTGGGCATCAAAGCATTCTTTGGGCCATCCCAGCGCAAACCCAGAGCGGGACTTTCACAAGAAGAGGTAACCTATTCTTTTTTTGGAATGTTACTGCAAAAGGGAATTCAATCATAAGAAGCTAATGTTTCTTTTATCCATGTATAGGAGAATAAGAGAGTCGAGGATATAGTTGCTAAGAAGGTCAATGATATAGTTGCTGAGAAGGTCAAGGAAGAAATAGTGCGGTGGCAGGCATCTCAGGCTTCCAATCAGCCTATGGCGACCCACTCTTCTCCTGATGCATAGACTGTGAGTAATCCTGGAGACCCATCGCCTAACATGTTTGCTGTAAGTATTGTTTATGACATTGTAGCTAGTCTTTTCAAGATGATATGTTTTCAAGATGATATGTATATATGTATAACATTCTTTACGTAAATTTGTAGGCATTGAAGCCATGCCGCTTAAGAATGCAAGACTATGTTGTTGCAGATGCACAAGCTTACCAGTCCCTTCCTGGGGCAACATTTCATGGGACTCCAATGCCGCAGGGCTACGTTCGTGTGAGCCTGATATGTGTATTATCCGATTGGAGGGAAGCTGCATTGCCATATGCCCACCCAGATATTGATACACTTGGTGAGGCAGAAGGCAAGGTGATATCGTGGCCCAAAGTAGATGTCGTCTACACTACTAAAATTGTAAGATAAATTTACATTACATTAGATTTTTAATGTGTATATATGAGGTCAACTGATCTGAAATTATATATACAGGTTAAAAATAAGACACCCGGAGAACCTAGGCCTCCACCTCCACTTCCTGCATTACCAAGTTGGGTTCCAACTGACTTAAAATACCCGTTAGGTCTTGCTTGTAGGGGAATGACATGTTGGCTATGGGCACATAATATACATTGCCCTATAATTGTTTCTTTAGAAGCAGATTATGCAGGTCAATCATACGATAGCTCTTTATTTATACAAGATATTATTGAGTTGTTTATGTATGATTAGCTGAATACATCAATGATAGAGACATGGATAAGGTGAGATCTTGTTTATACATCCATATACCTTGTGTAAGATCCGGTGATCTGGTTTCTTATATATTAATGCATACATAACACATGTTTTGCAGCTACTTAGTCGAAGATCAATGCAAACAATTTGCATTTGATCATGTGGGATTTTTGATTTCATCATTGATTTGTATGGTAGCTAAAGACCCTGATAGTGTTCAACAATACTATATAGATGCTTTTACAATTTTTGGTCAGTAAAAGAAGATGATAATAATAGCTCCATTCAATGTCAAGTAAGTTTACTTTATTTATAATTTGGACTTAAGAAAATTCCATTTTTATTGTGCATTTTGAGAATTAATTTTTAAATTTTGTACCTCTAGTGGTAAACATTGGGAGTTACTAGTTATTGTCCCCGAGACATTCACTATTTATTATCTAGATCCTGCAGGAAGTACATTGAACACTAAAATTGGACACATATTGAGAATGCCATTATTCTGGTGAGAAATATTTCATTTTTATATTCGTTAACGTATGTTATTACATTACTATTTAATTATGCAATTAACTGTGTTACATTAACATGTAGGGGTTTAGATGCATTAAAAAATGCTGGAGGAAATATCCCAAGGAGAAAGAACCAGCCAATAATTTGAGAGAATGTAAAAGTAAGTTCCTGACTCCAATGTATATATTATTTATGTGAACTGTGTTTAGTAGTATTTTTTAATATTTTGTATGTTTCAATTTATAGTGCGCTACACAAGACAACGGCTGGGCATGCGCATACTATGTGATGTGATTTATGCAGATGATTATCCGACATGCCGCATTGGATATTAATACCATACATGAGGTATTATATATAGTCTCATTAGTTAGTATGAAATATATCAATCTTATTTTTATATTATTACCTATATATATATATATATCATTCTCTTTGCAGGTGTTTAAAACTGACCACACTATAGGTAAATGCTTAAAAAATGTACATGCTCCATATACGATGGAAGAATTAAATGAAGTAAGAGAAGAATGGGAAAAAGCCATACAAGCAGTGGCGATTGTAAGATATAATTGAGATGCTGATAGCGATGTTGAATGATATTTTGTAAATGAATATTTCTGAATGTTTATACATGTCTGAATGTTTCTAAATGTATTTGAATGTTTCTACATGTGTGAATGTGAGAATTGAATTGATGTCTGAATGTATCTACTTGTGTGAAAAAATATTTGTTGATTTTGCAGGTTTGTGGCCTGTTTGTAGGCTGATATCAATGGATGTCGTAAACCTACAGTTCAGAAAACTGAACTGCAGGTTCTCATCCTACTGACCAGCCACAGCAGGCCTGCAAACTGATAATAAAAAAAATTAAAGTATAGGCGTCGGTTATTTATAGAACACCGTCATCAAATGCCTACAGCGTCAGTTATTGGATAAAAACTGACGCCTAATATGACAAACAACCCGACCGTACAGGAAAGCACGGCCGTGGTGGAAAAGGCGTCGCTTATTCGTATAAAACCGACACCTATAGTACTAAACACGGTCGTGCAGCGAAGCACAACCGTGTCGTCTGGGAGTATGGCATCGGTTGTCCAATTGTTAACCGACACAGAAAGTGTCCTAGGTGGTGCCCTTTTTTGTGGCGCGAACCCTATAGACGTCGGCCAACTATATATAACCGATGCCTATAGATCATATAGGCGTCGGTTAGAAAACCGACGTCGAAGAGTTTGACCTTTAGCGGCGCCCACATAGGCGTCGCTTGAAAACCTTCGCCAAAGGGGGTTAAACAACCGACGCCAAAGGCGTATTCTGTAGTAGTGAACCAACATATCTAGTGGCTAGCCTTTACTCGTTCTCTCAAAAAGTCCCATCCTTTGGGCATCCATAGACATTATAAATAGGTTTCCATCAAAAGACCAAAGGGGTAGGCCCTGTAAATGATAGCATAAGATATATTTGTGGATGGCTAGGGCATACCTAGGGTTAAGCTTTTGAAGGGTGCCTCTCTTAATCTATAGAGATATAGGAGGAGACAAGCAGTGGGCTAAACATTTTCCCCTCCTTATGAATGATTCCAGACACATTTTTAACATTGTCTAAGTGACACCATGAAGGTAAGTAACGTGTGGCATGGGATACAATTTTTCATGGGTGGTGGAAAACCATAATCACCAAACTTTTCATGATAAAACTCTATGCAAATGAATCCACCATAAGAATAAAATATTGGAATAATAAATAAATAGAGTAATTTAAATTATACCATAGAGCGATCTTGCTTTCTAACGACAAGATGCATTTACCTGAAATCAATCACATACTTTCAAACTTATGTCCAACGTCAGTGTAGTGTTGTGACACCATTGTACTTGTTGTAATGATAGGTAGAAAACTCATCATTCTAGATGATGAAACTCATCCATGAATCCCTCACACACACCGTGACCTCTATGCAATCTACATGGATGTAGAATAAGAAGTGGATAAAATTTGTTGATGTGCTAGATCTATTCTCTACTTTCCTTCTCCCATCATGGAGTGTTGTCCTTATGATCTATTTTTGTCTCTCAAAGGGAGATATTTATTGGAAACTTGTATGTCACATTCCTTGGATTTGCACCACTTTGTATACAGTATTATAGGGTCATTTTTTCAAAAGAACTATCATTTTCCAAGTTGCAATCTCAAAATAGACTCGAGATAAGAAACACTTGGTCAACAAAATAGTCAATCAAGTAGGTATCCCAACCAATAGGATGTACTAGTTTGGAAACATCCATGATTCCACTGATCAACAAGAGTCCTAGTCAATGAAGTTTCCAAATTTGTTCTTTCCTAATTCAAAATAACTGATCAATTGACTCATTCATTCAATCAAACAACTAGTTAATTTTCCTATTTAATCAATTGATATACTAACATTCATTCAATATGTTAAGTTACAAACTAATGAGACTATCTAGTGACTTGCTCAATTGATCAATTAGATCAATATTTGTCCTATTCATAACTCATAAAATTTCTAGTTACAGTTTTGATTGGAAACTTCTGTATGTGTGTGACACCTTAAGTTCTGTATTAACTTGGAGATTATATCAAAATCTCATGCAATAAAAAATATCTAGAACACATAATTGTTATTTAAGTAATGAAATAAGTTGGAGAACAACATCAACCTATAAGTGACTAATGATATTGTTATTGTATAATTCCTTTGTCAAAAATATTCAATTTGAACCTGTCAAATGGAGTAGTCAAACTTTTAATATTTTATTTATGTTTCCTTTATATAACAAGACTACTAAGATTCTGTGAGTTCAATATCATATATTGATTCACATGAGATCACCATAAATTTCATAGTCTCATTTATCAAGTGTATGGGATATCACTTCAATATGAAACACAAATTCCACCTATGCCACTCACAGTAATTCAAAGTTTTATACTACACCCAATCAGTACATGTATGGAGACTCATACTAAAAGTTTGATTGGGTAGTATTAAAGTGAACTAGAAAACATGTGATCATTGTAGTGAGTTCAAGTTTAAGGATCAAGGTAACCATTACTACATTCATACATGAGTCTGATAGCCATGATATGACATCCATGTGTCATTATCGAGGTGGTTCTATATAGTAGAATTTTTTTCTTAAAAGTAACTATGTGTCTATTTATGTTTAAAATCAAGGCTAAGGAGACGTACTTATCACTGACTACAAGCAATAACATTATAATGTTTAAAATCAAGACTAAGGAGATGTACTTATCACTGACTACAAGTAATAACATTATAGATTATTTTTGTCCTCTAATATCCACAATTATATATGAGTATTAACATAACAAAAAGGAATACTATAAGTATACATATGATCTCATGTTTAGATACTCAACCCAAACTATATGCCACTGAGACAAAATATTCTTAGGTCTTATATAATTAATCTTAACATGAATATTGAAATTGCCTTTTATTGATATACAATCATTTTCTAAGTAGACCATTGCAACCAACATATGATGGCTCTTAGGGCATATGACCAATAGTCTCATGCTCACCCTAGCTCCAATCACACATAAAGTCAACTAACATGACCATCTTACTTTTGTTGTGAAAGTGCTTTAATCAAGGGATAAAAAACATTACTTCCAATTGGTTCTCTACATATCTTTACATCTCGTCACTTTTTGGTCTCATGTATGAGATAATTTCAACATGGTCCTTGAAAGACTGATTCAATTTGGGATTTTTAGCCTATGAACTAGCTCCATAGTGGTCACTCATAAATCTCTACTACATTTAGGTTATGGCATGCATATATCTATAGAACATGCATGTTCCATGAGATGTATCACTTTATAATGGTTAATTATTACAATCAGTTAGTTAGATTAAATACTAACTCAATAAGTTTATTTGCTTGACTAAGTAATTATAAAAATATAAAAAAGTGATGCACCTCACTACATCATGCATGTCCTTCTTATTATAACACAATGTATCAAGTTTTGAGTGATTAATTGCAAAATTATTAATGCTATAAAATATGATTTTCATTTGCAATCAACACATTATAAACATAATAATACTATTTCGTAAAATGTAGACAATCATATTGTAGATAACTATTGGAAAGTATCATATGAGATAGTAAAAAATATATCTATATATATTTAATGAATGATTTCTTTAAGTGAATTAAAAAGTTAACAAAACCTCTCTCTATATTAAATGGAGAATAATGTGGGTCAAAGCATGCATACAAAATCATCAACATGACACATTTTTTCACGCCATTAAAGATTTAGAATGATTATTAGTCTATAAGATTCTACCACCATGCCTTATGAATTTCATTAATGGGAGAAAAGCACACTAACTAGTGACGTAATTTAACAAAATCTCAGACAAAGAAAAATGATGATATCTAGATGGAATGTCATGGATAAATACTAAAGTTAGGACAAGAATATGATAAAAATAGAAGGACTAATTGTAATTTCTATATGTATGGCTACATTTAGAGTAGAAATATGTAAATGACATTTTAGGATTTAGTCGGTTATCACAAGGACAATGTGAATTATTGAATTTAGTTATTCTTTTAATTTTGCCAAGAAACATGTGGTTTTAGTACTACTGAATTGTGTTTTTTGTATCTCATGGTGCTAGATGAACACCTAATGTTTTACATGCTTATTCATATAGATAGCATGGAAAATTCATAATAACTAAAATGGAAGGTAAACTAATAATGGGTAGTGGACTAGTCTTGGGAAGACAAATTAGTATAGTAAATATATAATAGGTAGTGGAGTAGTATTGGGAAAAAACCAGTGCATAAATAGATAATAGGTAGTCGAGTAGTCTAGGGAAGAAAATTTGGTAGCATATTAAGATTCTTTGAATAATAATAATTTAAAAATACTTTTAGGATTTCAAGAGTGAATAATAACTATTTTTTGGGGGTAGGTAATTGACCAATCAACACATGTTAGTTTTATGAAAGACTTTGCTTTGTTGGCATTCTAAATGTTAAGACTTTTATAGAATAATATATAAAATAATTTCGATATGTTTCCGAAGCCTAAACTTCTAAAGTAAAGCCAAAAAGTGTGATATATTAATACTAGAATCTAAATAGATATGAATGAAATATGGCCAACCTTCCTATAGCGGGTCTTAGATGATTGTTTCCATAACACTAAATAATAACAACTGATGTTTTCAGTACATATTGAAAGATTTTACCAAATACAATATAGTTCTACTTCAAAGAGAAGACATTGACATTTTAGTTTCTAGTAAAAACAATTTTCAATTGATATCAATTTTAACAAATTCTTAGTGTAAAATATTTTTATACCATGAAAATCTTATAGTTTAATTATTTACTATCTCAACACAACACCACCCAAATCATTATGATGCATCATAATCAGGTATAAATAGTGTAGGTGACTTTGTTCAAACTATACTTACATTTTTATTTCCCAATTTAAAAATATTTACTCATTTTTTGTAAGTGTTTAATGATGTTACTCTTTAGGAAAGGTGCACCATTCTTATGTCTTGGTTATTTTCTTACTCCTTGGAATTTTTAATATCCTTGATAGAAAGTAGTAATGCCTAGCAACCACCACAATGACAAATAGATGCCCACCTCCCTGCCAAATGTTTTAGTTATACTCCACCTTCAATCTATTGTCATTCTTCCACCTCCACAAAAATCCAGTGTCTCCATACCATTCCCCCACACTATTTCACACACCTAAAAACACCACAATAGTCTCTAGTTTTTGCCTCCCATCCCAATATTGTAATTCTCTTCCACCCACAATCTAGTTGCCATTATACCACCTCAACCACAAAGCTAGTTATGGCACTTAATACCCTTACCTATCATCATCCACCAGAAAACAACACTTCTAGTAATCCAGAAGACTTCAATTACTTCTACTATAGCAACAATCATTGTTATCATATCCAAAATAGAGAAAAAAAATCACAACATGAACACTATTGCATCTCCTCCTCTTAATCAATTCTCTTACCCACCTCATATTATATTCATAAAATACTTTGATATCTTATCATCATATAAAATTTCCTTATTTCAAAATACAATACACAATAATTAACATTTCCCCTCTTACATCATAAGATTAGTAACACATCACAATATCATGAAAGAAATAGTAGTTGATGGTCAGAGTTGTTGTGACAATCTGACCTTTTCTCTCTCTTGTATTGCACTCTTTCTCTCTCATTGAGTGGACTCTTTCTCAATCTTATTTCAATATCATAATTTTAATGTGACAGTGCTCCCACTTGGTCACATCAATGATCAATTTCACCATGTGTGACATTAATTAGCACTTTTATCTAAGTTTCATTAATTAATGAATCACAATCTTGCAAGATATTTTGAAACTCGTTAATGTCATCACTTTTATCCCTAATGTATTTCATGTTGTATATCTTTCGATTATCTTTCTAACAGTACCAAAATTGCCCTAATCAGACCTTTGTAGCCCAAGCTATGGCCTTTCCTTCTTGGCTCAAATTTCAATTGATTTATTTGTTTTTGCACGATTTTAAGCCCTGTTGGGCCTAAAAATAAGGGACGCGGCCCAGAAGTTAACAACCCCAGTTGTGAAACCCTAGGGCACCCTTGTTTCTGACCATTAGATCTGGTATGCATGATCTGACGGTTTGTGACTCATCCCCTACCTTGGTTCGTACCACTATAGAAGAGGATCCACCAATCCCCTCTGTTCTTGCTCCTCTTGAGCAATTGGGTAACATAACCATCCTCTTCTTCATTCCCACCATTCGCCCCTTATTTGTGCTCTCTCGCGCACCCTAGAATGTCCCCTTTTCTTCTTGTTCTTTCTCCAACCTCCATGGCACCGCCACCACCTCTTCCACCTCTGTCACCTCACTGTAGGTCTCCTCGGCTACATCCACGACTGGTAGGACCATGGGGAGGTCCGCTAGGATTTGGCAGAGCAGCCCGACCATGCAAAATGGTTCTATGTGGCCTATGCCACCACTGGCCCTGAGTGTCGATGAGCTCAAAGGGCCTCAACTGTTGTTGCACCTCCAGTCACGCGTAGGTTAAGCCTGATGGGGGAGGCAAAACTCCCACCATCTGATCCCCCTTAGTCCAGCATTGTCTCTATGTGAATAGCCTAGATATGAGACACTGTTCCATTCCATCTCCCTCCCTCTCTTTCTTGTGGGGCCAGTCAACCGAAGCTTGAGCTCAGTGGACTAGTGACCAGAAGCCACGTGGGTGGCAACGCACAACCATGAGGATAGGAAACAGTGATGAGCATCGACCAACGTCTAGGGAACGTCCCGTCACGGTGATTTTAGGTGGCCCGATGTCTAGTGTGATAGAGAGGGTGGTTGCTAGATCTACATTGAACGACCTCAGTTGATGTGTGAATATGCAGGTAACGCCCCCTTCTTTGCCTAAGTTCCTGATATGATTTCTATATAGTTTCAATTGAAACTTTCAAAATAGATATCTCCCTCATCCCTAGGCCAAACGAGATGATCCAATATACCAACTTCATCCTCTCGATGAGACCTACTCAATGGACTAGGTTGCAGACGCTAATTTGACCTTTTACTCCCATGTTTTCTCAGAAAGGGGTAATCTTAGATCATATGAATGAAATAAATGCTTGAGTATGCTAAATGTTGGAACTTTGATGCATGTCTATCCTCCTAAACATCAAATCAGTAACTTATAAGTTCTTATCATCATGTATGAATCTCCTCATAACCCCCTTGCACACTTGATGATAGTAAATGCACACATGTGTTGTTGCTTTGCACGTTAGTATTATACCTTGCCCTTTAATTGCTATCCTTGCATCTAATATGGTTTATAGTCTCACAACAACCTAGAAAAGTAGCTTTATGCTACCATATGGTACTCATATCTACCATTGACCTATTTTGCTATGTTAAAGTCATATTACACCTAATGCCTTAAATGTACCCCTATTATGTCAATGTTTAACTACACCTTAAACCAATGTTGTGTTCAAACTATTGTATCCACCCATTTACATTATATATCTGAAACCAGTAATCTTATGAATCTTAGTAACATAAGTTCTAAAGGTATATACCCTTTGTACTATGATGGTACTTGTGACACTTGATGCATCCCTAATGACCTAATGTGTTCTAAAATGGCTTGTTTTTCTTTCTTGTGCCTAATCATGGCATGAATCCATTTCCCTTGGCTTACTCTCTCATATCAGGCTAAAGTCTATCCTTCATGATGTCTTGGATGTGGGTGTTTCACATGAGTCATGTGTTGAACCTTAATTCCATATGTAAACCATGTTTATAGTTGAATGGTTGATGTGTAGTGCCAACACTTGATATGAAGCATAGACTTGGGGACATCCACCTAACTTTGGGTTGTGACCCATATGTCCCTATCTTACTGATCTAAACCATATTTTATGTTTGTCTCTCATATATCGATGACATTTAACCTTGGTATCCCTATCATGAGTCATGACTTTGAAATGTACAAAAAAGTGACATAAAATCTTGTAATTACTATATAAAGTGAATGGAACCTTCAAATGACTTGAAACTCGAAAAACACCTTCTTGATGACCTCTAGTCTAGTAAACGATCATCAAACCCTACCAACTTAGAACCTAATTTGGACAAAACCCTAAAATGGATCTAGTTAGGGTTAATGATGTGAATCTAATGCATGCATGCAATCTTGTTGTTAGTTAGGTGTTGCTTATGGATATATTATCAAGGATAAGTAATGTTATGAATCTCTATATCAGGTATGGGCTTTAATAATTATATGATTGTGGCTTTCTTGCTTGAATGTGATAAATATGTATGCTTGTTTACTTGCTCAAATATTTCCATGTAGTGTTCTAGTATGTACTCGATGTCTGCCTTGTATCATGGTTTTATAACTTGCAAACATAATATATATAGAAACTCCATTACACAATTTTGAAATAGGGTTAGCTCTTGGTAATGGCCTCGAGGTCCCTCCCATATAAAAGGGTTAGCTAATCTTGAGCACCCTTACTGATCCTTCCAATGGGAAGTTGATCACAGGCCTTATGAATACATGATATGATGGTATAATTGGAGTGAAATGACATAAAAATGGGCTCTCATTTTGCTAAGAAGTTATCTTTTTTACTCTTGCTTGTTTACTTCTATACTCTTTTCAAATTATGAAAAGCTTATGTATATGTATCTTTTAGCCCTGTACTCGGCACCTCGTGTGCTTGACCCACCTTGTTTCACGTATTTTATAGGTTTAGAGATGGCTAGAAGTTGATGGGCTTAGTGAGTTATGTTAGGTGTGCTTGTTGTAGATCCATAGTGTGCATGAGTAGACTGGTAAATTGTACTGTTGAATATGCTATAAAAAGCTTGTTATAAACAATATTGCATAATATATCTTGTTGAATGTTGAGAGTATGGTTGGTGCTTTTAGCTTGTTATATGTTCATGTATTCTAAGCCTTTGTGCTCCCACATTTGCACTTTTAATTGCCATTTCAGGGATGGGTGCTTGAGTCCTTCAGCCATTGACTATGTAGTCATTTGGAGGTTGGACTTGGGCATAATGGTTCTGCGATAGTTGCTTTGTTTAAGCATTGTGTTCCCACAACATCAACATTTTAATGCATACTTTCCTATTCTCTTTCATTATTATTCAATCTTTCTTGAATTCTAATAAGCCTATTCATCTTATATTATCATCTACTTAATGTAAATAAGTTTTGTAGTGTAACTACATAATTTTTGTGGTTTTAATTATTAGTTTGTTAGTTGTTAATTTCAATACATTAGCATTCCATTCAAACAAAATGGGTCTATTAGAATGTTATTTTTAATTTATTTAGTAAGATTTATGATCTAATATGGAAAATCCACTTTCTATAACAATTCACATCAGTTAGTTTTTTTTAATTGGATAAAATTTCTAGTTCTAGATTAGAGAATTGTGTAGCTTAACTTAGTCATTTAAAATTGGTATTGTACTTTCTCCTTTTTTCACAACTCAATTTTCATGTCTTTCTTGTATCACTTTTTTTTCTTGTTCCTTGGTTATAGTCTTAGATTTCATCATCATATTCTTTTATTATTTGTTTTCCTTCATTCTAGGTTTTGTTTACTTGTGACCTAGGACTTGCACATATGTGTAAACACGTGCTCATGTTTTTATTAAGCAATACCCAAGGTTTTAAAATCATAAATATTATATTATATGGTTTTATCTCATTTCACATACTTCTACCCTAGGTTTCATGTAAAGTTATCACATAAACTCTCTCCTCCACATCCATTATTCAATTCTATTTTCTCACATGTTGTTTCACATGTTGTCGTAAGGATATCAAGGAAGCCTCCTTGTGGGCCTTGTGATTCCATACTCATAGTTTTGATATCATTACCATAGAAATTTTTGGAGTCATATGAGTTCATGTGCACCCACAAGATTGAAAATGTCTCATGACTTTGATAAGGAAACTCTAATGTGGTTGGGGATCCTAAATGATGTGAATAATATATTGCATTCTCATGGTCTCCACTTCTACTTCATATTAATTTGTATCACATATGAGAGTCTCACCCTTGAATTCCTTGGCTAGTTTTCATGAAAATAGAGTGAGAAAAAGGATGGTACACATGGGATAATAACATTCACGTTGTTTGACAAATAGCAATTCATCACTTCTCACAAGTTCCTCATGACCATTAGGTTTGTAAACAATCACACATATGTAAATAAAGAGTTATTTAGGAAGTAATTAGATAAAAGGTTCATGACCAACTAGGATACATCTTTAGAGGGGCACATTAAGACATCCAATATTCACCGCTTGTAACATTGATTCAGTTGAAGCTCTTCGCCTGTTTGTTTTAAGTTGGGTTGGCAATGACATCAGTACCATTCTCCAGTCCAAATTCTAAATTTTTTGGATATTAATCTTCCATGAATATATATATGAAACATGGGTCGCTTCAATCCTAGTGAGTTACTTAGTCATTTTATGATGATTATCTAGGGAGTTACTATTACACACCTTTCTACTACATTAGCTTTGAGGACAAGGTAGATGTGATAGATAGAGTAAAGAGCCATATTTTTCTAGATATTGACATTTGAAGAATGTGGGATGATAAATTAGGATAAAGATGAATCCTTCCATTCATGTCAGCCATACTATCCAAGTTCTGACTGCCAATTCTACTTGGATGCCCTCCCTTCTTTGGACAACAAATTATTTGGTTGATCTTTGCATTAAACACTAATAGTAGTGGGGCATATGATTCTACCCCGCCCACACCTCAACCTACATACTAGTAAGATCCAACTACATCATAACATCTAATTACACGAGGACATGTCTTGCTCATGCACATGCTATCAAAGTCCCACATTCACAAAGTTCCTTACCTACACATGCAAAACATATACCATTGCCTCATGTTGCTCCAAAATAAGTTGGCATTGCATCAAGTCAAGCACTAGTTGACAGTGGAGCCTCCCTGATCTAGTATTATCTTATTAGAGTCATGTGTATGTAAACCTATTCCATCAAATACGTTATTGATCAGGAGAGACACCTACACGATCAACAACACATCATTATATCTAGAATAGCAGAGATCATGTTCTAGATAGAGGATGTTGACCCTCTTGACCAGGTCAACTAGACTGATTATATGATGATTTCATAGTTCTCAGACTAGCCAAGATCTAGTAGACCACTTTAGTATCACTCGTACCATTCAACATCTACATCTCTTGAGCTAGATTATAGTTGGCCCCATCTTCATATATCCAATTCACTTACCACTCTACTTACCACCTAAGGATTACTAGACCTCTAGGCCATGTTTGAGGTCACAAGTGTGAGAAACTCTGACATACAGTTAGGAAATCTAGATTTCTTTTTCAATACTTATCCATAGTGTTTCTTATTTTATTTTTCTCTTGAAGTTTTAGTTTAATAATATATAATTTAGTCCATCTGTATTATAATTGTTTAACTTGTTTTCTTGAAAATTAAAAAGGAATTAAGATTTATTCATCCCAGTCTCTATTGTAGGACAAAATCAAAAAATAATACTAATGTAATGTGGCATCCAAATATACTTTTTATTATCAAAAGAAATAGTTCTAAGAGTTTGTTAGGAGGATTTAACCTGGGAATCCTCAAATGATTGAATATCAAATGATCAATCAAAGGGTTTAAAACATGTATATATATATATATATATATATATATATATATATGTGTGTGTGTGTGTGTGTGTGTGTGTGTGTGTGTGTGTGTGTGTATAATGGATAGAATTTTCCAGTGGTAGGTTAAAATGAGTTAGTCATCATGAATGATTTCTTACCATCAAGGAAGTGGTATAGTGGTCCCACTTATTCAATATGAAATGCACGACAACATCATTTGTGGCTTTAATATCACTATCTAATAGGGATGAGAGGCTATAGAAAAGCACTCCAACCCATGATGCAGTGGTTGTTCTAGTTAATGTCATCATGACCAAAAGTGATTTAATTCTTTATTCAATATGGCCTCAAAATATATGTAAGGAATGAAACTAAAGGGACCAGATGGTTTTGTTCAGTGGTTTCCTCTTTTATGACATCTTATTAAATATATAGCTAATAATCTCTAATCAAGTTTTCAATCTAGTTTTTGTAACAGGGTACACTTTATCCTCCAATTGTCCAAACTAGTGATATTGAAACGTGCTCGAAGTAATATATCTAAATATGTGTATCTTTATGAAATTTTTGAGCTACATGTTCCATATGATTACGACTTTCATTTTTTGTGTCATATGTGGAACAAACATGAAAATATATTCATAGTTTCCCATTATACAACCTTGTGCACCTTTTTGTATTTTCAGGGCAAGGACACAAAGCCAAGTGCACCTACTTAATTTATCAAGATAGGGAAGATTAGTTTGATAATAGTATTAGCTCTTGGTGATGTCCTTGAGGTCCCTTACAATTAGAATTAACTCGTGGTGTTTAGTATTGTACTCTCATGAATCCAAATAAGGTATATACTTACCGTTTCCTTGGGAAGTTGGTTAACAATCTTATGATGATTGTTGGTATAGTGTATATGCACTTTAAATATTCTTTCATGTTAAAATTGTCTTTTATGTTTCTCCCTTCATTCTTGCTATTTTATTAAATTTTAACCAATCTATTTATGTTGTCTCAAACCTACGCTTTATATATTTTCATAGCGTACTCAACATAGTTGTAATGATGGATACCCATTCATAATTTTAGGTATCAACTAAAGAATGATCGTTTCTTGCACTCTAACATGATATAAATTGTTGTATCTCAACCAATAATTACATAACACATGAAATTTCGGTGTGGTTTGAATCTGACATACTATGATTTTGATGTTAAGAATTTGGTTATTTTCTACAATGGATATATGATGCGAGTTTTTATGCACATATAAATCCCTAAGATAGATTTCCTAAGTTTTAAACCTTCTTTCCCAATGTAAATCATTCACCCACAAGTGGACGAATGGATTGTAGTATTACATAGAGTCAAACCCAAGAGACAATACATTTAAGAGACCAATTCTTATGGAAAATATTAATAACCAGTGATTGGGGTGATTATTAGCTAATGGTATAACTAATGGTTGCAATGTAAGAAAATAATTAAAATAAGAGACAATGATTAAAGAAATAACAATACATTAGGTATCACTACCATCACCTACGTACTCATATTAATCATTATAACTCAGTAATCATAGCCAAAAGACTAGCACCATGTGAATTCACCTCCTTTTGAAATGTAAATTGTGCAAGGATTGAATTTTCCATGTGATCAAGGTCTCGTTACCCGTGGTTCATAACCCAATCATCATTTAAAAAGCATTCCATGATCACATCTCGAATTCCACACATTTGTTCAAGGATCTAATCCAATTTTGTTGGTATCTACACATACGATTATATCAAACATTCTAATAAAATGATCAATTCAATAAGAAAGAAATTCAATGAATGAAGACAAATCTAATAAACTAAAATGACTAAGTTTGATAATAACTATTACAAGGTATAGGAAACAGGGATACTCCCCAAGCCCCAAAAATAGAGTCTACTATTTCATATCAATGGAAAAGGCATAAATACAAGAAAGAAGATAAGAAAGCATGTCACAATAGGCGAAGAAGAGAGAAGCCAAAGGTCTCTATATACATCTAACACTTCTAGCAGCAACATGTCCCACAACCTCTGCAAAAAGGATCTCCTCCTTCCTTCTCTGTCTCTTTTTGCAACCAAAATATGACTCTTAAACTCGGGATGGACGCCAATGGTAGTTTGGTCATCTCCTCTTTTTAATCTGGGGGGTTCTCACTCCAAATTGGGTAGGTGGTTGTGTGTTTGTGGATGACTTCCACGTTGGTTAGGCAACCAAGAAATAGATCATCTAACTGACCTTCAAATGACACATCTGATGGGATTCTAGTTGGATGATTGGTAAGGCAGATTGGTTGATTGTCTATATAATGAGTCTTTTGAAGAAAGGGATGGATCAAACAATCAATGATGTAGGTCAGCTGATCAACAAGAAACCCAAAATTCTAGTGGCTATTTTAATCGACTGGTCATGGAGATGGGTCATCCATTTGGGATCCTCTGAAGGGCCCCATTCTACAAGTTACTTTGTTGATCTAGATGTCAGGTCTACTAATTAGTTAGCTTCTAAAAATTGTTGTTGCTACTGAATTGGGGAATAAAATTTTGAAGTGAATTCTGGTTGGTCGATGAGTGTGATTGATCGACCAATCAAGTTGTCACCAAGTCTTCTATTTTTATTGATCTTGAGAATGATTTTTTGATCTACCAATTAGTGAAGAAAATTGGACAATCAGACTTCCTTGTGAGGTTCCTTTGATTGGTCGGGCTGAACAAAGGATCGGGGAATATGGTCGACTAAACATCATGACAAATTTGTGTTGAATTGTTTTCTCTTGTCTTCCAATTCCTTCTGAACTAGAATTATATGATTGGGTAAGGACTTCCAACATGCTCCCAAGATGGTTTGTGATTTTTCTATGTCTAAAGAGTAAAAAATCTTATCTGGAATACTAATGTTTGATAAATGAAAATCAACAAAATTAAGCAAAAAAAATCAAAATCTAATCAAATTGTGCATAACTAATGTAGAAAGTGCAAACAAAGTGTGATGAATATGCATTCATCAAGATACATGAACTTGAATGTTATACATCCTCTAGAAACATAGAATCAAAACAAAACACATTAAATAATATTTCTCGCCATTCATCCTTTCTTTCATAACACCTTGGATTCTCTACAACCAAATATTAGTAAGAAAACTTGATTTCCTAGAAAACTAAATGCAACTTCAAATTCCTTGTTTTAAATTTGCCTTCATAAACATTTTTATGTGTCAAAGCATGCACATCATAGTTGCAATATCATTAATTTTTTAGTGAGTTTTTCATTTTCCTATGAGATTTGCACAAGAATAAGGTCAAGCTATAAATGGATTTTTGGGGTGATTGTTGCCCCTAATAAGAAAGTAGAGTAAGTGGGGGTATGGAAGGATACATTTTTTAATATCTCATCGATTCTACTCAAGATATTTTTGTACGTGCAGTGTCATATTTTTATTTATGGTACACCCCATTACATAAAAGGGGTATCGAAGAAGCTAAGGGGCGAAATAATGGGTGTCACCCTTAACTTGGAGACTAGCACATTATTTTTGGCTTTCCATTGCTTTCACTAGATGATGGGTTAAAACATTGGTGGAAGCATTGTAGAAAACATTGAGTATGCACACCTAATATTCTTGTAATTTAGAGCATAGGAAATTTATTAACAAACAACTCAATGACATCATGTAACTTGTGAGGAAATGACATATCCATACGAATTATGTTAATCAATAAGAGACACATTACATTTGTCACCTCTCAATCCCATATGAATTGTAATTTTTTTTAGACAATGATGTTAATTAGGATCATTGGTGACATGATAGGTTATAGAATTGGTAGTTTATGACACTTCATTGCAAAAATATTTACTTCATTCAAGTGGGTACATTGTTGATTTATGCATAAAAAACAATAGATCAAGAATTGAATCTAGGCAGACTAGGTAAAGGTAAGGTACATGCAAGCTAATGATGGAAAATTTATAAAATGAAGGAATCAAAATTCAAGGTTATTGCTAAAATTCAAATGAAAAAAGGGAAAGATAGAGTGGGTGGAATATAAACATATTACCCACCCTCCAACCCGAACATTGAAACTTTCTTTTCCTTGAGCAAACTCTAGGTCTAGAATGAAGAGGAAGAAGTCAACTAGAATGGCCACAAACTACCTTGCCGACCCAATAGTGGTGACTACTATTGGGGTGTAGGTGTGGGCTGAGTGGGCTCAGCTAAAAACATTCCAAGGATGTTCGGGAAGATTGTGGTGGGTTCTCAGGTGGTGGAGTCTTGGTGTACTGGATTCCCCACTATTGAGAGGTATGGGAATTGTAAGTCTATCCTGCACTATAGTCCACCTAGTAGGTGCATACCCGTGTATAGTCTCCTCTTCTTTCATACCACTACTCTACCTGTTGAATTAGGTACATAATATTTATTTAGTTTCCATAATGTTGTTTTTCCCACTCCATGTGGGTCTAGGTCCCCTCAGTGTGATATAACTATTGCTGCAACTCAATGAAGACATACGACCAAGATGACCCTATAATGTCTAGAAATCATTGCTACATGAGACTTGTCAAAGGTGATGGAGAAGGTACATGCACCTCGTCATTGACCTCCATGGAGGAACTACATCTTCCAAACACAAGCTCATGAATTTTACCCTCAGTAGTAGATTCTCCATCATGTAAGGTGGATGTGTGTACTCAAGTCATCAAGGTGGTAGATGAGGTTGAATGTTGTAAAATAGATGTGACTGGGAAGCTCAATCATGGCATGAGTGTCATAGGATATCCAATACTAGATTCTATCCTCCTCGACTATCTTGATGAAGGTAGAAGACTCCAAATACATGATGTCAATCAAGTAGGATGGCTTCTACTTTATCATCATAGTTAATGAGATGTGGGTGTAGCTGAGGAAAGAGGAAATGGCAGTGATGAATCCATGATGATAGAACATAGAAATGGTGTTCTACTACTACTCATTGTGAAGATGGTTGATGAGTGTTGTCCCAAATCGAATGGATCATCGTTCAGCACATACCACATGCAATACAAATTAGTAGAGGTGACAATGCCCAGAACACCAGGATGGATGAAGATGGTGCATGCAAGGATGCAGTGAAGGTAGAAAATAATTGGGTTATGGATGAATTATGCCACAGTGCCATATGAGATGGAGGGAAGTCAGAAGATTACCTTGGGCCAAAGTTTTCCAGCCTCATACTTCTTGTGTGAAAAGTAGTGATTTTCTTCAATGCACTTATCCTTCTAGTCACTTGTCAAAATTGAGGATGTGGGTAACGAGGTCAATTCCATTTAAGGAGTTCTCCTCTATGAACATACAAAAGGAGAATTTGAACCCATTACTGCAGCTATAGTGATTTGTGAAGACTATTTGGATCTAGGAGCAGTTTCTCTAGAACCGAGGCTTTTCCTTCTCTCTAGAAATGAGGGCGCCCTCGGTGGCACCTGTCGACCAGCGCCCTTGCTGGTCGGCGCCCAATCTTCTTGGCCTCCTAGCACCCGCTAGCAGGTTGCTACCTTCTATGGTCACCTAGTCTCCACTAGGTGGTTGCTATCATCATGGTGAGAAGGGGAAAGAATAAAGGATCGAGGGGGTTCCGTTTGACGCTGGAGATGGAGAAGCAGAAAGAGTTGGAGAAGAACAGGCGGGTGGCCCACCTAGGAGGACGAGGAGGATTAGGGAGATGAGGCAGTAGAAGAGGGTCGCGAGGAGGAGGGGGCTGATCTAAAAGTTAAAGTTTTGTGTAGGGAATGGACGGACAGAATGATGAGGCAAGGAGGATGGAGAAAGGTAAAGGCATTGCAGCTAATATTAGCAATAGGGGAGATACGCAGGATAAGGAGGGAGAAGGAGGAGGCCCCTGCGGTGGTGGTGTATGGAGTAGAAGCGGCAGATTGGGTTCTACGTCGAGAGGGTTGCATGATGCATCGACATCGACATCGGCAGCCATGTAGGGAGGAGGCAAGATCGCAGGAACGTCGTCCTAGGGGCATTCACGTGCTTGGACGTTCAAGCCTAATCCCAACTCTTGGATACATGGGGGCGTGGGGGAGGATGCACTAGCGGCACTCTCACATCTTGCACTAAAGAAGATCTCTATAGTCCATTCAGAGGGTGATAAGATGGTGGCGATGATCGATAAGATACATCTTGATCAGATCCAAAGACGGTGTGAGAACACCCTCATTTTTCACGTCATTGATGCTAACCCTCATCTTATCCCTATGAAAGCTTGGGTCCAATGCTCATGGTGGCTGAAGGGTGGCGTGGAGGTGACCAAGAAAGAGAATGGTTTTTTCTTTTCCTCATTAGAGGATGCTATTGATAGAGATTGTGCGATGACGACGAGACCTTGGTTTTATGACAGATGGGTTGTGCTCATGCAAAAATGGAGACTGACGGCGACACTGGAAAGGGACCTCCTGTCCACTGTACCCTGCTGGGTTAAGTTCCCTTCTCTAGGGCTACAGAACTCAGTTGAGATTCTAAGTATTGCAGCCAGCTTCCTGGGCAACCCCCTCTGCATGGACCTCAGGATGGAGAGAGGGACAAACTCCGATTATGTGAGGGTGCTCATCGAGTTCTCGGCGGACAGAGACTCACCACATGAAGTAGACTTGCGGGTAGAAGGAAGAGAAGCATTTCCATGTCTGGTGGAGTATGAGTACTTCCCACGACGTTGCAAGAAGTGTGTAGCTTTTGGACACACGGAGGACCAATGTGCAGCGACAACGACATATGATGAGGCGCGGCAAGAAGAATTGGTCGTTCATGGTCAAGAAGACCTCTTTTGGCATGGAAGCAACATGAGGGGACAGAGGAGGCCAGTGAAAACCCGTTGGTGAAGGATCATACGGTGATGACGACAGAGGAGTGCGGTGATGCCTTTAGGGTTACGGTGGAGCTGGCGCCACCGTCAAACCAGAAGGGATGCGATATCAGGGAGACATATGAGTCAAACAATGTTCCTCTTTCCACGGAGACCCCATTGAATGTGAAGGACATTGATTCTTCTTTTGGGTCAAATGTTAATTTGGAAAATACTTTAAGTGTGGAACAATTAATGGGAGATCTGAATCAATACCTACCCAAAATGCTTCAAGCAGATGAAGGGGAGAATGGTAACGATGCCTTGCAAGACGACCAAGTAATTAAACACATACCAGCGCACTATGTGGATCTTGACCCACCCTGCGGTGATCACATAGCTATAATGATCATCACAGAGAAAATCATTATCAATGATAATGAGGCAAGAGGTGGTAACTCTATCACCAATTATACGAGGCCTATGGAGGTCATTACTAAGGGGTATGGAGGACCCAGTCCAAAGACCCCCAAAGGTGTAAACATGGATAGTGAGGAGGAGGAAGGCCCTTTTTTCTCAGAGGAGCAATTACTTAACATCGGCTGACCCTACACACCGGGTGTGGTTATCACTCCATCTTCGGTTGTTAGCAACATGGATAGAAATGATGTTATTAATGGTGGGATTTTGGATGATCCCTCAGATCACCTACATGAGACGGATAAGGAGGAGGCTTGCCCAGAATCCAAGTCTAATAAGACTACTGAGGCGGAGGACAGACCACAGAAGACCCACAAAAATCCCAAGCACAAGATGGTGGGACTAAAATCAAAGATGGGACCTCCAAATAAGAATTGTGCATGCAAAGACATCGTCGTGGGCATCGAGCATGCAGACAAGGAGACTAGAATGGAAAAATGGAGGAAGGTGTATGAGCATGAGATAAGCAAACTTTCCCGGTACCGCGTAACGGAACACAATGCGGACAAGGGTACTAAATGACTCTTCTCGCATGGAATGTGAGAGGAGGAGTGGAATCTTACCATCAATGTGAGATTTGAAGAGTCATCCGTGAAGCAAATTCCTCTCTTGCTACCATCATAGAGACTCGTATCATGAGGGGAAACATTGCCAAGGTGAGAACACTATTCCTAGTTGGTTGGAGTTTTTTCTCTAACCATGAATAGGTGGAAGGTGGATGAATCTACTGGGGCTTTGACCCTAGGATTTGGGAGTTGGAGGTTATCTACTCTACTCCCCAGACAATCACTACACGCTACCACAATAAAGGAGGGGTAGACTTATCCATCACTGCGGTGTATGGACACACGACAACAAGCGAGCAGAGACACCTATGGTCCAACATCAACGACATATCCAACATGGTGAGCGGGCCATGGTTACTGATGGGGGACTTCAACACATGATTCGCTTGGAAGAAGAAAGGAGGTTGTGAATGTGGCCTAAGAGCTATCTTGGGCTTCAACAATGCCTTGGCCACTTCTAGTCTGATGGAACTCCCTATGTAAGGGGGGGACATCACGTGTACCAACCTACAAGATGAAGACACGAGGGTAGCATGCAAGATTGACCACGTGGTGGCCAATGACCCATTCATGCAACTGTTTGGGAATGTGGCGGTAAGTTTGACCTTCTCTGCATCGATCAACAACCACACTGCACTGGTGACACGGTAGCTTGGCACATCGGCAACCACTCGCAAGAAGAAACCATTCCAATCTCTCAACTATTAGTTAGAGTGGGATGGTTATGACCAAGTTCTCAAGGAAGGATGGGACCTACAAGTAGAAGGCAATCCTATGTTCGTTATGGCTAAGAAGCTCCAAAACACAAAGAAGTGCATTAACAGATGGGCTGCTGAAAAGTGGAACATAGTCAAACTCAAATGTGATGCTCTTCACAAGTTTGAGAATGTTAGCAAAGAACTTCAACATCAACCTATGAACCAAGGGTTGATTGAAGTGGAAAGGGACCTACGTGCCCGGTTGGAGGCGCTAGCTAAAGCAGAAGAAGGCTACTTCTACCAAAGGAGTTGCATGAGGTGGATTAATGATGTGGATCACAACACTTCCTTTTACGAAGGCATGATGAAGAGAAAGATAATCAAGGAAACCATCCACAAACTTATATCTGATGATGAATAGAAAGTGAGTGTACATAATGACATATGCACGGAGGCGGTACAATTCTTCACCAACCTATACAATGGACAGGGAGGCACATACAACCAAACCATGATGAAGCTGGATTACATTCTAACTGAGGCACAAAAGGTGAGTCTTTGTGCCAAGGTCTCACCTTTTGAAGTGAAGGAGGTGTTATGGTCCATTGGAGTGGACATGTCCTTGGGCCCATATGGTTTCAACGCCAAATGGTACAGAAATGCATGGCCGATCATATGCAATAATGTATACAATGCAATAGTTTGGCTCGCACAAGGAGGAAGCATGCTGTGTGAATGTAACCATGCATTCCTAGCCCAATTTCCTAAGATGACGATGGCCTCCTCTATGAGTGATTTTTGCCCCATAGCCTGCTATGGTGTTTTATACAAGATTTGGGCAAAATTGCTTGCTTCTAGGGTCAAGGTGGTGCTACCCACACTTGTTTCACAAAACCAAGGAGCTTTTATTCTAGTCTGTAACATCAGCGACTACGCTCAACTTGCTGGGTAGTTTCTCCATGCGTATCAGTTGAAGAGGAACAAACCAAAGGTGTGCATCAAGCTCAACATCTCCAAAGCTTATGATCATGTTGTTTGGGCAAGCCTATGGGCACTGTTGGAGGACTAAAACTTCCCACACACATGGATATGATGGGTAAAGCAGTGTACCCAATCTGCTTCCTTTTCAGTGTTGGTCAATGGACAGCCAAGCGGCTTATTCACAAGCAATAGGGGTCTAAGGCAAGGTGACCCGTTATCACCGTTGCTCTTCACCCTTGTTATGGAATAGCGCACGCTCATTCTAGAAGATATGGAAAGAAGGGGCAACCTCAAATCATTTAAAGTGAGACACACATCAGTGCTTTCCCATTTAATATACACCGATGATGTCCCCATGTTCTTAGATGGCATGATTGCGAACCTACAAGAAGCAAAGAAAGGACTTGAGAAATTTTCTACCATCACTGGGTTACACGCCAACCAAACCAAATCTATGGTGTTTCTTTCAAAGACGGGCAGACACATGGGTGAGCTATTGTCTTCAGCCATTGGCATGCCCATCCATAAGCTCCCGTGTACTTATTTGGGATTTCCTCTCACTATCGGGACGGTCTATGCTAGACACTATGGTGCATGAACAGACGGATTGAGGGAGATGATTGATTGATGGCCACTCCATCGAATGTCCTTCGTGGGTAGTGTGGCTCTTACGAGAGCCAACATCATGGGACTTATCACCTTCTGGGTCATCCAAGGCCACGTACCCAATGTTGTTTTAGACAGACTCCAGAAAATTGCTGCCCATTTTCTATGGGGTGGTAAAGAACACACTATAGCTTGGGATAAGATGGCTTACCCAATCGAAGAAGGCAAACTTGGGCTTAAAATTTCCAAGAATTGGCAAAGTGGGCAATGAGAAAGAAAGTGGATAGGTTTCTCACTAACACCGACTCGGTCTGGACATGATGGATGAGGAGGCATTATGGGCACTCGCTAGATGTACAACACCCTATTAGACAAGGCTTCTCATGCACATGGAGGAGAATGGTAGAGGAATATATAAATTGCCAAGCCCTATATTCACTCAATGATAGAGGTGAACACTTGTGCGGTGAGACATTCCCTGACTTCTAGAAAGTTGTTCACCCATGCAGGCCTGAGTGTAAGTTTGCCAAAGCACTGTGGCATACATGATGCATTCCCCAATGGGCAACAACAGTCCACAAGGTGCATAACAATGGACTACTCACAGCAGATCGAATTGTGAGATGGAGTGAGGACTATGACACATCATGCTCGCTATGTAATGGTGGTGAAGAATCAATGTCACACCTATTCTTTCAATGCCCATATACATCTGTTGTATGGTCCACACTCATGAGGGGCCATCACGGGGCGATGGATCTGAATCCTTGCTCGCAACATGATACTGCCACTCGTTGGAGCGATGTACACACGAGGGACATTGTGTTCCTTACACTTGCTGCAGCTACTTACTTTGTTTGGATGGAAAGAAATAAAAGAAGACATGGAGAACAAGGTCAACCTTGTGCTACACTGGTAACACAGGTTAGGAGGTCGGTGAGGAACATACTATTTGCACACCCAGCATGGAAGGAACAGCTACCGTGTGGGCTTGCGATTGCGTGGGACGTCCATTGAAGTGAAGACGTCAGACGAGGCCAGGAGGTGCGACACACACACATCCTGGACTTTGTATCCAGCTCGGGTTGTTTTGGACATGAACATGCTCACATGGATGAGGGGTATGGCTGAGATCAATTGTGCCCATTGTACCAGTATGCTCATTCTATTCCTTTTGTGATTGGGCAGCCTCTTTAGACTGATCCGGAGGAGTGACTATGATATAGTCTTATTAGGTACTTTGTACAACTCACCTCCCGTACTTCCTGATTGCCCTGAACAACCCTAGGTTGGTGATGCGATGATTTTGAGTCGCATTTATAGACTTGTTTGATATGTGTTTTATGCATTTATTAGTCATTTTCATGGTTAATGTTGCATAATTCATTCATTTTGGTCTATGCTAGTTCTTTATGTCAAATTCCCTGTATTTAAGCATTTTGAGTATTAATTATCAAAAGAATATATTTTGTGTGAACTTATGTGGTTTCGTGTGTTAATTTCAGGAAAAACAAGTATCTGCTATCGTCGATACCATCAACGGTGGTCGATACCATCGACCGGACCACAGGTTGCCAGCCGCAAGGACCAAAAGAAAGTCGATACTATCGATAGGGATGTCGATGGTATCGAGATACCATCAGGTTGCTGGCGAGAAGTGCGTTGATACTATCGACTAGAATGTCGATACCATCGACAAGTGGAGCTACAATGACGGTAAAAGGACAAAAGCGACGCCTAAAGAGTCGATACCATCGACCTGCGTCGATGGTATCGAGCTAGCATCATTCACGATAAAGAAAAGAAAAGAAGACCAGCCGATACACTGCAACGTCGATACTATCGACTCACGTCGATGGTATCGACGCCGTCAGATATGAGTTTGTTTCAGATTGATCTTAATCGAACGGCTGTGATTAATTGACGACCAAATTTGGAAAATATACCTAATGACGGTGCCCTAGTGGGGAGGATCATGTCATTAGTTGTTGCACGCATCCCGGAGAGCAAGGAGAGAAGAACAGAGCATGAGAGCACGCCCCAGTTGATCCGGATGCTGAAGAAGATGAATTCTACCACCGAAAGGTGGGAGAACGTGGATTCCACGCCAAGGATCAATTGGACCTTCTCCGTTCAGGGGTTTTACCACTCAATCACGTTTTTCTCCATGTTGCCCTTTTTCTTCTCTACGTTGTATTCTGAGATGAATATGCAGAGCTAATCTCCTTTGTCCTTAGGACCGGGATTAGCCCGGGAATTCATTGTATGACAATTTTATCATAGTAATTCTTATTTTATCTCTTAAATCCGTGGTATAATTTCATTTTCTCAATATATTGTTATGCTTGATCACCATAATAATAAGATAATGCCCTTAATTACTTTGAAAGAAGAATTAATGGTTGAAAATAGTCGGAATTTACATTAATTGACAAATCCCTTGAACAAGGTGGTGTAAGGTTAATGGTGGATACCGAGAGATCATTTTTAACGCACCTAGTTTAGGGTATAGGTTACTATGACGGTGGAACCGACCTAGACATAGGTAGTGAATTGTACCACGACAGTGGGCAATTCTGATTTCAGGCCACTATCCGGATAGAGAGATAAAATTGAGTAGCTATATAGAATTTATTACAATGAAAACCAGTGGTGAAACCGCAATCCTAAAGATCTCCTGTTGAATTGATTAAACCAAACATTTAATCGATTGCTTTGTTTTCTTTCATTTTTATTTTATTTTAATTTTAACAACAACTCTCAGCTTTTTAATCGGCTTAGCTGAACGCAAGTAGTTAGTAAGAGTCTCTGATAATTTCACGTATCCCTGAGTTCGACTCAGGCCTCACAAGGCCTATATTACTTCGACGTGTTCACTTGTGTTTCTGCGCACGGTAAAATTGCGTCAAGTTTTTGGCGTCGTTGCCGGGGATATGGAAAATTGTCGGCACTTCGAGTGCTACAAGCGGCCACTCTAGGCCACAGTTTTTTTTTATATATTTCTCATTTCAAAAAAATTTAATCTATTTTCTAAATATTTGTAATTGTCAAGCACTGTACTGAAATTAAATTTCTCTATTTTCAGGTACTGTGCATGGTGCAGACGCGTAGTACTGACTACACATGGCACGCACCCGAGGTTCCACTGCCGGGACCGGAAGACGAGGATGATAATAATCAAGATCATCTTGAAGAAATAGATTCAGAATTAGAACAAGAAGAGATGGACGAGCCACAGACAATATGGGAGAAGATCAAGGCTTCTTCCTCATCCGCTTCCAAAGGGCCGATCAAGAAGCAAGCAGTGAATATTCCGACATACAAGATTGATCCGGCTTTAATCAACTTAGTGAAGTCGAATGCTTTCCATGGGCTCAAAAATGAAGACTCCGTCGCGCACATAAGTCAATTTGTGGAGAATTGTGATATGATAAAAAATCGACAGATTTCCACAAGATGTGCTCTACTTGAAGCTTTTCCCAAGTTCTCTAGCGGGAAATGCGCGTGAATGGCTACATAACTTGGACGATGAATATGTGGAGTCTTGGGACCACATGGTGGAGGTATTTTTCGAGAGGTTCTTCCCGCCCGAGAAGACAAATGACATGATCAGAAAGATCCACAACTTCATCCAACAAGCAGGAGAGACTTATTCTGAGACCTGGGAAAGGTTTCAAATCATGCTCAGGCATTGCCCGCATTACGGGCTTGATAAGGAGACACAGGTCAAGATCTTCTATTTTTCCCTCTCCGAGCATGATAGAAGCAACCTTGATTCAGCCGGTTCTGGATTCTTTTTTAATAAGACACTAGATGTTGGGAGATCCTAAAGAATATGGCTAAGAAACAATCATGGGGCGAAAGAGGCGCTGTGGAACAGGTCCGAGTGGCAAGTGAATCTAAAGCAATAAAGGAGCTGAATGAGAAGATGGATCTTCTCGCAAAGAAATTGCTTGCAAAGGAGGATATTGAGTCTGAGGATGAGGCTCAAGTGAAATTCATGAGGCAGCTGCAAGGCTACAGGAATAATGACTATTCATGGAGGAAAGATAAGAAGTTCTCCTGGAAGGATCCAAATAACTTCTTGCAAGATCCAGATGCTAAACCCCAGCCAGTAGCGGAGGATAAGAGCACAGAGCTGCTCAATCAAGAGATAAAGAAAAACCAAGAACTCATGGCTACTTTCGGCTAGCAAATAAAGCAATAAGGGGAGTTCATGAACCAATTCGGGCTGACACTACAGAGCCATGGGGCTCAAATGAGGACAATAGAGACATATATGGCACAGATGGTTGCGGAGATAGCTAGTTTGAAGAAGCCGGCATATCCGGGTTTCTCGGGAAATAGTAATGTTCCAGGAGGAAACCAACAAGCAAAGGCCATCTTGCTAAGAAGTGGCAAGAAATTGTTAAATCCCAGGGCCGACCAAGAAAGCAAACCCCAAGCTGAAATTGTAGGTGAGGCCACTAAGGAGCTGCCCGTACCAGTCACAGAACCAGTTGATGACATAGCAGGTAGATGCTACTGAAGACCCGATTGCAGAGGAGGAGGATCCTCAGAAAAGGACACCCTATGAGCCACCGCATCAAAGGGCACAGGCTGTCCCGGTCCCTTATCCGAACAATGATAAAGCAAGGAAGGTAGACGCCCAATTCAAAAAGTTCTTAGATAGTTTTAGAAAGCTTTCAGTCAACATTCCTCTATTGGAAGCTATTGAGCAAATCCCTTCTTACGGGAAATTTCTGAAGGATATCATCACCAAGAAAAGAAAAATTTTGGACACTGAAGTAGTTGTGCTTAAGGAGCAAGTGAGTGCCTTTATCATGGGCACATTGCCACCAAAGAAGCAAGATCCGGGTTGTTTCAACATTTCATGCTATATCGAGAAAGTCACATTTGGTGAGGCATTATGTGACTCGGGAGCAAGCATCAATCTAATGCCCCTTTCTACATTCAAGAAGTTGGGATTAAAGGAGTCACGAAAAAGCAACATGACAATTCAATTGGCGGATAACTCTGTGGTGAAACCATATGGGATTTGTGAAGATGTGTTTGTAAAATTGGATAGATTTGTATTTCCTGCAGATTTTGTTGTTATGGAGATGCAAGATGAACAAGGCAATGAGCTATTACTTGGAAGACCATTCCAAGCTACAGCCGACATGATACTCGAGATGGGGAGAGGTCGGTTGACCTTGGGTATAGCCGATGACCGATTTGAGATGGTCATGCCTTCCAGCGCCACTTCGCTTAAACCCAAGGAGCAATACCACATGGTAAAACATTTTGATAATACCATCTCACTTTGTCTAGGGAAGCCATTTCTTGATATGGCTCATGTAATGACCAAGGTGGATAAAGGGAATTTGGCTATAGACATCATGGAGCAGACCAAAGTAGTATCCCTTTACAAGGCTGTCGGGTTCCCGAATGATGAGGATGAGGACATTCCTCCCTCTACGGAGGATGATGCCATAGCAAGTTCAGTTTTTGATGTATATCCGGAATTACCACTAGAGGCTTGTTTAGTCAATATCACTCATGATTGGATGAAAAGCAAATCACTTAAGGAGTGCGGCAAAATACTTCAAATGCTTCCATGCTTCTATGCGAGGTATTATGAAGATTTAGGTGAACTTCCCCCTCCACTTCAATCATCCTTGATCAGCCCACCGGAGTTAGAGTTAAAGCCACTGCCACCACATCTTAAGTACGCCTTTCTAGCTGAGGAAGAAAAGTTACCTGTGATCATTTCTACATATCTGAGTGCGGAAGAGGAAGACCAATTGTTGATAGTACTGAAGAACTACCGGGGAGCATTTGGGTGGTTTGTTGCAGATATCAAGGGGATTTCCCCTACCTTGTGTCAGCATAAGATTCGGCTCGAAGAGGGAGCCAAGCCGGTAATTCAACCACAACATCGAATGAATCCGAGCATGATGGAGGTGGTGAAGAAAGAGGTGATTAAGCTTCTCTCCACAGGTATCATCTATGCGATTTTAGACTCGACATGGGTAAGTCCCACGCAGGTAGTCCCTAAAAAGGGGGGTATTACTGTCACTCAAAATATTTTAAATGAACATGTCACCACCCGTTTGGTAACCAGGTGGCGAGTTTGTAATGATTACCGACGTCTTAATGCCGCTACGCTGAAGGATCATTTTCCTCTCCCATTTATTGATCAAATTCTAGAGCGCTTAGCCGGCCGATCTCATTTCTGTTTTCTAGACGGGTATTCGGGATATAATCAGATTTCAATTGACCCTAAGGACTAAGAGAAATCTACTTTCACTTGTCCTTATGGAACTTTTGTGTATCGCCGCATGCCTTTTGGATTATGCAATGCACCGGCGACCTTTCAGCGTTGTATGCTCGCCATTTTTTCTGATATGGTAGAACGTTGTCTAGAGGTCTTTATGGATGATTTTTCGGTTTATGGTGCTTCTTTTGATGAATGCCTTTATAATTTGGATAAGGTGTTACAGAGATGTGAGGACAAACATTTGGTCCTCAACTGGGAGAAATGTCATATGATGGTGAGTGAGGGGATAGTGCTAGGACATAAAGTGTCTAGCAAAGGTTTGGAGGTAGATCCGGTTAAAATTGAAGTAATTTCTAAATTGCCCCCACCAAATTCAGTAAAAGGGGTAAGAAGATTCTTAGGACACACCGGATTTTATCATCGGTTCATAAAAGATTTTTCAAAAATCGCCAAACCTCTATCCGAACTTCTCGAGAAAGATGTCGTTTTTTATTTTAATGACAAATGTTTACACGCGTTCAACATGCTAAAGGAGAAATTGATTTCCGCATCGGTTGTTCAAACACCGGATTGGACTAAACCGTTTGAACTCATGTGTGACACATCAGATTTTGTTGTAGGAGCTGTGTTGGGACAGCGGGTGGACAATAAACCCGTCGTGATCTTTTATGCTTCTAAGACTTTGAATGATGCTCAATTAAATTACACGACTACTGAAAAAGAATTGCTTGCTGTTGTTTTCGCTTTTGAAAAATTCTGGCAATATTTAGTTGGCTTGAAAGTAGTTGTTTGGACTGATCACGCTGCTATTAAATATTTGATGGAGAAAAAAGATGCCAAACCTACATTGATTAGGTGGATCTTGCTCCTATAAGAATTTGATATCGAAATTAAAGACAAGGCGGGGATTGAAAATGTTGTAGCAGATCATTTGTCTAGGTTAGAGAGGGTAGATGAAAAAGATTTACACATACCCATAATCGAGACATTTCCGGATGAACAGTTGTTGAAAGTCACTTCTAAAGATCCGTGGTTTTCATATATCGTAAATTATCTTGCTTGCAGGATCATCCCGGATGATTGGACATATCAAGAGAAGAAAAAAAATTCCATTCTCTCAGATATTATTTTTGGGATGACCCCATTCTTTTGAAGCAATGAAGGGATGGTGTTCTACACAGGTGTGTACCTGAGGAGGAATACGCGAGTGTTCTTCGTCACTACCACACTCTACCTACGGGTGGACACCATGCGAGCTCTTGTACGGCTGTCAAAGTGTTGGAAAGTGGCCTATATTGGCCTACCTTGTTCCGAGACGCCTATGAGTTCATGAGACAATGTGATTCCTGCCAAAGGGCGGGTAACATTTCAAAGAGACAAGAGATGCCCCTAAATGTTTTTTAAGAGGTTGAAGTATTTGACCTATGGGGTATAGATTTCATGGGACCCTTTGTGTCCTCAAATTCGAACTTATATATTCTTTTAGCTGTTGATTATGTGTCAAAGTGGGTAGAATCAATACCCACAAGGACTAAAAATTCTACTGTAGTGCGCAGATTCGTTAAGGAGAATATCTTTTGTAGGTTTGGAGTGCCCTGAATGATCATCAGTGATGGGGGTACGCATTTTAGGAACCAAAAGTTCTCGGCACTAATGAAGAAATACGGGGTCAAACATAACATTGGTACCCCATATCACCCGCAAACTCAAGGACAAGTGGAGGTCTCCAATCGCGAAATCAAAAAGATATTAGAGCGTATTGTGGCTTCCACAAGGAAGAACTGGAGTGCTTTACTGTCAGATGCATTGTGGGCATACAGGACGGCATACAAGACACCTATAGGCACAATGCCTTTTAGGTTGGCGTACGGTTGGGCTTGTCACTTACCGGTGGAGTTAGAGCACAAAGAACACTGGGCGTTGAGAAAGCTCAACTTGAGTTATGATGAAGCGGGGAAGAAGAGATTACTTGAATTAAATGAATTGGATGAGTTGCGGATGACTGCATATGAGAATTCTCGGATATACAAAGAGCGCACTAAGTTGATCCATGATCGCCACATTCAGATGTGCACCTTCAAGAAGGGAGATCGTGTGCTTATGTTCAATTCGAGGCTGAAGTTGCATCCCGAGAAGCTAAAATCTCGGCGGAGTGGGCCATTCATGGTAGAAGAGGTCAAACCGAATGGTGCAATCATGGTGCGTGATGGTGAGACTACATTTTTGGTGAATGGACAGAGGTTGAAGCTATACTTTGGTGAAGATTACACAAAGAAGGTGAATGAGGTCAAACTCATTCCACTTTTGGATACATGATGTGCTTCAAGTTGTCTAGCCAAAGATGTTAAATAAGGGTGCTTGTTGGGAGGCAACCCAACCATTGGTACCTTAGTTTAGTTCATTTACATTTGTAGTTTAAATTGTTTTTACTTAGTTTGTAGTGTAAAAGAGATACCGTGATCGTTTGTTACATGTGCAGGGCTGAGGCAGAGTCGATACCATCGACCCTTGTGTCGATGGTATCGACCGTGGTACAGGTTGGCGACTGCAGGAATTGCACTGCGTCGATACTATCGACGGCCTCGTCGATGGTATCGACAGACCTACAGGCAGATCGCAAGATCAAGGTCGATGGTATCAAGATTCCAGTCGATACCATCGAAATCTCTGGAGATTTTCAAGAGAAATCGGCTCAGTGAAGTCGATACCATCGACGGTCCTGTCGATGGTATCGACACTTTCACACACAGCAAGCGGCGGCCGGGCCTCGTGAGGGTTTGCCCTAATCAGAGAGTCGATACTATCGACTCACGTCGATACTATCGACGTGCCACGTCAACGATCCGCGAGGAAAGATCAACGGCGATCACAGCTACAAGAAAGTCGATCTGGGGGATGGGTCGATACCATCGACTTGTGTTGATAGTATCGACGCGTCAGCAATCCGGGCCCCGTAGATCCAGCCATCGACAACCGTCGATACTCGGGGCAGTACGGATCGTGTTACCCATGTCGATACCATCGACTCGTGTCGATGGTATCGACGGGCATGCAGCAGCGCCGACCACGTCTATATAAGAGCAGGATTGTCGTCAGATGATGTCACACCTCCAGTGCAATCCTCCTTCACTTGTGTCGAGCGTAATCTAGAGCTGTCCAAGCCGACGAAGAGCAACTACGAGCAAGTTCTTCATCAAGCAGAGATTTCTTCCTCCGATCTTCACCGAGCTCTCTCTCTATTCCTCTTTCTGTCGACATCATGGTGCACAGTGCTGGTGCATCGTCTTCACGCGCCAATCCGGTGGATATCCCAGAGTTCGTGCCACCTCCTACTGCGTCAATCTCATGCCCGCGGCTGATCGATCCATCCGCGGAGATCAAGAAGATCTACGAAGAGATCTTGAAGAGGAAGATCGAGCCGACCCGATATGTTGATCAGGATACCATTCGCAACTTGGGGTTCGAGGCCAACCTCGACTATGTTCTGTAGGGGCAGGCCCGACACACGAGTAGAAGGCCTGACGAGCTGCAGTTTCATGCAGATAGCTAGCCGTTCTTCGACGAGTGGCCTATGTACAAGGAGCTGGTGGCTGAGTTCATTGCGTTGTTGGACGTCTGCATCGTGCCTAACGACGTCATTGCCACCGACCGTGAGTGGATCAAGGGCCGGGTATCTTTCCAGTTGTACAACATCGACTACACCCTTACACTCCAGCAGTTCAATAGGATCTTCAACTGGAATCACTCGCAACATGATTACCGGCGACCGGAAAACCGCACCGACTATGATGCCATCTTCGCCGAGCTAGTTATGGTGCCGCCAGGCAAGTCAGTGAGCTACCATAATGTTGTGGTAGCTGATTTCGAGCACCCTTTCGTCTGGATACTACACCGAATGTTGAGTTCTACATTGTTTGCTCGGGGTGATTTGGCCCTCAGCACGTTTCAGGAGACGGACTTATTCTTCTTGCATAAGCTCCTGAAACGTCAAGAATGCAATTGGGGCGCCTTCTTTTTGTAGAGAGTTTTGGCAGTGAAGAGGAGTACACGGAAAGCGCCAATTCACTTTGGAGGGCTTATCACAAAGCTGGCGCACTACCTCGGGCTGAACTTCTCAGCTTTGACCCCGCTCTCCACCGGGAGCAAGGTGAACTTGCAACATCTGCACCGTTCCAACCTCCTACTTCTTCGAGATGGCTTGGCGTATGCGCATTTCCATGTCAATCACGCCTACCAAGAATGCTTGTTGCCCGATCCGGTCTTCACCATCGAAGGGGCGCAACACTTCTGATGGCCAATCATAGCCATCACCGACTCCGATGAAGAAGGCGGCAACGACGGCAATGACGACGAGGCTGAGGATGAAGAGGAGGCATTTACACCTCTTTGAGCACGAGTGGCACCACGGAAGCGTCCTCGGATGCATCCAGGTGCATCTTCATCATCACAGCCTACGCCGCCACCACCACCGCCCTCTCAACCAAGCGAGGATGTCTATTCTATGCAGGGCATGTATACTATGCTGCAAGACATACAGCAGACGCAGCAGCATCACATGGCGATGTACACCGGTATTCAAGACACTACAAACCGGTTACTGGACAATCAAAGGGCAATGTTCAAGAACGAGCGTCTTCTCCTCGACAACCAACAACAAATTCATGATCGGTTACAACAGATGGAGATGCAACAGGAGCCCTTTTATGACCACTATTGGAGCCAAAATTACTTTGGCGGCTATCCACAGCCTCCACCTAGGGCCCAGTTTGATCTGAGCTTCCAGGGGGAGTATCCTTCTTGGGACCCTACGACTCTGTAGTACCCGCCTCCACGTGAAGAGTAAAAGCGGTATCTCTGTTACAACCTTTAGGATTGTTTTTTACTATGAGGCCATAGTCGAATACAAGCTTAGGGGAGGGTGTTGGAACATCTCTATCTTTTATTTTCTCTATTTTTAGTTTTCTTGCTTTTCTTCCTTCTCATTTTTTTCCTGCAATGTTAGTTTGTCTGTAGGATCCACATTCTATCTAGTGTAATCGTTGATGTGGTTAATCCTGAGTCATCTCAGTTGCATGTGCATGCGGAATTAAGGGAAACTAAAAAAAAAATTTGAGTGTTCGCAAGCTTGAGTGTTGTTTAACCCTGATCACCTGACTTAGAAAATAATTGGTTTTGTCAACTTTAAAACAGAAAATCACAACTGTACATTCCTAATTATTCATGAAAGTGGACGGAAATGGTTGTTTGAACCTAAACTGACCAAATGATAATGAGACTTTAATTTGAAGTAAGAGAGAAAAACTACTTAACCACTACACAGGTCAGTAAGGAGGGACACATAATATTTTTCAAAGGTTCAGTCAACTAGTCTTGTGATCTTTCCACCTCATTGATTTTCACAATCCACCAAGATTTGGAAGTAAAGTACGGTTTTAACTCTTTTTTATTGCATGGCATTTAGATAGGACTTGCATTGAAACCACCTTCATATGTTTTGCATGAAAAAAAATTGAAAATAAAAAAAAATTATAGAATAGGTGCATGTCATGTAGTTGTATTTATAATTGTTATGCATAAAGTATATCATGTACCTCATTTATCCTTTAATGGTGAATTAAATTGTTCCATACCTTCCAAATAGTGTAAATATTCAAGCTATGCAGAAAATATAAGCCCAATAAGTATTCATTGACAATTATGGATATAAGGGTTTGAAAAGAAAAGAAAAAAAAGAGAAAGAAAAAAGTCTGAAATTGAAAAAAAAAGAGAAAAGTTATTTAGAAGAAACTAGAATAAGAAGGAGAAAGGAACTTAATTTCACCTGCATTTCAAGATAAGTGAGTACATGAGGTAGCTTAATTAGATATCCATCTTGTTTTGAGACGGATTGTTAGTGAATGCATCATACCACCCAATCTTAAGCATTAGGGCATTTTTCATGTGCATTTGTATCATTTAGGACATTTTTGTTTATGCATGTTGAAAACGTATAATACTTCCACTTATTCCATGAGCCACCCATTTCATCCACCTGTTGCTTGAATTGGTAGGCCACCGTGAATTTCTCCTCATTAATGAATATCAGGAGAACTGCTTCCATGTAGATGGTAGTTAGGGCGAGCAACATAGTATAGGAGATCACAAGATGCACTAAGTCTGGACCGGCGAAGTTTATTATGTTAACTGCCTTATGCGATAGTGTTCATCAGTTTTGAGGTTAATATCTTTTATGGATGATTACTGTCGCCTTTAGGGTAATTATCATTCTGTGGTTAGTGAGGGCCGGTATGTGAATGTTCAGTGGGAGTCATATGGGATGTTTGTTGTGATGTTTTGTTCTTTAGTTGACTCTGGCAATTCTATTCTATGGTTTAGATGCTCGAGGGCGAGCAATGTTCAAGCTTAGGGGAGTTTGATGCGATGATTTTGAGTCGCATTTATAGACTTGTTTGATATGTGTTTTATGCATTTATTAGTCATTTTCATGGTTAATGTTGCATAATTCATTCATTTTGGTCTATGCTACTTCTTTATGTCAAATTCCCTATATTTAAGCATTTTGAGTATTAATTATCAAAAGAATATATTTTGTGTGAACTTATGTGGTTTCGTGTGTTAATTTTAGGAAAAACAAGTATCTTCTATCGTCGATACCATCAACGGTGGTCGATACCATCGACCGGATCACAGGTTGCCAGCCGCAAGGACCAGAAGAAAGTCGATACTATCGACAGGGATGTCGATGGTATCGAGATACCATCAGGTTGCTGGCAAGAAGTGTGTCGATACTATCGACCGGATTGTCGATACCATCGACAAGTGGAGCTACAGCAATGGTAAAAGAACAAAAGTGATGCCTAAAGAGTCGATACAATCGACTTGCGTCGATGGTATCGAGCTAGCATCAGTCGTGATAAAGAAAAGAAAAGAAGACCAGCCGATACAGTGCAACGTCGATCCTATCGACTCACGTCGATACTATCGACTCGCGTTGATGGTATTGACACCGTTAGATATGAGGTTGTTTCAGATTGATCTTAATCGGACGGCTGTGATTAATTGACGACCTAATTCGGGAAATATACCTAATGATGACGCCCCAGTGGGGAGGATCATGTCATTAGTTGATGCACGCATCCCGGAGAGCAAGGAGAGAAGAACAGAGCACGAGAGCATGCCCTAGTTGATCCGGACATTGAAGAAGATGAATTCCACCACCGAAAGGCGGGAGAACGCAGATTCCATGCCAAGGATCGATTGGACCTTCTCCGTTCAGGGGTTTTACCACTCAATCACGTTTTTCTCCATGTTGCCCTTTTTCTTCTCTACGTTGTATTCTGAGATGAATATGCGGGGCTAATCCCCTTTGTCTTTAGGACCGGGAGTAACCCGGGAATTCATTGTATGACAATTTTATCATAGTAATTCATATTTTATCTCTTAAATCAGTGGTATAATTTCGTTTTCTCAATATATTGTTATGCTTGATCACCATAATAATAATCTAATGCCCTTAATTACTTTGAAAGAAGAATTAATGGTTGAAAAGAGGCGGAATTTACATTAATTGACAAATCCCTTGAACAAGGTGGTGTAAGGTTAATGGTGGATACCGAGAGATCGTTTTTAATGCACCTAGTTTAGGGTATAGGTTACTACGATGGTGGAACCAACCTAGACATAGGTAGTGAATTGTACCACGACAGTGGGCAATTCTAATTTCAGGCCACTACTCGGATAGAGAGATAAAATTGAGTAGCTATATAGAATTTAATACAATGAAAACCCGCGGTGAAACCGCAATCTTAAAGATCTCGTGTTGAATTGATTAAACCAAACATTTAATCGATTGCTTTGTTTTCTTTCATTTTTATTTTCTTTTAATTTTAACAACAACTCTCAGCTTTTTAATCGGCTTAGATGATCACAAGTAGTTAGTAAGAGTCTCCAATAATTTCACATATCTCTGAGTTCGACTCGGGCCTCGCAAGGCCTATATTACTTCGACGCGTTCACTTGCGTTTCTGCGCACGGTAAAATTGCGTCAGTTGGACAGACACAATTGGTAAACGGGGGTGAGAGTTGTCCTTAGGGAAAATTTTCGGGTTTGTTTCCATTCTGTAAACAAGCCTTTGTATGAGCACTTAGTGCTAAGGGCTGGGGTTTTCCTAAGCCCTTCTCAAAATAAAATTACCCAATATTCAAGAAGGTGGTAAGGAACTCCAAAGTGAGTTCATTCACAATGAGATGCATGTGGAAAGAAAAGAGGGAGATCTGTGCATGGTATAGAAGGGTCTATAGAGTCTTGTAGATTCCTAGGGCCATAATCATGGTTGGGCATGCCCAATAAGGATGTTGCACTTGAAGTCTTCCATGGCCTAGTATCGCTTGTTGTGCTCAAGCATCACAAAAGGCCTTATACTTGCCTTGTAGGGGGGCAAAGTGAGAAGGGTTAGTGGGTGGGTAGGCCCATACATCATTGTCTACCAGTGGTAACTATCTAAGTGGAGGAGAAGAAGAAGTTGCTAGCAATGAATGATGACCGCCCCATGTTGGACATCAATGTAGTTAATGAGTTGTTCAACTGCAGTACTATTGGCAGCAACGACATCCTCAACATATGCCTCATTATCCTCTATGTCATCTAGTAGTGCATAAGTCATCCTCAGCATGCCTCTCCCAATTGGGAATGTTGCCCATTAGAGATGGGCGAGTGGAATGAAAATATTAGAGGTGATGTGATTCTATGATTTTTCGGACTTTGTCATTCTCAGAGCTGAAGATGTTTATCTTTTCTAGGAGACCAACACTAGAACTGCCTCACGGTTGGCCTGATTCACTAGCTCTAGCACATGGAATCTTAGCATATGTTGGACTTTCGGTTGGCCCACCAATAAGGCGTATCGGCCAATTAACACTTAGACCAGCATTCATAATGGATGATAATCGCTCAACCAACACAAAGGACAACATGTTTGATGGGTGGTGGTCATCATGTCAAGATGTCCAAATTGGTTGCTCGAGACAGGGGTAGAAACATCTGATGGAAGCAAGCCAAGCGATTAGATGAACTAGTTGGCCAATCGACAAGGAGTATGTGAGTTTCTAGAGTACCCACTGGTTGTCCAGGGGAGTGATCGGTTGGCCAACTAGGATATGGGTGTGGTGCAGATGTGGAGGAGAAAATTGGCCATTTCATGTGTTGATGCACAGAGAACAAGAGTTCAAAGAAGGGGGACAAAGTTTGGTCGCATGGGTGGCAGATTGGTGTTGTAAGTGTCAGCCTACTATGTGGATAAATAAATGCTCCTATTGTTGGCATATACTACATCAAAATGAGAAACAAAGGAGGGTCGGTTTGGTGAGTAAAATGATGTGGTCACTCCATCAGGCGGCCGACTGTAGTGTCATCAGTTGAATAGAGCTACTAAGGGAGAGGTTTCAAGTGGTGTTGGGGTACTAGGGCAAGGGAGGATGAGGGTTGATGTTGACTACCTTGCCCCATTCTATTTCTTATAATGGTGTGAGATCACTGGTCAATTGAATCAAGATAATTAGGTTAGCCAATCAAATTACTTGTGTGGAGGAGAAGAGGAACCATTGGTTCATTGACTTAGATTGTTCAAATCATCTGATAAAGCATGCTTAAGTGTGACAAAGGTCGACCATTGGTAAGGAAAATCACTTGGCTCTAGTCAGACAATCAGGTGCCTTACTGTGTAATGGATGACTAACCATTGTATAGGTTGTCCAATCAGGAGTTCTTGTCAGTGAGAAAGGGACATCAAGGGTCAACATACCCACTACATTGTTTGTTAGCTGACCAAGATCCTTCATGCGTGAATATTGGGCATGGCTAATTGACCAAACCACTTTAAGGGAAATGCAACGTATGATGTCAGTAGCTCCTTGATGTTGGGGTTCCCATGCAGATCGGCTAACCAAAGTCATAGGTTGATTGATTGGAATTACTATCTTGAATATAGTGTTAGCTAAACATTTAGGAACCCCGTTTGGTTGGGCGATCGAAGTGATGGGTAGGATAATCATAAGATGGGGGAAGTCCCTGATATATGTTGGTTGAGTAACCCCAAGAGATGATCGTCTGATCCTCTGGCATTTTCTCTATATAATTGTGTGACCCTCCTGATTAGTTGACCATATGATCTAGTCATGTAATCGAAGGATTTATAGAGTCTTAAATAATTGGTGCTCGTCTTGTAGGAAATTTTAACCAAAAACTCTAGTTAACTAAGTGTTCAACAATAGAATTCAATTAAAAACATGAATAATAGAACTAAAATTCAATATGACTAGTCCAATGCAAAATTTAATATCTAACTAAATAACTGTCAAATTTCCTATAGACAAGCACCTTATTTAACATTATTGGCTTGACACTTGGGTTCTCAAGTAGAAACCAGATATGCAAGGGGGAGTGGAGTCACTTCCCTTGCTGGAAATTATACTTCAGTGATGTATCCTCTGAGTGATGGCCATTTGCCACAAATTTTCCCTTGATCTTGTCCCACCTAATTAACACCCCTTGTGGGTAGATCTTCTTCACAAAGTATGGACCACACATTAGGATCATATATTGTTAGGGAAACACCATCAGGTGGAAGTTATAGAGCAAGATTTGTCTCCCAGTTGGATTTTTTTCTTCTTTAGGTGGTCATCATGCCACATCTTAGTCTACTTGTTATCGATGTGTGCATACTCATAGGTGGACAAGCGTAGTTCTTATAGTTGTTGTAGTTCTAGAAGTTGTTTCTCTTTGGTGAAAGACTGATCAAAATTCAGAAATTGAATTGCCCAATTTGCTTTATGTTCAATCTCAAATGGTAGATGGCATGATATTTTGTATATCTACCAAAATGAAGTGGTACCCAGTGGTGTCTAAACATTATCTGATATGCCCAAAGAAAACCATTGAGCTTCAATATCCAATCATTCCTTGTTCATCAAATTGTATTTCCAAGAATCACCTTGATCTTCCTGTTTGAAACTTCGACTTGCTAGATGGTCTAAGGATGATAAGGAGGGGCCACTTAGTGATGAATGTTGTATTTCTTCAACAAAAGTTTAAATTTATTCTCTAGAAAAAGAGATTCACTCTCAAAGATGATTGTGTGTGGTACCACAAAATTAATAAGTATGACATCCTTGAAGGGATTCATGGTTGGTTTGGAATAATCAAATACATTTTGAATTGCCTCAACCCATTTTAAGGGATAATACACTACAACGAGAATGTAAGAGTATGCCCAATATGGTTGGAATGGACCCATGTAGTCCACTCCCTAAAGTTCAAATATCTCAAACTTTTTCCAGGATTACAAGGGCATCACAACCCTTTTTGATATGTTTACATATCTTGGCATTGGTCACAACAGACAATATATTCATATGCATCCTAGAAGATTGAAGGCCAATAAAATCCACACTGGAGGACCTTCAAGGTGGTCCTATTTTCTCTCGTGTCGCCACTTTTTAGACCCGAGTGGAAATCATCAAGAATTTAATTTCTTCCTTTCTCTATTACACACCTTAAGTATAAACCATCTCCTCTAAGGAGGAAGAGATACAACTCAACCTAGTAGTAGTTTTTGATGTCATGTACAAAGTTCTTTCTGGAATTGCCCGTGCACTCTCGTTGTAGGATAGTTCCATATGGATTGTTGACAAAATCTACAATCAAGGAGTATCAAAAGAGATCTTCAGAGTTGGTCATTGAGAATGGAATCACCAAGCATCTTGTCCTCACTGTTTGGAAGACGAATATGAATGGGATGATTAGCCACAAATTTTGTTTCTACCCTTTTTATCATGAATTTCCAGAATGAATTGTTGAAACAATAGGACCCATCAGATTAAGGTTGGCTTGGCATTTTTCTCCATCATCAAATAGTGGATGGTTTTGTGATCAGTGTAGTCAATCACTTTAGAACCACCAAGATAAAAGTCGAGTTTGTTGAAGTTGTACATCATGACTAGAAGAACCTTATTGGTTGTGGCATTATTTGGTATGCATCATCTAACACTTTGAGGCATCATATATGATGTGATGCCTCTACTCAATCCATTATACCAGAACTACTTGTACTCCATAGTTACTAGCATTGCACATAAAGGTTGAGACCCATACACTGCTCAAATGATGGGTATGGTGATGAGATTATCTTTTAGAATTGTGAAGCTTTCCATGCAAGACATAAAAAGAAAAGACAACATTCTTTATAAGAATATTTGTAAGTGGTTTGCAAATTTTAAGAAGTCCTTGATGAATTTGTGATAGAAACATGCATGGCCCAAGGACGCACAAACTTCTTTCACATTAGATGGAAGTGCTAGTTTTTTAATAACTTCAATCCTAGCCTTGTCTAATTATATCCCTTTACTGCTCACCATGTGGCCATGGACAATTCCCTCTTCACCGTGAAGTGTCACTTATCTCAATTCAGCACCACATGTGTTTCTTCACACTTTGCTAGAACAATAGAAAGGTGACATTTTCAAAAGTCAAAGGAATCACTATAAATAGAAAAATCTTCCATGGACACCTCCATTATAATATTTGTTAATCCTACACAAATGGCTAACATACAATGCTATAAGGTAGTGGTGGAATTTCACAAGCCAAAGGGCCTCCTCCTAATGGCATAAGTGCCAAAATGGAATATGAACATGGTCTTCTCCTAGTTGATAGGGTGAATAGGAATATGGTAGAGATGAGAGTAGCCATCTAAGAAGCAAATGAACTTTTGATGTGCCAAATGCTCTGATACTTGATCAAGGAAGGGGAGAGGTTTCCTTCTTTATAGATTTCTTCTGCTTCCTATAGTCAATACCCATCCTCCACTCGATGACTGTGCAAGTGAGGATAGGCTTGTTCTTCTCATTCCTCACAACTGTATTACCACCCTTCTTGGGTAGAACCTATGTAGATTCACCATGGTGAATCCAAAATGGGTTAGATGATCCCTATAGTGAGAAATTTAATAACTTCTAGTTGGACCACCTCCTTCATGTCAGATTTCAATTTGTGTTGGGGGTCCTTAAATGGATTGAAATCTTCCTCCATTATGATCCAATGCATACATATACTTTAGTTGATACCTAAAAAATCAGTCGTCTTGTATCTAAATCTTACTTTCTTTTCTTCATCTCAGTCATCAACCTATATGCTTGTTCATGTGTGAGGTCTGAATTAATGATCACAAAGCGAACTTTATTTGTCAAGGAAAATATATTACATCCCCTTAGGTAGGGCTTTCATCTTTTGTGCCTTGGTTGTCTCTCCCTTTTCTTCAAAAAATGGTATCATTTTTAGATATTCACATTCCACATTTGGTTCCACTTCATAGGTGTCTAAGTAAAATAGGCATTGGCTAACTTGTTCCTCATCAACATATGAAATTTTTGGATTGGTTAAAGTTGTTTGAAAAGGATCCTTGCACATTCACTATCTTGTCCAAGGTAGAATATTTTCTCAATAGAATCCAACAAAATACCTCTTCCAAGATTCTAGATCCATTCAAGATGTCAAATACTCTAAACACAAGTGTCTCTCTTCCTAACCTCAAAAGAATAGTGCATTCTTATACATCAATCAAAGCTTGAGCTATAGCTAGGTATGGGTAGCCAATATGATGCACTGGAGAACCTCTTTGATATCTATGATTATGAAATAAAAAGGGAACTTAAGCATCCTTTCCAACCTTTATTGAAACATCCTCTATGATTGTAAGACATGGGACCCAGTTTAATGGTTGGATATACCTGTTGATTTAATTTGGGTTCTTATTTATTAATTAAACCCTAGATTATATTTTTATATAAGTTGACAACTCTATGTTTCAAATTTGTTCCAAATCAAACTCGTTTGCTTAAAATTTTCAAATTTATGTACTTGTGTGAGCCTTTATGAAATTTCCCCTTTTCTACATATCTAAATGCAATTTTAAGACATGTATACTTTGCTTCATGTTATTCTTCATAATTTGATAAGGTTTGTCTTATTTGTATACTTTGGAACCATGTTGCATGTATGTATCTACTCTTGATTTTCATTTTGTGTGGTGGTTAAGGTATTTGCACCTTTGGATGCTTTGTTGGGTTTAACAACTGATGGTTTTCCTTGAGGGTTGCAAACTGATGGTTGTACTCGGTGTGTGAACCAATGGTTTTCCTTGAGGGTTGCAAACTGATGGTTGAACTAGGTGTGCAAATAATTGGTTTTTATTGAGGATTACACGATGCTTGCACTAGGTGTGCAAAATCATTGTTGTACTTGGTGTGCAAACTGGTGATTTTCCTGGAGGGCTACAAAGAAATGATTGCACTAGGTGTGCAAACCAATGATTTTCCTAGAGGGATGAACAATATGGTTGCACTGGGCATGAGAACAATTGGTTTTCCTAGTGGGATTAAAACAATGGTTGTTTTAGTTGTATTAATAAAGGGAAAACTTGACTGTTGACCGATGGTAGAGCACTTTTTGATCTTCGACCTCCATTCTATCTCATCATAACTATAAATACCCCTCCCCTTTTCCCTCAAATGAACCTTTCTACCTCTCTGCTGGAGACCATCCAAATCCATCGGTTGATGAAGGAGGAGCTTATTGAGGTCAAAAACTTGTTAGATTGTGGTTGCATGTTGCTGTAGGACATGGATCTAGCTCTTCTAAGATGGATTGAAGCTTTCTGCCTAGTTTCTTGCTTTGCGCATGTAAGTCTTCTTCCATAAAATCATTTTCTTGATGCCTTTCTTCTTTTCTTTCCTTCCATGGACGGATTCTGTAGTGTTCCTAGCTGGAAACTCGAGCATATGGGTGAAGAATACTCTTTCTTCTTTCTTTTACTTTAGATCGATCCCGTTCTTGAAAATAGGAGCTATCTTGGAGGATTTGGAACATAAATCTTGGATTATTTGGAATATAAAACTCATATATTTCCTTCCTTTCATCAATATTTCATACTATTTGTACTTTCTTCTTCACCTTAAGGTGACTGATATAGCATTTAATGCATTTCATGCCTACTCATAACATATCCTATATAAATCTTATTCTAATAAACTCGTAATATGATAAAAGATGGCCTTTTTTAGCACTATTTGATATGTGAATGATAATAATATGAGTTATTATGCATCCCTGAGAACTCATGAACTTTTTAATTTTATAAATGAGTTTACCCTTGAACATGAAAGGTCTAAAATTCGAAATATTGGTGTTATGACTTCTAAAAATGTCATATATGTGTTGTTTTGGTACCCAAATGTACATAGGTCCGGCCTACATGTTAAACATTACTATATAGTGGTGAACTAGTGATGATTATAATGGTTCTATTTACCATTTTGTTGCTGAAATTATAATTGGACAAAAACATAATACTAAAAGTAGCTCTTTCATGCTAGGTTTCAGACATACAAATGATTAGTTCTTGAAAGTTCCATAACTCTTGAGTTTGAAAAGAACTTATGCTTAAAGCTTGGGTGATATCATGTATATGACTTGCTAAACTCTCCACAAAATTTTTGATGATAGTGATGTTTCTACATGAATATATTACATTTTTTCCTAAATGACATTTTAGGTCGTTATGCACCCTAATTTGAGATGTAGTCTTTTTTTCTTAATGGGAATGGATGAATATAGCATGACGAAGTAATATGGAACTTGTTTCATACATTTTACATCTTTAGAAGTTGCATTCTACAATTTTTTGTAATCTTACTATAGGATATTTTATGTAACTTGAGTGATGCAATCAAAATACTTAAAACCATGTCATTAATCAAGTGTAACCCTAATCATGTAACATCCTAAAACTCTAAAGATATATCAATGTCAGAACTTCCTAAATATCAAAATGAGTAATCCCAAGAGGATCTCAAAGTTGTAAATTGTCAAGTATATGCAGTTCTAGGGAGGGTATATCTCTTCCATCCAGATCCCATGGTTTTAGAGAGAAGTTGAGGTCATGTCTCAGAGTTGATATGGGTTGAGAGTGAGTCATAACTCAAATTTTGGGGTTCATGCCCTAGTTTCTAGTATTGTTGCATGTGTACCCTAGGAGGACTAGGCTATTTTAGTAGTTGGGCCAATGTGCCACTATGGTTGTTACTTGAATAGACTAAGGGTAAGAGATCTTAGGATTTCAATCATCCTAGATCTTGTATAGGGTTGATTGTGACTTTTCAATGGTCAACTAGTATTTTGAGTGGCACTCATCAAACTACCCAGGGCTTAACAATGTATGTAAACCAGACGTATAACATATCTGTTAGGGTAATATGGCAACTGACACTAGATGATGATCCTTGCTTTCTTTCTTTTTTTTGGAGAGGATTTAAAATATGGTAAGAGAAATCAAATTCATTATGTATAGGGAAATATGAAATCAAATAGGAAGTGGAAACAAAAAGTTTACTGACATATTTCCCCTTAACCTGTAGATCGTGTTAAGAACTATGCAATGGGAAGGATAGTTTCACAAAGATATACCTGGTCCTAGAGCAAGTCCAATGGAAATCCTCATCGATGTATATGCACATACTGTCTTGGATGGTGGTTGTACAACTCTTGGATGCACTGGGACTTGTCTGACTGCTCCTCCACAGATAGCAAATTCAAACATCTGGTAAAGAGACTCCTCTGATCTCGACACAGACTGTAAGTTGATGTTGCCCTCCTAGCTACAGCCAAAGGACTTATTCCTCTAGAGTAGTCCACATGGACCAACTAGACCTTCTGTCAACATGTTAGAATGGATAGGAAGGAGTTGTCCCTCCTGTTGGTGTACTAGTCACCAACCTTCTCTCCCACAACAATGATCCTTAGTTGTTTCTACACCTTGGCTATCCCTCCCTAGTAGGGTAGGACTTGCCTGGGCTCTCATGGTTACCACAAATAGAGAGGGCAATAATTGTCAGAGCAATTGATTCTCAATTGTCTGTGTTGTGCTCTGTTAAGCCCCCAATACCCCTCTTTTATAGTAGATGTCAGGATAAGTGTTCCCAATTGGTGCGGGAGTGGAAGGGACCAAAGGATCTCAAATTTTGCAACGATTCTGGAAGTTTTACAACCTCCTATAGCCAAGATGGTCGTCTGGCACACCTAGAAGGTCATATGGTGTGAGATACAACCATCTCACACTACAAGACGGCCATCTCGTAGTTTCCCAATCGCACAGAAATTTGGCAATTTGATTCCAATTAAGATCACATATTAATTCCTTGCACCACAAGTAATGTGCAACTATAACAAGTTTGGCAAAAATACAGAACCTTCGTTCCTTCCATCCGAGCCGTGTCACCCAAGCAAGACGCCCATCTCGCTCACCCAGATGCATGTCTGGTGACTGGATTCGATCAATTCAACAAGTTGAACCGGTCGGTTCATAAGAAAAAATGAAGCCAATTCAATTTCTGATTATCCTAACAACCAAACTGACCATCTCAACACTTAAGGCACTCGTCTGGATGACCAAAAGGTCATTTCCCCCAGTGAGATTGTCATTTGGCAGTGCAGTCAACCTATCTTTGGATCTATTGTGTGAATTGAATACCTAAACACTTTAGTAATCAATCCAATTTTCATTCAAGATCAAAATCCTCTTCTAGATGAGTTCCTATGTGTGTGACCCTATAAGACCCATATCATGTTGTTAGTGAATGTCCATAACTAGCTTATGACATCACACACAGAGAGTGGTGCCTACATGCACATCAATGCTACCCAAATGAATGGAAAGTTGGGGTGAAACTTCAACCTATAACATGTGTATGGTGTTACAATGTTTGTATAGTTCCTTCGCCACTAATATCCATATTGAACTAGAGGCACGGAGCAATCATCCTCATTATTATTCAATCTTGTTTTTTAAACCAGGGCAAACTGCTTGAGATATATGTAAGCTTAATATCATATACTAAATCACATGTGTATCGCCATACTTTTCTCAGTCTCACTAATCAAGAGGACTTGGATATCATACTCCTGTAGGAGGGACAAATCCCATCTCTAGCATTCATAGTCATTCCCCATGTGTCAAAGTCACCCAATCATCACCTTTATAACAACCCATGTTTCAAATCGTTCTTGATGATGTCAAAGTGTACCCAACGACATGTGATGAGTGCAACTATTTTAGGTCAAGTACAAAAATAAGCCAAACACTCTCAAGGACGGGAGGGAACCAGGTGAAATCCAAATCTAGGAACCTTGTAAGTGGAACACCAAGTACGAAACTGGAACAAGTGCATGTCTGGAAACTCTAGGGAATAGTTTTCTTCTTTTCAAAAAGAGGCTTGGCAGCCCAAATAAAATCCCTAAATACCCAATTCCTAAGACGGTGAGCATATGAATAAAAGCCTGAGTGTTGAATAAAAACATGAGAGTTGTGCCATGCATAAGGACTTCTATGAAGAACCATAGAGCTCTTTCCCGGCTAGCACATTTAGCTACCCTCACAAAGGCAGATGTGTCGTGCCCAGTAGTAAGATCCTAAGGTCTACAAATATATGAAAAGCTGACAAAGGTCTTGCCCAACTGGTACATTCAGCTGCCCTCACAAAGGCAGATGTGTCGCGCCCGGTAGTAAGACCCCAAAGTTTAAATTAGCCCTCCTCCCTCGATGGGGGAGTTACATAGGAGCCTTCATCCAACCCTCATACCTACTTTAGCTTCCGGTAGGAATTTCAAAGAAGTATAAAACTGCTTAGAGTCAAAGACATGCACATAAAATGGTCAAGGAAAAGGTGGTCCTAATGAGAGTTACACAACACGGAAGAAACTTGAGGACCACGCAACTCCTGATACCTGAAAGAGTCAGAGTAAGTAGAAGCCTCGACAAAAACCTAAGGGGATCTCTGGTATAAAACTGAACCAAGAGTATGGAAATCTTCACTAAATAAAATTGCCTCGCTACTACGTGCCTTAGCTTTTTCCCGCTTGAGGATAAGAAAGACTCTAAGTTGGAGGGGGGGAGTGATAACCTCCCATTTTGTGATGTTATCTTACTAGTTTTTCTTAGTTTTCCATACTCTTTCTTAGATAAATTAGATTAAATACTTAACTTTCTAGCTTTATTGTGAATATACCAATAGACTGATATTTCTCTTTTCTTCTTATAGATAAACCCAAAAAAATTGCAAAAGTCTCAACCAAAATGGTCCCAAGACCGTGAAGGTCCAACTGGTCCCAAGACCATGAGGACCCAACTGATCCCAAGACCAAGTGAATCTTACCAGTCCCAAGACCATGAGGAACCAAATGATCCCTAGACCAAGTGAAGCTTACCGGTCCCAAGACTGAATGAAGATTCGTCGGTCCCAAGACTGAGTGAAGGCCTATCCGTCCCAAGACTGAGTGAAGGCCAAACGGTCCCAAGACTGAGTGAAGGCCAAATGGTCCCAAGACCGAGTGAATTCCTATCGGTCCCAAGACCGAGTGAAGGCCTATCGGTCCCAAGACCAAGTGAGGACTCATCGATCCCAAGACCGAGTGAAAGGCTATCATTCCCAAGACCATGAGAATCCAAACAGTCTCCAGACCGTGAAGATCCAAATGATCTCAAGACCATTCAAGACCCCCTTGGAGCCTATAAATAGGACTCAATGGGTCCTCATTGAAAAAAAAAATCTTAGACGCCCAAAGGCTGCCTCTATTGCTCTAGATCTGCTTCATCCTCCATCCTTCGCCCCAAGGTTGCCAATCTAAGATCCACACTCCATCCATAAGCCTACTCTCTCTCTCTCATCGACATAGAAGGAGGGAAGTTAAGGATTCATCACCAAGGCAACGCGTAGTGTGAAGATAATTGTTCTCTACTCCAAGGGGTCGACCTTCCTCCCTCCTATGTGGAGATGATGTTCTCCTTCTCTTCTCCTATTACCTTCTTTGTTCTTGCCATGAGCGAGTAGTTCTATACACTGTTGACCTAGAGGTTATACATTACCTATATTTTGATAATGACTTAACCATTCCACTCATATGTATCTAATATGTGTGTTTAAGATTGTTTGCAGGCATTAGGTGCATGAAAAGAATCTAAAATCCAAAGCCCTAAAATGGGTCAAGTTCAAGTCAAAATAGCTACAAGTGTGCATTTTCGGGTTTTCTTTGTAAACGACCTTAGAACATCTATGTAATCACTTGTAATGATGAATTGACTTGTAACTTAGATGAGAAAATTGTTTGGGACAAAAATCACCAAGTGTTAATCACTTTACATGCAAATTAGAAAATTGATTACAGGCACTTGGTCGGTCAAGTTTCCCTTGCTTGAAACTCGACCGATCATCCTTGGTCAATTTTCTGAAGATTGCATCGGTCGAGTTGTGTTTTCACATAACTCGACCGATCATGTAACTGGCCATTTTGAGTTTAAGTGGTCGGTCGATTTTTATCAGGACAAACTCGATCGATCATTTGAATATCGGCTTTGTCGTTTACTTGATCGGTCGAGTTATCTTTATTGAAACTCGACCGATTGCACTGTACGGAATTTGCAGAAAAAAGTGATGTGAACGTTGATGAGTGTTTTGGGCAAAAATAGAGTCATTTCCTTGAACAAAAAATGGCTATTTTTGCATTCAAGTGTCCCACAACTTAAAGGGGCACCCTCAACTATAAATAGACCCTCTTGGAGTTCATTCCAAACTACTCATTCAATTGCAAACTTGGTGCTACAATAGTTGAGACTGTTCTAAGCCTTTGAGTCCCTTACTCTCTCTACCTTCAAGACAAATTCGTGAGCTATGAGTGGGTTAGGTTCCTATGTATGAGAGCTATCCCTTGTATGATGTAAATCTCTCCATTCCCTCTTCCTACCTCATATTCCCTTTGTAGATTGATTGAAGTTGCTTCTCCAAGTGAAAGAGAAGTTGATGTTTCGCTTCCCCGAGTGAAGGTGAAGATGATTGTTGTTCTTCAAGAGTGAACAAAGCCATATGCTCCAGATATCCTAGTGAAGGAGAAATGTGAAAAATCTCTCCAAGCGAAGGAGAGGAGCAAGGCAAAGCTCAAGTAAGATGGGTAAATCCTGCAAGGCTAAAGACTAAAGCAAGAGTGGGTAAGTCCTTTGAAGAAGGTTGAAGACTACTTGCAAAGTGGGTAAGTCCTTGGTAAGGTATAAGATCTTAGCTTGAGAAACTAAGTCCTTGGTTGTGTGGTTGTTGTATCTTGTAATCTTATTGTGATATATAAGAGAACCAAGTTGCAAATCCTAGAGCCTAACCAACTCTAGGTAGTGGTCTGACATTTCTCCTAAGTTTAGGATGTGGAACCACTCTAAACCACCTATCCAAGTGATTTCTATTCCTTGTCTCTTATCCTTGCTTTGAATGCTAGATCAGGACATCAAATTGTTGTTTGGTTTATTTTCTGCACTAAATATAAATCGGTGGTCTAATTGATTTTGTGAAGTGTGTGAAGCTCTATTCACCCCCCTCTAGAGCCCATTGATCCAACAAGTGGTATCAGAGCAGGTCTTCTCCAAGCTACTTCAACAAGTACGAGAAGATGGGCGATTCGACTCTTGGTTCGCTTAACCTAAAAGGAAGCTTCTCCATGAGACCTCCTGTCTTCGACGAGACCAACTTTCTTTATTGGAAGAGAAGGATGCAATTCTACCTCCATGGTGTGAGCTATGAAATGTGGAAGATCGTCCACCTCAAATATGAAGATCCAAAAGGGAACATCACCACATGGACTGAAGCTGAAATGAAGCATGCTCAACTCAACGCCAAAGCTGTGAGCATCATCTACGCTGCTCTTACTCCATCCGAGTTCAACTGGATCTCTTCTTGGGACACTGCACATGAGATATGGCACAAATTGTGTGTCACCTATGAAGGAACCGAACAAGTGAAGGAGGCCAAAGTCTACATGCTTGGTGGTCTTCTAGAGAATTTCAAAATGGGTAAGAATGAGAGAGTGGTTGATATGTACACTAGGCTCAACGTCATCTTGAACAGTTTGGCAGCCCTTGGGAGTGTAATGAATAGAGGTACTATCAACTCCAAGATCTTGAGATCTCTTCCTAAGAGATGGGATCCTAAGGTTACTTCAATTGAAGAGGTGTACAAGCTAAGTGAGTTGTCAACTGAGGAGCTGGTTGGTAACCTCCAAGCCCATAAACCTAGGCTTGACAAGCAAGAAGAGGAAGAGAAAAGAGAAGAAAAAGAGTCTAAGAAGATAAAGGACACAACCTTCAAAGCACAAATTGAAGAAATGGTCCGGCAACAACAACTCACCTTGAAGTCTCCCAGCCCTTCCTCAAGTGAAGATGAAGGTTCCAATGAGCATGAAGCAAACTACTCAAAGGGGAAACACTTCAAGAGCAAGCCCTCCTCTTCAACTCTAAGATGCTATGAGTGTGGTCAAAAAGGCCACTACAAGAGTGACTGCCCAAAGGCCAAGAAGAGCCATCACAAGAGTAGCCACAGGAAAAACGATAAGTACAAGAAAGAAGCCAAGTACAAGACGAAAGACAAGAAGGGGAGAAGATCCAAAGATACATCTCTTGTAGCGTGGGAGGAGTCTTCTTCAAGCTCCTCAAGCTCTAAAGATGGGGAATGCCATCTTGCCCTCACGGCCTCCACTAGTGAAGATGTAAGTGAAGTAAGTGAGGTAAGTGAGGTAAGCAATGTTAATTTGCATGAGCTATGTAAGGAAACTCTCATTGATATGTTAAATGAATGCAAATCCTCTTTTTCTAAATGCAAGTCTAAAAGGAAAAGATTAGGGAAGATAATTGATGATCTTTATGCTAAAATTGATATTCTTGATCAAAATGAAAAATTGCATCTTGAGAGCATAGATTCCTTGAAAGGGCAGTTTCTTGACCTTGAACTTCAATATAATGGAGTAGAGATTGATAATGGTGTATATCTTAAAAATATTGAAAATCTAAAGATAGAAAACCAAAAGTTCCTAGATGAGCTCGATGTTCTTAAAACTAAAAATGTAGAACTCAAACTTATTGATGATGCTATGAGAGATGAAGTCTATGCTTATCAAAGAGAGATTGTTGTGCTTAAATCTGAAAATGCCAAGTTGCTTTCTCAAGTTAATGATTTATCTTCTAGGCCTATTTTTCCAAGAAATGAATTTTCTAGCTTATCTTTAGAAAAGGATTCCCTTCTTACTAAAGCCCTCTGTCTTGAGGCCGATCTTTTGCATGCTAGAGAAGATCTTGCTAGTCTTTCTACTATTGTTATAAATCTTAGTGATGATAATGCCAAGTTAAGATCTACTTTGCAAAGGTTTCTCTCGGGAAAGAAATCCCTCAATGATGTCCTAGAACACTCTACCAAACATGTTGGTACTAGTGGTTTGGGATATGATGGGACTGCTCCCAAAGGTAAGAAAAGGAGTAAGAGTAAGGGTAAGAAGAAGAGTGTGGAACCTCCCATTTTCCATGGAGAGACTTCTGGCTCTAAGAACCCTATGGTTTGTGTTCATTGTAAATGTGATGACCGCTACTCCATTTATTGTCCTTACAATCCCAAGGGGACCGACCCGAAGATGAAATGGGTCCCCAAGCTAACCCCAGATCCCAAAGTTTGAGTTGGGTTCTGACATCCTTCTTTCTTGTAGGTTAAAAAGAGATGGATTGTTGATAGTGGCTACTCTAAGCATATGACTGGAGAAATCAGTCATTTCAACAAGTTTATGAAAAAGAAAGGAGGATCGGTAACCTTCGGAGACAACAAGAAGGGTAATGTCATAGGTGAGGGTGATGTAGGCAATGAGCTTTGTATTAAAAATGTTTTGCTTGTTGATGGCCAACATCACAATTTAATTAGTGTTAGTCAACTTTGTGACAATGGATATCTTGTGTTGTTTACTTCTTTAGAATGCTTTCTTCTATATTCCCTATACTACAATGTTATATATAAGGGAACTAGAAATTGTAATCTTTATGTTATTGTTCTTGATGATCTTAAGCCCATACTTGATAGATGCTTGGTTGTGGATAAAATGATCTTTCTCTTTGGCATCATCAGTTGGGTCATGTCAATTTGCATCAAATGAAGAAGTTGAACAAAAAGGATTTGGTTCGAGAACTTCCTAAATTGGACTTTGATAAGGATGAGGAATGCCAACCTTATACACAAGGGAAACAAACGAAATCCTCCTTCAAATCCAAAGGAGTCGTGAGTACCAAAAGAGTTCTTGAACTTCTTCATATTGATCTATTCGGACCAATGAGAATGCAAACACTTTGTGGTTCCAAGTATTGTCTTGTTATTGTTGATGATTTCTCTCGATATACTTTGACCTTCTTTCTCGTTTCTAAAAGCGATACTCTTGATGTTTTCTTGAGCTTTTGTAAACGGGCTGAAAATGAAGCTTCTTGCCAAATTGTTTCTATCTGTAGTGATCATGGGGGAAATTTTGAAAATGATCTTTTTGAGCATTTTTGTGAAAATATGGTTATTCGCACAATTTCTCTTCTCCTTGTATGCCTCAACAAAATGGGGTTGTAAGGTGGAAGAACAGTTCGCTACATGAGATGGCTAGGACCATGCTTCTTGAGTATGACACTCCTAAGAAGTTTTGGGTTGAAGCTGTTAGCACGTCATGCTTTGTGCAAAACCGAGTTTTCACACATCCTTCTTTAAAGAAAACCCCCTATGAACTATGGCGTGGTAGGAAGCCATCTAAAGATTTCTTTCATGTTTTTGGATGTCCTTGTTTTTTTTTATACACGAAGGATTCCCTTGACAAGTTTGATCTGAAATCCTATAAGACTTTCTTCCTAGGCTATAGCACTACTAGCAGGGCATATAGAGTATTCAACATTGAATTGTCTAAAATTGAAGAATCTATCAATGTTAAGTTTATTGAAACTAACCATGTTGTTGGCAAGCATGTTGTTGATGATGATGTTGCAGATGATTTGATTCCCATCTTAAAAGACCTCAACATCAAAAATAAAGGTAAGCAGGTGATAGAAGAAGAAGAAAAAGAAAACAAGGATCCCACTCCACGCTTTGCAAAGAATCATCCCAAGGAGTTGATCATTGGCAACCCATTTGAGAGAGTGAGGACACGAGCTGCTCACAACAAAGAAAAAGCATATAGTGTCTTCATCTCCCAACTAGAGCCAAAGAATATCAAAGAAGCCCTTGGTGATAATGAGTGGATCCTTGCCATGCAAGAAGAGTTAGAGCAATTTGAGAAGAATCATGTGTGGACTCTAGTGCCAAGACCAAGTGATAGAAAAATCATTGGCACCAAATGGGTCTACCACAACAAGCTAGATGAGCAAGGAAAAGTGGTAAGAAACAAAGCAAGGTGAGTAGGACAAGGTTCCAACAGGAAGGTATTGACTTTGGTGAAACTTATGCTCTTGTTGCTAGATTAGAATCTATTTGTATGTTACTTGCCTTTGCTAGTTACAAAAATTTCTTTTTATATCAAATGGATGTTAAAAGTGTGTTTTTGAATGGTACAATCAAGGAGGAAGTATTTGTTGCTCAACCTCCTGGCTTTGAAATGACAAGTTACCCAATCATATTTATTTGTTGCAAAAATCTCTCTATGGACTCAAACAAGCACCTTGAGCTTGGTATGAGAAACTAAAGAACTTTTTGTTAGATAACGGGTATGTCATGGGCAAAGTTGATTCTACCTTTTTCTAAAACACACTTCTAACTATTTTCTTATAATTCAAATATATGTTGATGATATCATTTTTGGCGGGACTGATCTTGATCTTTGCAATGAGTTTAGTTCTCTTGTACAGAGTGAGTTTGAAATGAGCATGATGGGTGACTTGACCTTCTTCCTCGGCTTTCAAATCAAGCAAACAAAATAAGGAAACTTCATCAACCAAGGCAAGTACACAAGTGAACTACTCAAGCACTTTGGGATGGAGAACATGAAGCTGATGGATACACCCATGTCAAACACTGCCAAACTTGACAAAGATGAAGAAGGTGAAAAGGTAGATGAGAAGCTCTATAGAGGTATGATTGGAAGTTTACTTTATTTAACTGCCTCTAGACCTGATATTATGTTTAGTGTTGGCTTGTGCGCTCGCTTTCAATCTAGCCCTAAGAATTCGCCTCTTATTGCTGTTAAGAGGATTGTGAGGTACTTAGCCAAAACCCAAAATTTTGGACTATGGTATCCTAAATCAAGGGATTTTACTCTTAGAGCATATAGTGATGTGGATTACGCAGGGTGTTTGGTTGATAGAAAGTGCACAAGTGGCACTTGCTTCATTTTAGGACCATGCTTAGTGTCTTGGTTCTCCAAGAAACAAAGTATAGTGGCATTATCAACTATCGAAGCTGAATAAATTGCAGTCGGGAGTTGCTGTGCACATGTTCTATGGATGAAGAAAATGCTCCAAGACTTCAACATATTTTTTTATGCTTCTCCTATCTTTTGTGATAATACTTGTGCAATCAATCTATCTTCCAATCCTATATTGCATAGTAGAGCCAAGCATATAGAGGGTCACCATCATTTTCTTTATGACCACATTGCCAAGAAAGATATCTATATCACACATCTGGACACAGAAAATCAGTTGGTAGATATCTTTACAAAACCACTAGCTAGAGATCAATTTAATTTTATTCGATCTAAACTGCTTATTGTTGATGTGAATGATCTTGCCATGTGACCTAGCTAGTTGTCTCTTTCCTATATGCTTGTTCATGTCTATCTTCACCTTGTTTTGCCTATATATGCTTAATTGTGCCTAAATTTCCTGTCATCATGCTTAGTTTTTGCTTGTTTTTGGGTTTTTATCGAATTTTATGTTTTATCGCTAAATAGTGCACAATGATGAGCTAAATGTGCCTATGTATGTTAATTATACATAATAGAATGGAAAAATGAATTTAATTGCCATGTATATGGCTACAATCTAAGAATGTGACTGTTAGGTCAGGTTGACCTTCGGTCGAGTTTCGACCCTGGAAAACTCGACCGATCAGGAGCTGAGAGAAGTTCTTCAGTGGACCGTTTGGTCAAGTTTACCACACTTAGAACTCGACCGATCCACGGGCTGAGACAACTTAAAAGTTAGGATCGGCCGACTATTTTCCCTTGCAACTAGAAAATAGCCGACTGATTCCTTGCCTCTAAGCCCTAAGCTCTCACACCTAGCCCTAAACTTCCCGTTCCTAACCCTAGGGCGACCTAGCAACCTCGTTCTTGACCTCCTCGGGCGCTTGTGGTGGTGTTTCTTCGGCGTTTGAGGTTTGCTTTTGCTCGTGTGCACATTTTTCTTCTTGTTTTCATTTCCATGGCTTCCCATAGACGAAAATGTGTTGCTCCCAGCAATGCTCAAGCCTCTTCCGTGACTAATCGCTTGATTCTGTTTGATAACACCTCTTTTGTCTCTCTTGAGGCGATAAATCGGTACAAGGATCTTCTTCCCCGATCTCCTTTTCTGTTTCGTCCCTTGCTTGACCAAAATCATTTTAAGGCGGTTATTAGCTCTATTTTGAGGCTTCTCGCCAACCATCACTTGTCTGCCCTTGTGATCGAAAGTGACTGCTTTAACAATCACATGTCTAGTAATAAGGCAGTACACGAGTTCTATGCAAACTTGTGTTGGAACTACGATTCACTTATCCCCCCGCCGAATACTGAAATAGTTCTTACTTCGATGATCGCCAGTCGTCGTTTCCAAATCTCCGAGGATACATTAAACATCTTTTTTACCGGAGACGAGGAAAACGACACTTGGCATAAGGACTATGGACAGTATTTCAATCTTCTTGACCCGGAAGGTTTTTACAAACACCATGAATTGACGCTATCGGACATTCATCAATTTTTAAAGAAACCCGACGTGGCCTACAAGAAGAAGTCTACCCTGCCTTCATCCTCTCTTGACCTTCGAAGGCGCACACTGGCTTTGGTGATTAACTATAATGTCCATCCTAAGCGAAATCAAACAGACATTGTGGAAAACACCGCAGTCATTATGTATTGTTTGCTAAACAATATCGGTGTCAAATGGGCCAGATATATCTTACACCACATGACCTATTTCGATACCGTAAAGAACACCAAAGGCACCCACCCTCCCTACCCAACTCTGATCTGTGGTCTTTTCAAGTTTGCCACTGGTAAATCCCTCTTTTCTGACTTCCATTACCCAGTTGCTAGAAAAGATGCTTGTATTAGTGAGACCACTCTTCAGAAGGTTGTCCCTGTGTTTTCTCCTACCTCTGGTGCTTCTGCTTCTGCCTCTACCTATGTTGCCCCATCCTCCTCTACCCGTGCTCCACCTCCGCAGCCACATCCTCAATCCAGTTGTGTGTCCTTCCTTGCATCCAATGAAACCCTCCTGGGATATATGATGCATGAACAGGCATACAACCGCCAGGTTCAGGAACACCTGCACCAGGATCTATGTTCAATCATGTCTACCATGAACCTATCTTGTGCTTCACCCTATCCCACCTACCAGCCATACCCAGGTAGTGCTTATGCTTCTTATGCATACGAGCATTACTTCCCTACTCCCGAGCCTTCCATTGCCGCTCTGCCACCGTTTGTTGCTGGTAGTTCTGCTCCTGTCATCCTGCCGCTGCCTGCAGGCCCCTTGGCCATCCTGCTAGCCACCTTGGGTGATTCTGCTCCATCCTTCCCACAGGCCAAGGAGCTTCTTGCTCTTGGTATGTTGTGGGTTGAGCATAATGCCCGCTGGCTCGGTCGTTCCTTTGGCCCTCCTGATGATGAGGAGATGCCAGACCAGGTCGAGGATGATGATGTTCATGCTGAGGAAGGTGATGGTGAGGATGCTTCTGACGACGATGGTGGTGATGGTGTTGGATCTGATGATGGCACTACTGATTTGCCTTCAGATGGGGATGAGGACTACAACCCTGGCAAGGATGATGATACCGTAGATATCAATAGCTTAGATGTTTAGGTGGTTTCTTAGCTTATAGTCTAACATGTCAATCATATACATCTTTCTAGACTCTTTTGTATAAGAAACATTCTGGCACATTCTTCTGAGTTGTACTATTTTCTTATCTCTGTTTTCTCATTTTATTGTTGTAGTTGTTTTCATGAGGACCTATATCTGAGTTATAATATCCTAGATATTCACTTTGGCTCTTTACTCTATTTTAATTTATGTGTTGGTGCTCTTTTGAGCTATATTTTGATTATGACTTGGATTGTGTGTTCTCCTCTGTGGTTGTGTGCTATATGCTTTAAATTGCTTCTTACTGCCTTGCATGTATGTTTTGGTTGATTTTTAGAGAAGACCTGCTTTTTTGCTTTTATACACCCCCTATATTTTTGATAATGTCAAAAGGGGGAGAGATATTTCAAGTGATAGATTAGTCTTGAAACTCAATCATATTGCTTTCTCTTTGATAGAATATGGTTTTTTCCTGTGAGATCCTTTTCTTATTCAAATTCACTGTTCTGTATGTGAACTTGCAAAGGAATACACATTACATGGATATTGTTATTGCTACGTGTAGAGAAACTAACATGCAGGTTAGAGGAAACATAGTTTGAGGGGGAGCAAGTCACAATTGTTCTCATGAATCCCCCTAATTCACAAGGCAAAGGTATAACTTTCATATCCTTTTCAATATGCTTGAGGAATGGTTTGTCATTGTCAAAAAGGGGGAGAATGTTGACCTAGAGGTTATACATTACCTATATTTTGATAATGACTTAACCATTCCACTCATATGTATCTAATATGTGTGTTTAAGATTGTTTGCAGACAGTAGGTACATGAAAAGGATCTAAAATCCAAAGCCCTAAAATGGGTCAAGTTCAAGTCAAAATAGCTACAAGTGTGCGTTTTGGGATTTCTATGTAAATGACCTTAGAATATCTATGTAATCACTTGTAATGATGAATTGACTTGTAACTTAGATGAGAAAATTATTTGGGACAAAAATCACCAAGTGCTAATCACTTTAGATGCAAATTAGAAAATTGATTACAGGCACTTGGTCGGTCGAGTTTCCCTAGCTTGAAACTCGACCGATCATCCTTGGTCAATTTTTTGAAAATTGCATCGGTCGAGTTGTGCTTTCACAGAAATCGACCGATTATGTAACTGGCCATTTCGAGTTTAAGTGGTCGGTCGAGTTTTGTCAGGACAAACTCGACCGATAATTTGAATATTGGCTTTTTCGTTTACTTGATCGGTCGAGTTACCTTTATTGAAACTCGACTGATTGCACTGTACGGAATATGCAGAAAAAAGTGATGTGACCGTTGGTGAGTGTTTTGGGCAAAAATAGAGTCATTTCCTTGAACAAAAAATGGTTATTTTTGCATCCAAGTGTCCCACAACTTAAAGGGGCACCCTCAAATATAAATAGACCCCCTTGGAGTTCATTCCAAGTTGCTCATTCAATTGCAAACTTGGTGCTAGCTTAGTTGGGAGTGATCTAATCCTTTGAGCCTCTTTCTCTCTCTACCTTCAAGAAAAATTCGTGAGCTATGAGTGAGTTAGGTTCCTATGTATGAGAGCTATCCCTTGTAGGATGTAAAGCTCTCCATTCCCTCTTCCTACCTCATATTCCCTTTGAAGATTGATTGAAGTTGCTTCTCCAAGTGAAAGAGAAGTCGATGTTGCTCTTCCCTGAGTGAAGGTGAAGATTATTGTTGTTCTTCAAGAGTGAAGAAAGCCAGCTGCTCCAGATATCCTAGTGAAGGAGAAATGTGCAAAAGCTCTCCAAGAGAAGGAGAGGTGCAAGGCAAATCTCAAGTAAGATGGGTAAATCCTGCAAGGCTGAAGACTAAAGCAAGAGTGGGTAAGTCCTTTGAAGAATGTTGAAGACTACTTGCAAAGTGGGTAAGTCCTTGGTAAGGTAGAAGATCTTAGCTTGAGAAACTAAGTCCTTGGTTGTGTGGTCGTTGTATCTTGTAATCTTATTATGATATATAAGAGAACCAAGTTGTAAATCCTAGAGCCTAACCAACTCTAGGTAGTGGACTGACATTGCTCCTAAGTTTAGGACATGGAACCACTCTAAACCACCTATCCAAGTGCTTGCTATTCCTTGTCTCTTATCCTTACTTTGAATGCTATATTAGGACATCAAATTGTTGTTTGGTTTAGTTTCTGCACTAAATATAAATTGGTGGTCTAATTGATTTTGTGAAGTGTGTGAAGCTCTATTCACCCCCCTCAAGAGCCCATTGATCCAACATACACTAGGGTGTGGGGAGTAGCCCCACTACCCATGTTTTCATTCCATGCATTGTAATTTATGAGTTTGCAATAGAAAAATACTATCTTTTCAGTTCAACATCAATCGTTTAATGAATGCTAGTTGCTTGATCACCAACCTGCGTTACTTATTATCTACTAGTACAAATTGTTTGTGTATGTGCTTTTAGATTTGATTATTGATTGCATGTTGGCTCTTAATGTATGCAATCACCATATATCTATTTCGGTATCTAGGAGCACTTTTCAAGGAGTGGAGTAAACTCACCCCCATCATTGTATTTTCATACTATGAAAGTACAACTTTGATAGGTCAAGGAACACACTTTGTGAAGGGAGTGATGCAAAGTAAGGGACCATTCGTTCGGGGATGGCTGGCATTGTAATACTCCCACATTTCTCATAGTTAGCTAACCGAAAGGAATCTAAATCTGCAAAGATACTAACTATTTAGACTCTTATTGCAAGCCATGTTATTATGATGTATGCGTAGCGGTGGTGAAACTCGATCACATCCTAGTGGTTTCCAAATAATGTTTACAACCTTTAGTTTACTTTCCTTCCATTTAATTTACATTTGCATATTAGTTTAATCATCAAATCAACTCTTCGATCTAGATATCAAATCTTGAGTAGATAAGTAGAATTATAACGTTTTCCATCTCGTTAATCCTTAACAAGACCTTGGTCTCATGGATTCGACCCTCAACTATACTACGATAAGACTTTCACGTACCTTAGCGTACGTGGGTGGAGATCTTATTATAGCACACACATGGATAAACTTAGAGATTTACTATCTCTAGGATTTTTTAGTGGTGCATGCAAGTTCACATGAGTAGAGGCCCCATCAATGATCTCCTTGTGATATGGGTGGCCATGCGTGAGTCAATCCTTCCTTTAAAAACAACCATGTGTGAACCTATTCTTCTAGTGTCCTTGCCTATACCAAGATGAGATACGTGTTTTTATGTGGATGACCATGCATAAGTCGATCCTTTTATTGACTATATGTCACTCTTTTACAGTTGACTGATATGTCTCTATGGTGTTCTCTTGTACTAACCTAGAGGTGTTTGAGAGGTTGTAACAAACTAAAATCATGATATATTATCTTTCTATCCCTTTTCCCAAGCTTCTCCTTTCTTTTCTATCCCTTTTGGCCTTTATTTTGAATTTGTGGAAATAATAGTGGTCTGGTGGATATTTGTTCACTATTTATGCCAATAAATGGGTTTATGCACAAATACCTCAGTGAAAGTTTATAAAGGGGTCTAATTTGCAAAATATGCACTTATATGAGATAATGATAAAATAAATTTGTTCTGGAACACTCCTTAGACTTTTGGAGCAAGGAAGAGAAAAAGGAATGAACAATAATGCTTTAATCATGTTAATACGATATTAAATTATACAATATGAGAAATAGTGGTAATCTTGCATAATGTACAAAAATTCACAAAAGTAAGATTAATTGGTTAAAAATAATTTGAGATTCGTTTTCTTTGGGTTTGGTTTGTCTTGGAGGCCAAGTTTCATAATTTTGGGATAATAATAATAATATCTATTTTAATTTGAAAAGAAAAGGTGATTTTTCTGTAAAAATATGAAATAAAATACTTAATGACTCAAAAAGTGTAAAATAATCTTAGGTTCATAATCTACACTTTGAAAATATCCTTTGGGTGAATTTTCATGTAATTTTGATAATCTTTAATATGCATGTGTAAATTAGAAGAGAGAAAGTCCCAAATATTAAATAATAAGAAAAGTATGTCCAAAGTATTAAATTAATGGCCAATTCGTGTTCCACATGTTTGGTTTTCTTGTGTATGAAGTTTTACATTAATTGGCTCTAGAAGTCTCTAATATGTTAAGAAAGAGAAAATATGTTTTATTTTAAAAGAATTAAATAAAATAACTAGAGTCATCAAAAGCCCAAAGTAAGGCCATATTCTGATTCATCATGTCCAAAATAGGCTAGATGCCAAATTTCATTAATTTTGGAGTTCGTTTGTACCCTCAAATGAAGAGAGAGAGAGAAAAAGAGAAATAATTCAATGTCTAGCTTTATTTGATTTCATTTTGGATAAGGATTTCCAATTTAATGTGTTGGGCAGACCCCACCCATTGTATGCAGATCGTATAACTTCTAGATAGTCATCTACATTAGACTTAATAGGAAATAGGCCGTCATTTTTGGGTGGTTTTGGAAACATGATTTCTCCCTCTAGAATTGGTCTTTGTTTGACATTTCTTCACCCATGGATTTCTCTCTCGAATCTGCACCTAATGATCATATACTTACTTCATTTTGTCAAGAATTCAAAAAATGCCTAAATCTCTTCATTTGCTTCTCGAAGTTCCCATGTCCATTGCCCTTATATGAAACCACACCTATAAATATGGGCACCCAAACCTTCGTAGCCTTCCACTAAACCTTCCTCCTCTTCCAATTTCCTTGCACACCATCTACTCAACCATGCCTGATCTGGTTTTCCCTCCTCTGTCTGTGGATCTTTTTGCAAGATCATGGTGGTACCAACACACTAATAGATCACGTCGGTGAGTTCGACTGGGCTTCCCCTTTCTTTCTCTGCTACTGCTTCATCGAATCATTGTCTTCTGTAGTTTTGCCCAATTCGAGGTTAGGTTGCTACTTGTTGCTCGGCGCCCATGGTGTGAGCAAGGTAGGGGATGAATTCCCCTTGCAGATTCCATGTTCTACACTCTCACGACCTCTTTTCTTTATTTTTTCGAGCAAGGGCATTTTGGTCTTTTCGCACCCTCGTTCTCTATTTTTGGGTGAGTAAAATGGGCCATTGACCATGCAACTTGGCCACCCCTGATTGGGTCAAGTTAGCAGGTTGTTCACCACTTCTCTTCGCCTCTCTTGCTTTGCTTTGATGACGTGACATCCAGTGATTGAACATATTTAGAAAATTATATCTTTTGATAACTTTGTCCAAAATTTTAAAATATATATGTTTTGGAATAATAAAAATGTGATCTTTATCATAGAAATACTTTTGAGGTTTTATTTTGAGTATTATCGAAAGGTGTTTTCTACAAAATGGTTTTTGTGCTTAAAATTCCCAAAAATACGCTTAATCAACATAACTCCAAAATCTACAAATTATTTGTTTTCTTAATCGGGAGAACCTAACAAGATCAATGGTGATGTTTTCAAAGTCTAAATTGGAGTTTTGTGCAAAAAGTCCAAAACTAGGGTTTTCTTTACATTAATGTACATGATATACCCTAATACATGATTATACATTGAAAAAAGGAAAAGTGAACTATGGACTCAATTAAAGTGGTGAAAGTGAGTAATAAAATTCAATAAAAGAGGTATATCCATTCCTTACACCTTGAGTTGCAAAATTTGTGATCCAAACCCTAAAGTCCTTAATGAGGCATTTATTGAACCCTAATTCGCCTATTATTACTTCTTTTGCAATACTTGCTTGAAAATTGCATAGAATAATCTATTTCTTGTGTCTTGTACCCCACTGCCATGTTTTCAACTATTCTATGCTTATACGTGCCATTGTTCTCTTTAGCATTTTGATTTTATTATACTATTTAGCTAATGTAGTGGTACTTTTTTACAACCACCCATAGGTAGGGCATGTGTTATTTATCCTAGGGGAATGTGTTACTATCATCAATATAAAATATTTGATCAGTGACTGGAATGTGTTATTCTCCCTCACCTATTTGGTTGAGGTCTGGTTGGTACCTCAACCATAATTTATTAAAGTTAGTCAATATTTATCATGCATGCATACCTTTTACTATTTTCTTGTTATGGTAAACATCTATTTGTTTGTGCCTCGTAATCTTGACCATGTTCATTTTATGATGAAATCTTAGCCTTTATTTCCATGTTATTTCTTTATCTTTTGTCCTTTTTCAATATTTGATACATACCTTGCTTCTTTCTCTTGTTGGGAGTCTTCCCAACCACCCAAGGTTTGATCAAGGTGCCGATCAAGGCCTAGGATCAGAGTGTGTAATAGGAACATGGAGGACTAGCCTAGGATTAGGTTATGGCATACATGGCTTTCAGCTTGGACCTATCTCATGAAGTTGTTGTTTGGAGACAAAGTTGGTGTAGTTTTGATTTCCCTCTATCTAGATCCTTATGTTGTATCTTTTATGTAAACCTTATATGGGAGAATGATGATGTACTTTTATAAAGTTGATTATAGTCATAGAAATGATATTTCGCTTCTATACTTTTTGGTCTTTCGTATACCATTATATAAAGATTTGAAAATTTTACACATGTTTCAGCATACCTTTTGGGTATGTTTGGGATGGATGTTTTATTCTTCAATTTTGTAGTAAAGGGGTGATTTCACTCTTTTACAACATGGTATCAAAGCACATGGTGTTTGGAATCTAACTATTTTAATTTTGTCTCCCTAATTGGAAACCTTGCCTTACATAGTTCCCCCTTGAAGTAACATGTTTGCCCTAGAATTGACCTACGTTTTTCATGAGATGATGAAAGGTTGATTTAGGATCATAAGAGTTCCACATTAGAAACATGTTTAGTTAACCATTATGTGATGAACCTGTTAGGTAGCTACTAGGGCATATGTTGAAAGCAAAGGTGTCTAGAAAGGATCAGGGTTCGGGGGATGGTAAGATTTTCCTCTGTCCCACTAGCTTGGTTTATGAGGACTCCCCAATCCACATGATACATGTCTAGCCTGAGCTACTACTGATTGTCCTAAATAGTTCCCTTATGTCCCATAAACTACATGTTTGGTTAGTCTATCCCTACAACCTAGACTTTTAAGTTTGGTGTTTTAGTAAGCAATAATAGTGCACAGTGGAAGCATGATAGATCTTATACTAGGTTTAGTTAGATTAACCCTTTTACCTCTAGTGTTAGTTTGACTTGTTTGGTCAACCCGTTAAGGGGTGGAGGGATAGTAGTAGTAATCATACCCTGATAGATCTTGGATATTCTGATTTTGAGGACAAAATCCTTTTTAAAGTGATGGAGTCTTATAATATACCAAAATCTAACTACTATTACTCTAGACACCTTAACTTCATGATTAAGAGGTTGGCGTGCTTGAATCCTTAGTTTAGACCAAGCAAGTTATAGTTATAACCTGACATGTTTGTTTATATACTAATGAACATATAATAGTAATCTAATTAATAGTTCATATTTTTTAACCCTAATGAATATCTAATGCACATAATATGAATAACTCACATATTAATACCAATAGTGGACACACATGAAGCTAACCATGTCAAGAACCAATAAACCCTAATGATATGATGAGAAAGATAATTTTAACCTAATCATGGACTTAATACATGCTAATAAGATATATATGAAGTATAATGGTAATGTTGATCTAAACCCTAAGTTGTAGTTATCTAACCTTAATATATGCATCCTTGAGGACTTTAATGATACATTAGTGACATTAGGTGACATCATTAAATAACATACTTTGATACACATAATGATATATAATCATGTAATCATAAATTAATCAAGTCATCAATAAGAAATGCAGATCACCTTGTTCTCTAATAATTAACAGACCTAATTAATCACTGAATCATGACTTGGTATGTGAATCAATTCATTAATATGTAATATGCTTCACCTTTTTCAATAGAATACATATAATGACTTTGATATGGATAAAAAGTAATTGGTTCATATCGATGTGCATACTCAATAATAAGAAGTAAATAAATAAGAGAAAATGATTATTGATGACATTAATGTGAGTAAGAAATATAGTGAGATGACATATAATGTTTAATGTAGATAGAAGTAACTAATGTGAAATTATTTGGATTAATTCTAGACTTAATAACTAATTGGATAAAATATCTTATTTCATGCAAAATAATATGTTATAATTTAGTGTGACAATAATTTGAGGATAATGGACATAAAATCCAAATTATTAAAGATAATGGGCACATTTAATAATGGGTTTTGAGATAATTGAGTAACCAATAATTGTACTAAAATTCTTAAGTAAGATAAATGAGAAATATATATGTTTCATGCGTAATAATGAAATATAACTCCTTTGGCAAAAAACTGAATATAACGAGATACAACTAAAAGAATAATAATGACAATGTGATATTCTAATAAATGTAATGCTAATAAGACAAAAATGTTAAAAAGAAATCTTAATAGTGGAACCCTAGGTGATCCTTGAGAATCTGACCTATGTGAAGTTGCATGTGAAGAATTTGAACTCCCAAGTTAAATTTCAGTGGAAGTTTTATGGTTTGATCAAAGATGAGTTGTTATGTACTCATCCTTCTCTCTTGGCTTGAGGTTTTTGGGACAAAATCCTTTTTAACGTGTGGAGTGTTGTAATGAACTAAAATATGAATATATTATCTTTTTAACCCTTTTCCCATGTTTTTCTTTCTTTTCTATCCTCTTTGGGCTTTATGTTGAATTTTTGGAAATAATAGTGGTTTGGTGGACATTTGTTCACTATTTATGCCAATAAATGGGTTTAAGTAGAAATATCTCAATGAAATCTTATAAAAGGGTCTAATTTGCAAAATATCTACTTACATGAGATAATGGTAAAATAGATTCATTCTAGAACATTCCTTAGCCTTTTGAAGCAAAGAAGAGAAAAAAGGAATGAACAATAATGATTTAACAATGTTAATGAGATATTTAATTATTTAATGTGAGACCTAGTGGTAATCATGGATAATGTGCAAAAAATAACAAAAGGAAGACTAATTGGTTAAAAATACATTGAGATTCATTTTCCTTGGGTTTGGTTTGTCTTGGAGGCCAAGTTTCTAAATTTTGGGATAATAAAATTAATATATATTTTAATTTGAAAAGAAGAGGTGAGTTTTCCTCCAAAGATGAAATGCAATTTAATTACTCAAAAAGTATAAAATAATCTTGGATTTGTAATCTACACATTGAAATTAGCCTTTGTGTAAATTTTCATGTAATTTGGATAACATTTAATGTACAAGTGTTGATTAGGAGAGAGAAAGTCCAAAATATTAAATAATGAGCAAAATAAGTCCAAAGGATAATATTTATGGCCAATTCGTATTCCACATGTTTTGGTTTACTTGTGTATGAAGTTTCACATTAATTGGATAATTCTAGAAGTCCCTAATATGCTAAGAAAGAGAAAAAATGTTTTACTTTAAAAGAATTAAATAAAATATGCAGAGTCTTCAAAAGAAAAAAGTAATTCCATTTTCAGATTCCTCATGTCCAAAACAGGCTAAGTTCCAAATTTCTATAATTTTGGAGTTCTTTTGCACCCTCAAATGAAGAGACAGAAAGAGAGAAATAATCCAATGTCTCACTTCAATTGATTTCATTTTGGATAAGGATTTCCAATTTAATGTGTCGCGTGGACCCCTAGATGTTGAATGCAGATAGGAAAACTTCCAAATCATCATCTACATTGGGCTTAATAGGAAATAGGTCATCATTTTTGGGTGGATTTAAAACTTGATTTCTCCCTCTACAATTGGTCTTTGTTCAAGATTTCTTTGCCTTATTTATGCCGATTTGTCAAGTATTTAAAAAATTCCCAAATCTCATCCTTTCCTTCTCAAAGCTCATGTATCCCTTGCCCTTATACAAAACCACACCTATTAATATGGTCACCCAGACCTTCGTCGCCCTCTGCTACACCTTCCTCCTCTTCCAATTTCCTTAAACACCACCTGCTCAACCATACCCGATCTAGTTTTCCCTCCTCACTCTGTGATTCTCCTCATGGGATCATGGCAGTACCTACACACTAATAGATGATGTTGGTGAGTTTGACTGGGCTTCCCATTTCTTTCTTTGCTACTTCTTCGTCGAATCATTGTCTTTTGCAGTTTTGCCCAATTTGGGGTTAGGTTGCTACTTGCTGCTCGACTCCCATGGTGTGAGCAAGGTAGGGGATGAATCCCTCTTACGGATTCCTTTGTCTACCCTCTTATGACCTCTTTTCTTTGTTTTTCCAAGCAAGGACATTTTGGTCTTTTTGCACTCTTGTTTCTCTATTTTTGGTGAGTCAAATGGGCCATTGACCATGCGACTTGGCCGCCCCTGATTGGGCCAAGTCAGCAGGTTGATCCCCCCTCTCTATTCGCCTCTCTTTCTTTGCTTTGATGACGTGTCATCCTGTGATTGTTTAGAATTAGAAAATTTGTATCTTTTGATTCCTTTGTCCAAATAATTAAATTTAAATATGCTTTGATGACGTGTCATCCAATTAAGTTTCACATTAATTGGATAATTCTAGAAGTCCCTAATATGCTAACAAAGAGAAAAAATGTTTTACTTTAAAAGAATTAAAAAAAATATGTGGAGTCTTCAAAAGAAAAAAGTAAGTCCATTTTCATATTCCTCATGTCCAAAATAGGCTAGGTTCCAAATTTCTATAGTTTTGGAGTTCTTTTGCACCCTCAAATGAAGAGATAGAAAGAAATAAATAATCCAATGTCTCACTTCAATTGATTTCATTTTGGATAAGGATTTCCAATTTAATGTGTCGCGTGGACCCCCAGCAGTTGAATGCAGATAGGAAAACTTCCAAATCATCATCTACCTTGGGCTTAATAGGAAATAGGTCATCATTTTTGGGTAGATTTAAAACTTTATTTCTCCCTCTACAATTGGTCTTTGTTCAAGATTTCTTTGCCTTATTTATGTCGATTTGTCAAGTATTTAAAAAATGCCCAAATCTCTTCCTTTCCTTCTCAAAGCTCCCATATCCCTTTCCCTTATACAAAACCACACCTATAAATATGGTCACCCAGACCTTCATCGCCCTCTTCTACACCTTCCTCCTCTTCCAATTTCCTTAAACACCACCAACTCAACCATACCCGATCTAGTTTTCCCTCCTCACTCTATGGTTCTTCTCATGGGATCATGGCAGTACTGACACACTAATAGATGATGTTGGTGAGTTTGATTGGGCTTCCCATTTCTTTCTTTACTACTTCTTCGTCGAATCATTGTCTTTTACAGTTTTGCCCAACTTGGGGTTAGGTTGCAACTTGATGCTCGGCTCCCATGGTGTGAGAAAGGTAGGGGATGAATCACCCTTGTGGATTCCTTGTTATACCCTCTTGCAACCTGTTTTCTTTGTTTTTTCTAGCAAGGACATTTTGGTCTTTTTGCACTCTTGTTTCTCTATTATTGGTGAGTCAAATGGGCCATTGACCATGCGACTTGGCCGCCCCTGATTGGGCCAAGTCAATGGGTTGATCCCCCCTCTCTATTCGCCTCTCTTGCTTTGCTTTGATGACGTGACATCCTATGATTGTTTAGAATTAGAAAAATCATATCTTTTGATTTCTTTGTCCAAACAATTAAATTTAAATATATTTTGGAATTAAAAAATTGGATATTTCTGATAAAAATACTTTCGAGGTGTGATTTTGAGTTTTATTGAAAGGTGTTTTCTAGAAAATGGTTTTAATGCTTAAAATTCACCAAAAATACACTTTAATCATCATTAATCCAAAATCGACAAAATTATAAGTTTTCTTAATCTGGAGAACCTAATAGATCAATGGTGATGTTTTCAGAGTCTAAATTTGAGTTTTGCACAAAATGTCCAAAACTAGGGTTTTCTTTACATTAATGTACATGATATACCCTAATACATGAATATACATTAAAAATAGGAAAAGTGGACCTTGGATTGAACTAAAGTGGTGTAAGTGAGTAATGCAATTCAATAAGAGAGGTATGCACATTCCTTAGACTGTAGGTTCGGAAATTTGTGATTCAAACCCTAAAGTCCTTAATGAGGCATTGAATAAATCCTAATTCTCCTATTATTGCTTCTTTTTCTATACTTGCCTCAAAATCAAGATATAATAATCTATTTATTGGGTATTGTACCCCACTACCATGTTTTCAACTATTTGATGCTTGTACTTGCCATACTTCTCTTTAGCATGTTGATTTTATTAGACTGTTTAGTTAATATAGTGGTGCTTTTGTACAACCACCCATATATAGGGCATGTGTTATTTTGCCCAGGGGAATGTGTTACTCTCCCCAATATAAAATATTTGATAGCTCTCTAGAATGTGTTATTCTCCCTCACCCATTTGGTTGAGGACCGGTAGGTTCCTGAACCCTTCTTAGTTAAGGTAGTCAATATTAATCATGCATGCTTACCTTTTCCTATTTTCTTGTTATGGCAAGAATCTATTTGTTTATGCCTCATACTCTTCAACATGTTCATCTGATGATAAAATCTTAGCCTTTATTCCAATGTTATTTCTTTATCTTTTGTTCTTGTACAATATTTGGCACATACCTTGTTCTTTCTCTTGTTGGGTGTCTTCCCAACCACCAGGAATTGATCAACGTGTTGAGCAAGGCCTAGGATCAGAGTGCACAACAGGAGCGTGGAGGACCAGCCTAGGTTTAGGTTATGGCATACATGGCTTTTTGCTTGGACCTATCTCATGAAGTTGTTGTTTGGAGACAAAGTTGGTGTAGTTTAGATTTCCCTCTATCTAGATCATTATGTTGTATCTTTCATGTAAACCATATATGGGAGAATGATAATGTACTTTTATAAAATTGATTATCGTCATGAAAATTATAATATGCTACAATAATATTTGGACTTTTGTATAACATTATATAAATATTTAAAAAATTTACACCTATTCCAGTATACCTTTTGAGTATGTTTGGGATGGATGCTTTATTCTTCAAATTTTTACTAAAGGGGTGATTTCACTCTTTTACAGAATGGTATGAGAGCACATGGGGTTTGGAATCTGACTATTTCAATTTTATCTCCCTAATTGTATGACATTGATTTTGATTTAGTAGTGATCAGTTAGATTTAGATGGTACAACTAAAATCCTTGAGACATAATAAAAGATGTAATACATCCGTGTAGTATTTATGCTTAGGGTGACATACATCTCACATTGGATGAGCCTTTGCCTTATCTTTCTATGAATTTCTTGAGTTATAATGCAATAAGAGAAATCAATTGTTATACATGTTCTTCATATTCCCTCTTAAACAGTAAGACGATCTACAATCAGTTGAAAATGCCTCACCTGCTTGGATAGGATATATAGTTTAATGCATATCAATGAGTTGACACTTCCTATAATGTTGATTAATCTGCTTGACTTGTTGAGTACATATTGTTTAATTGAATCTACTTAACCTACTAGTTATGTTATCTATCTATTGTAATCATTATGTGTCTTTATAGAGTTGGCAAAGAGTTATATATCTCATTGGGACATTTGGTCTCACTATGTGGGTTTTCCACATCTTTTAGGTGATCGTGCACGAAGAGGAAGAGGTCATGCAATTGAGGAAGAGCAGCAATAAGAGAAATAGCTGATAAGGTTGGTTGTGCTGCTAGTCTTTTCATGTTAGAGTCCTAGAGTCATCCATCTACGCTCATGTCCTTGGGGTGTTTTTGAGATGTTTTGGTGGCCATGTGACCGATATGAGGTTTTAGCATGCGTATCATGGTTGTATAGTTATGGCAGATCTATATGTATATATGTGGAAGTCGTATCTTATGTAAGAGGTTGATGATAGGAATGTAGATCTACAATGATGTGAGCACCATGTGATATGTTATGTGTTGCATGTTGTAGGCTTGTGGACTCATATGCAATAAGTTTTTCTCTTATGGTGTTTTAGTGAAAATAGTTTTAGTTTCCTGTGTTTTCTGGTAATCTTCTTGCTTAGTGTTAATACCGTATTTGAGTTTTGAGTAATCTCGCTTGTGTGGCAAAGGTTGTCTCAATTTGGTTGGTATCATAGCTTTATGTTTGCTAAGTCTACAAGGATCTAGGACTAGGGTTTGTGTCTATTCTAGTATCCTACATTCTGACTTATAGTGACTTCTTCCTATGCTGAAGAAGAAGAAGAAGAGTAGAAAAGATGACTGAAGAACACGAAGAAAACGCTGCAGAGAGCAGTGTTGCTACACCAGGTGGTGGTGCGAGGGCTCATTCAAGAGAAGATCATGTGCCTTTGATCCCCAGTTTAACCTAGGTGTTATAGAGAGCCCTTCCTTCTAGTCTCTATTTGGGCAGTTTATGGTGACAATGAAGACATGGAGGATAGGATGTTTGCCCCTCAGCCTAGGGCAGTTGTCCTGGGTGCCAAATCTCCAGGAGTCAGGAAAACCTTTGAGAAGTTGAGGCATGTTGGTGCTGTGGGGTATACTGGTGCATTCCTGTCAATGGTGCTACACACTACTCAATTGGAGTTTGAATAGATCCAACCCCACGAATAGAAACACACGGTGGATCTTTATATATATATATATATATATATATATATATATATATATATGGGATCTAGTCCAACACATTGGATTAGACTATTCGCGCTTCACCCGCAAGAGCACAGGGTCGTCTTTTAGTATAGGAAAGTGGAAAGAGAAGGGTCGATCCTCAGGGGGAGAGGGGGCACTAGAGCTAAGTTAATGTGAGCTACGTTCCTAAAGTGGAGTATAGGGTTTGAGAGTTTAAGGATTGATTTTGGTTGATTACACTATGATGGCAAGCAATTAAGAGCAAGAAAGAAGCTAGATTATAAAAAAAAAACCTAGGTTACCCTAAGCAAGTTAAGACTAAGAACAAGGCATGATAATTAACAAAACTAGAGCAAGAAGAACTACACTAGACTAGCAAGGCAATTAACAACCAAGAGAGAAGTTAAACACTAAAGCAAGTAAGAGCCTAAGTTATAACATACCAAGAAATTAGCTAAGAAGTAACAAAGGCAATTAACTGAACTAGCATTAACAAGCTAAGAAGGAAAGGGTGCATTTTAAGCAATTAAATGGATAGATGTTCCATTTGGGAATGAAACTTTGATATTAGTTGGGGGAAGTTACATAACAAGCGAGTTGTATATCTTCAATCTTGATTATCAAACCAAATAACAACGCAAGTCCTATTACCATATACTACTAGTTGGAGAACTAAGGCTAGGTGTAATTCTAATAGGACTTGGCATGCAACATACCATATTTTTGGTATAAAATCTATTTCGAGCTATTATTTATATTTCTCCCTCATTCCAAACTCTCAAGATTTCGTCATAATTTGTATTTCATTTCTTTGTGAATAGCCTTGATGATTATGCAAAAAAAATTCAATTTGTAATAAGCTAGTCTAATCTAATTAGACCAAAACCTACCTTTGACTAGCTTGATCCAATTACAAACTATTGCTTTTAAAATCAATTCAACATATTAGAAAGTCAATATAGAAGAACTAAGTTGGAAGTAATGTATATTGTCAATCTGCAAGAGTGAGATGAGCTTTGCTAAAAATATATTCGGTTGTCAAAATCAGAGAGGGAAGCTTTTTGGAAATATGGTGGAAGTTGAACAATTTAATTGTACTAATTAATCTCGTAGCATTTTATAGACATATGTTAAATTACAAATATAGATCATTGGCATAATATGCGGTCTCGTCACTGTTTGAGAATTTCACGTGGCAAATTATAATGGTAATCTTTATTCCGTCAGTAAACCCCTTGATCAATTAGTATATTTCCGTCTATTCATTTGTGTATTCATGTAACCGTACGATGACAAGGGAATATGTAAGGAGTCATATTGAAACCCCCTTTTTCCTTTGACGCACTTGGTGCGTCTTGTCATTTGGACTGAAACTGTTTCGCACCTGTTTCCTCTCTATTAAGGCATATTATGATGAGGTGCCTGATAACAGATCAGAACTAATTCCCAAGGAAGTTATATGGTCGTCCGTTATAGTTGGTCATCAGACTTGAATAAGAACTAGAAGAGTCTTCCTATTACTCTAGTCACGTTTTGGTATTCACATGATACATTTCGAAGGCAAGATAGAAGGGATTGGCGGCGCAACTTATTGCCCATCTCCCTTCTATTTCCTTGTAATATCTTTTATATATCTCAGATAAGGATTGTATAATGGATTTTTAACATGTCGATTCATAGATAGCAGTAATGTGCTTGAGAAGGAAGAAGGCAAGATTTTGAGCTTGTGAGTGTTATTACGTGAATTGAGGTTAAAAGAACTTTGGACCCTACGTTTCTGGAAGCATTCACATGCAAAGGGAAAGAACACCAACGAGTCTCTGTACGGTTATAGTTGGTCATCAGACTTGAATAAAATTAGAAGAGTCTTCCTATTACTCTAGTCACATTTTGGTATTCACATGATACATTTCAAAGGCAAGACATACTTAATTCTTAGCCGTATTCCAATGGTGACAATACCTTGAGAATAGCATTTTCTTTCTCTCTTCATTGACGATGCTCCATCTCCTCAACTCCATTTGACTGATCAACTGGATATTAATAAGTGTTGATAACACTTTCGCTCGTATAGAGACTTATATTGAGATACAATTCCGTTGTTGTTCTTTCCCTTTACATGTGAATGCTGCCAGAAACGTAGGGCCCAAAGTTTTCTTAACCTCAATTCACATAATAACTCTCACAAGCTCGAAATCTTGCCTTCTTCCTTCTCAAGTACATTACTGCTATCTATGAATCGACATGTTACCGTCAATCTCCACTACTGTCATCAATCCCTAGAACCTCAGAAGACCCCTTTGAGTCTTTTCAAAAGTATTGAACCTGGCTAAGGATCTTCGTGACCTCCATCTTTCTTTTCTTCAACCTTCTATGATACCAGATTGCGTTGGACTACAGCCACCAGTCACGCGCAAATCACTGCCACCATCCCAGCCTTGTGACGTGTCGACCAATGACCAGAGTGGCCATGGTAATCACCAACCAAGATGGATCATAGAAGATTCAACCAACACCCTGGTGCATTGAGAGGTACACGGACCTGCTAAGACTTCGGCATGACTAGAACAAACCACATCATTGCTACCACAGTTACCCCATGATGCAGGTGACGTTCAAGGCAGCCTCACATTCATCCAACCCAAACCTACAACAAAGCGCACCACCTCCAATTTCAATGATGTCTTCAACTTTGGGTACCTTCCCTTCTTCACTGATGACACGATGGATGAAAGTCAGCGACTAGACCTCCACTATTACAAGGTTGGCACTAAGCATTGGTGGCACCAAGTGATGGTAGGATGATGAAGGTTCATCAATAACATGTTACCTTTGACTTGACAATGTTGAAGGCTTGATAGATCTCTGCCTCCTGATGCAAAAAGAAGTGTTCCTCATTGATAAAATCTGGTTAAGTTAGCTTCTCTTATTTGTGCTTTTAGTCTATTAAGAACATTGTTAATAGGATATCGAACTACTAGTTAACGGAAAAATCTAAATAAATACATAAGATAGAAAAGAAGATAATTGTTTAAACCTATAGTATGTATGTACATCAGCCATTATGACTATAAACCATACCGGTAAATAATATGACAGTAAATCCATATATACTTGAAACTATAATACCAAACTATCAATTATATGATATCATGGCTTGTTGCATATATGATGTATTCTAAGACTAATCTAGATATGAAACTAGTCATTAGATAATACTATTGAATGATTAATATCGGGTATATATGGATTACATACTAGTGCATAAACAAGATATCTGTGACAGAGTGGACTTTTGGAGTCCTTAATCATCCAATGACACAAGTGAAGTCATACATGTGAGTTGTTTTGAGAATCCCAAATTTTTTAGTAAAGTCGAGTGTTGTTTGATGTTGATATAATGATTCAGACATCTCTTTTAATGCCTTCTTGAGGAATTTAATTGGATGACCTAACAATTGAGTTTTGACACCAAATTGGAGTAGAAGGTAGCTTGAGTGGTAGGAAATCTATGATTAAAATTTGGTGGCATTTGGATGCTCCAAGAGGGAGTTATTTAAGTTTGAATATCATGAAATAATGTGCATATTGATGTAATTTCGACCTAAGTTGTTGTTTAATGAGAATGTCACACCCCTTTTTGCTTAGAGCCGGATGTGTGGCCCTTCCTCTGACCTTGGATATCTAATCGGACAGCTGTGGTCCTTGCAAGGGAGAAGCCACAGATCTGGCTTTGGGTAGGATCTATCTCAGCCGCATATGAAGAACCAACGGCACATATATCATCTTCAACCTTGCAGTTAGACTGCCAGCTTGGCTTGTCCAGCCACAACGCCACGATCAACCAGGTCGTGGGATGATGGGGACAAGCTGAGGAGTGGGATTCGCCTCCCCTTTATGAACCATTTGATACCCTGAGTGACTCGTTTGACGAAGAGAGTAGGGAGAACGATCTCTCCCATTCACGGCCCTCTCCACCGCACAGAGCAGGTGCTGGGTGGGATGGGGATACGGAGGATGAGGGTAGATTAGAGGAAGAGGAGAGAAGGGAAAGGAAGATAGGGTCCAGGGGAATCCAACCCCATCGTCCCCATGACCTCCCGCAGTGGTTTGGTAGCAAGCCAGCTCAACCCAGCCGACCACGAAGATGGAGCTCGACGGGCTGCAAGGAGGGCTGCTCGCTGTGAGCAAAGGCCTCGGCCGAGTCAAGGGAGACCAGGCAATGCTTTTGGCAGCTTCAGGTGGAAGGCCTAGAGCAGAGGCAATCCGCCCCTTTGCTCCGCCATGCCATGGCTTGGCGGCGGGGCCCTCATGGTCTGAGGGATCCAAGGCCCAATCGAGGAAGAGTTGTAGCCGCGGAGCTCCTGGAGGGAAGCGCGAACCTGATGGAGGTGCTAGAAGGACCTTCGGAGGAAAGTGCCACTATCGATCCCTCGCCGGAGCCAAGCCGCGCGGCGGCGGCTCCGTGAAACAGAGCCCCGCTAGGGACTCGCGAGCGAGGAACAGATAAGGAGAAAGGGCAGACCGGCCCTCCAAGCCAAACCTTGAACCGACCTGAACCAGCTCCAGACCAGGCACAAACCGGCCGGCCCAAGTGAGAGCTGCGCCAGCCCTTAAGGCCACGTGGCGACGGCCGATTGGCCAGGACAAGGTAATAAACTCGGAAATCCTAAAAATGTTTAGTTTTTGTATAAATCATAAAAATTAGCATGCTTATCAAAAAATTACAAATAAGGTACCAAAATTCTCAAAAAAATGTGTAGAATAATATGAAACCATCACATCAGGCTTTTGATGCACGAATATTAGTGATATCTTATTAGTTGTGAAATACTTAATTGATGGATAATAAATATCAAACGTTGGCCTAAAATTATGGAAAAATGCCAGTAACTCCATAATAATGCTTATAGTGAACCTAATGTCAGTGATGATCATGTTGATGCACGAAATTATATAATTTGCTTAATATGTCTAATTAGGGCCAATAACCCCAAAGATAATGCAATAAATACATACATGCTTAATAAATGTTGAAATTTACAGAATAAGCTCATATCAGTATATGGAACCTCATTATTAATTATGAGATCATAATGATGAACAAAATCCATGTTATATGAAGATGAACCTTGATACATGGGTTGTAACCCTAATTTGAATGATGTATATAAACTAGGGTTAATATGTCCACCCAAAAAGGATATGGAACCTAATATTCAGATAATGAACCATAATCTGGAAAATGACATCAGTATGATAAATCTAAGGTAAGAATACATGTAATGATGAGAATATCCTAAGGAACTAAGTGAAACCCTAAAATGAACACGAGTAGGGTTCAGATGAGATGTAAGATGATAAGAACCTAATGATAGTATATGATCTTGTCTTAATCAGGTTTAACCAAGGATATAGTTGATATCAGGAATATGTGGTGATTAAGTTTATCTCTTGATCAAGGTACGCTATTACCTCTTACTTGGCTTATTATACAATACACTTGTATTATATGTGTAGTAAAATACTTGGCATATGGTATTGGATGAAATGATTGTTCTTGTATGATATGTTGCCTAATTTTCCATACTTATGGCTATGAACACTTGAAACATAATATATATGTTCCATTATATCCAAGCACTTCAACTCTTTGGTAGTAAAGTGCTGGAAAACAAGTACTTCAACTCTTTGGTAGTAAAGTACTTGGAAGTGATCCAACTCTTTGGTAGTAGATCACATTGTGAAATGATCCAACTCTTTGGTAGTAGATCATAAAGGCCTTAATGCATTCAACTCTCAGGTAGTAAATGCATGAATGATATAATGGAAAATGTGCTTAAAATATGTGTTCTCTTTTGTTGATGAATATCTTTGTGCATGTATACGCTTTTCTGATATTTCTTTACACCTGCCAAGTATATTAGTTTTATCTTATTGCCAAGATATGATGAGAGGTATATAAAAAGACACGCAGGCGTACTCAGTACAATATTCTTGAAATATTGTGCTGACGTGTACCGCATGTAACCTTTTGTTTAGGTTGTGGTTATGCTCTTGAAGATTCAGGATAGCTGAGAGTTGTGTAGCAAGCTGATGTACAGGTGGACCTATTGTCTTAAGATCCTGTAGTTTAGATGTAGTACATGTACATGTTAGAAGTTTGTTGTTCAATATGTAATATCAAATGTTGTAACAATTCATGTTGTAATTATATGTTGAATGGTGAACATGTGTTTTGGTTTGTTTATTGTTCATGTGCATGTGCTACTGGTTGTTTCCTTCTGACTCCCTTGATTTTCTTCTTCTTAGCCTTGTGTGGGATGCTCAAATTGGGATTCTCGCTGAGGTGAGGGTTTCAATTTGGATGTCTCACATTAGATTAAGTTTTAGAAAATATGGGGACGTCACAGGTGGTATCAGAGCATGAACAATAGCAAAGCCTGACATTTGCTCATTATGCAACTCAAAACTAAAGAACCTTGAACTTAATAATCTTTAGGGTTAGATTAGTCGTCTTTTAGAGACTAGATCTGACCTAGCCTCTAGGTTAGCACCTAGATGTTCGAGAACTAGGTCTAGACTGGTGCTTGTTGAGTAGCAAGTCCTGAGATGTCGTTCTTTCCTTGTAGTGCAGCTGTATGGGATGTTGCACTATTTGGAAATGACGTGCATCAAGGGAAGAGAAACCCTAGACATATTGTGCACATTGTCTAGAGTAGCTACACTAGTCTACCCCTTGTTCTCACCCTTTTCACTAGTTTTCATGACACTGTACTCTCTACTATGTGTGGGACACTCGTTTTTAGGATTTGGTTTTGATTCCAAACGAATTGAACCTCGATAGTTTTCTCTGACGCTTGTTTTATCGGAGAAAAACTATATAATATTTTAATATATATGTATTAAAAAAATGTGTCCCCACACATGTACGAGTAGGAGGTGGTCATGCAACCTAAGTGAAAGTGATGACAGCAGTCTAGAAGAGAGAGTAGTTCTAGATTAGATGTCTAGAGCCTGGTTTGGTATATATGATAGACGGAATAGATGATATAAGTTTTGATGATATGATGTAAGTCTTATATAGAAGACATAAGATGTTATGATGATTTATGTTGTCTTTGAGGACTTAAGTTCTATTTTGAGGATTTGAGATAAGTGTTGATGGTGCAAGTAAATAGGCTTTTATGAGATAAGATATGCTAAGTTAAGACAAGTTGTGAGTCAGCATGAGCCTCAAGCTCTTTTACAAAGGAGGACCTCTAGTGTTAGGACCAGTTTTAGGCTTAACTCCAGAGAGAGTGAGACCCGTTGGGAGAAGGTCAGAGAACCTAAACTCTAAGATATGAGATAATGAGAAATATGTGATATGATATGTCCTAAACTAGAATACTCCCGAGTGAATGACTTGAGTTACTTTATGCATGATTCCTATAGTTTGTTGAACCCTAGATGTCCTTGGGAGGACCAAACCCTAGAGATAGAAAGAGGCTGGATACATGTACATATGTGAAAATGAATATGAGTGCCTGCCATCTGGGAGAGGGAGAGAGCCCAAGACCCTGGAGGAGGTAGATATGTGAGTTTCTATGAAGCCTCATGCTCGGGTTGGTGGTTTCCCACATAGGAACCTAATGGTGTATATAAAAGAGTTTTGGGTAAGATGTTTCATGGGTACATAACCTATGAAGAGTATGTCATAGCATGTTTTGGTTTGTGCTTATGTGGCTAGAGCTAGTAAAGCAATCGACTAGTGCCAATGAGGTATACCTGATAACCCTAGATTAGAGAGGAAGGATAAACTTTGTGCATATGAGATACTCATAGAGTTGAGTTATTTCAGTGAGACTGAGCATGGAATTACTCTCATGACAAGGGTTAGGACCTCAGTTGGACTAGATGAAGTTTTGATATATGTTTAAAGGGCCACTCACCAAAGTTTGTTTAGCACAACCATGATAGAATAATTGTAAGGATGCAATCTAATATCAAGATGTGATATATGGCATGATGGAAACTTAGAGATGCTTTAATAAATATGAATGCATAAATAGTTAACCATACACATGAATAATGATGCTAAAGTGATATGGTTGGTTAATCTTGTAATGAAATCACTAGTAACTGTTGCAATTTATTATGAACAATGAAATAAGACCATATGAATGAAATATGTTACACGAAGTGTTAACCTTAGTGCTTAATAATGATAAAAATATAGTTTGAAAGTTAGCACAACATAATGATGGTGACACCTCAATATGATTCAGATGGATAAAGTGGGTTAACTTTAGTTAGCTCCCTCCTAAAAGGCATATGTTAATGTTGAACATGTTCTAACAAATTATCTCAATAAAATGTTGATGACACCTTGATGTATGAGTTAATCTTAGTTAACTCCTTTAGAACATGGTAATATGATGTGGGAACCCTAATGCATGGGTAACGATAAGAATGCGATCCTAACATATGAGATATGTAATGACATAACCTAAGCTTCTAAACCCTTGTTTGAGCCTTCTATGGAGTGTTTGTGCACCCAAGATGGTTGTAAAACCCCTAATAGTGCTTTGGATACATGGTTCTAGGTAACCTTGCAGATATGTTACACATAGAATGGTTCCTACATGTGGATGAAAGTAAGATAAGGTTTTCCCTGGAAGTATGAGTATGGTGTACTTTCGAGGACGAAAGTTCTTTTAAGATGTATATGATGTGACAAAGTGGTTTTTGCTTTAATTTCGAGGACGGAATATCTTTTAAGGTGTGTAGGATGTGACAGAGTGGACTTTTGGAGTCCTTAATCATCCAATGACACAAGTGAAGTCATACATGTGAGTTTTTTTTAGAATCCCAAATGTTTTAGTAAAGTCGAATGTTGTTTGATGTTGATATAATGATTCAGACATCTCTTTTAATGCCTTCTTGAGGAATTTAATTGGATGACCTAACAATTGAGTTTTGACACCAAATTTGAGTAGAAGGTAGCTTGAGTGGTAGGAAATCTATGGTTAAAATTTGGTGGCATTTGGATGCTCCACGAGGGAGTTATTTAAGTTTGAATATCATGAAATAATGTGCATATTGATGTAATTTCGACCTAAGTTGTTGTTTAATGAGAATGTCACACCCCTTTTTGCTTAGAGCCAGATATGTGGCCCTTCCTCTGACCTTGGATATCTAATTGGATAGCTGTGGTCCTTGCAAGGGAGAAGCCACAGATCTAGCTTTCGGTAGGATCTATCTCAGCCGCATATGAAGAACCAACGACACAGATATCATCTTCAACCTTGCAGTTAGACTGCCAGCTTGGCTTGTCCAGCCACAACGCCATGATCAACCAGGTCGTGGGACGATGGGGACAAGTAGCTGAGGAGTGGGGTTCGCCTCCCCTTCATGAACCGTTTGATACCCTGAGTGACTCGTTTGATGAAGAGAGTAGGGAGAACGAGCTCTCCCATTCACGACCCTCTCCACCGCACAGAGCAGGTGTTGGGTGGGATGGGGATACGGAGGCTGAGGGTAGATTAGAGGAAGAGGAGAGATGGGAAAGGAAGATAGGGTCTAGGGGAATCCAACCCCATCGTCCCCATGACCTCCCGCAGTGGTTTGGTAGCAAGCCAGCTCAACTCGGCCAACCACGAAGATGGAGCTCGACGGGCTGCAAGGAGGGCTGCTCGCTGTGAGCAAAGGCCTCAACCGAGTCAAGGGAGACCAGGCGATGCTTTTGGCAGCTTCAGGTGGAAGGCCTAGAGCAGAGGCAATCCGCCCCTTTGCTCCGCCATGCCATGGCTTGGCGGCGGCGCCCTCATGGTCTGAGGGATCCAAGGCCCAATCGAGGAAGAGTTGTAGCCGCGGAGCTCCTGGAGGGAAGCGCGAACCTGATGGAGGTGCTAGAAGGACCTTCAGAGGAGAGTGTCACTATCGATCCCTCGCCGGAGCCAAGCCGCGTGGCAGCGGCTCCGTGAAATAGAGCCCCGCTAGGGACTCGCGAGCGAGGAACAGATAAGGAGAAAGGGCAGACCGGCCCTCCAAGACAAACCTTGAACCGACCTGAACCAGCTCCAGACCAGGCACAAACCGGCCGTCCCAAGTGAGAGCTGCACCAGCCCTTAAGGCCACGTGGCGACGGACGATTGGCCAGGACAAGGTAATAAACTCGGAAATCCTAAAAATGCTTAGTTTTTGTATAAATCATAACAATTAGCATGCTTATCAAAACATTACAAATAAGGTACCAAAATTCTCAGAAAAATGTGTAGAATAATATGAAACCATCACATCAGGATTTTGATGCACGATTATCAGTGATATCTTGTTAGTTGTGAAATACTTAATTGATGGATAATAAATATCAAACGTTGGCCTAAAATTATGGAAAAATGCCAATAACTCCATAATAATGTTTATAGTGCACTTGATGTCAGTGATGATCATGTTGATGCACGAAATTATATAATTTGCTTAATATGTCTAATTAGGGCCAATAACCCTAAAGATAATGCAATAAATACATACATACTTAATAAATGTTGAAATTTATAGAATAAGCTCATATCAGTATATGGAACCTCAGTATTAATTATGAGATCATAATGATGAAAAAAATCCATGTTATATGAAGATGAACCTTGATACATGGGTTGTAACCCTAATTTGAATGATGTATATAAACTAGGGTTAATATGTCCACCCAAAAAGGATATGGAACCTAATATTCAGATAATGAACGATAATCTGGAAAATGACATCAGTATGATAAATCTAAGGTAAGAATACAAGTAATGATGAGAATATCCTAAGGAACTAAGTGAAACCCTAAAATGAACACGAGTAGGGTTCAGATGAGATGTAAGATGATAAGAACCTAATGATAGTATATGATCTTGTCTTAATCAGGTTTAACCAAGGATATAGTTGATATCAGGAATATGTGGTGATTAAGTTTATCTCTTGATCAAGGTACGCTATTACCTCTTACTTGGCTTATTATACAATACACTTGTATTATATGTGTAGTAAAATACTTGGCATATGGTATTGGATGAAATGATTGTTCTTGTATGATATGTTGCCTAATTTTCCATACTTATGGATATGAACACTTGAAACATAATATATCTGTTCCATTATATCCAAGCACTTCAACTCTTTGGTAGTAAAGTGCTGGAAAACAAGTACTTCAACTCTTTGGTAGTAAAGTACTTGGAAGTGATCCAACTCTTTGGTAGTAGATCACATTGTGAAATGATCCAACTCTTTGGTAGTAGATCATAAAGGCCTTAATGCATTCAACTCTCAGGTAGTAAATGCATGAATGATATAATGGAAAATGTGCTTAAAATATGTGTTCTCTTTTGTTGATGAATATCTTTGTGCAAGTATACACTTTTCTTATATTTCTTTACACCTGCCAAGTATATTAGTTTTATCTTATTGCCAAGATATGATGAGAGGTATATAAAAAGACACGTAGGCGTACTCAGTACAATATTCTTGAAATATTGTGCTGACGTGTACTGCATGTAACCTTTTGTTTAGGTTGTGGATATGCTCTTGAAGATCCAGGATAGCTGAGAGTTGTGTAGCGAGCTGATGTACAGGTGGACTTGTTGTCTTAAGATCCTGTAGTTTAAATGTAGTACATGTATATGTTAGAAGTTTGTTGTTCAATATGTAATATCAAATGTTGTAACAATTCATGTTGTAATTATATGTTGAATGGTGAACATGTGTTTTGGTTTGTTTATTGTTCATGTGCATGTGCTACTGGTTGTTTCCTTCTGACTCCCTTGATTTTCTTCTTCTTAGCCTTGTGTGGGATGCTCAAATTGGGATTCTCGCTGAGGTGAGGGTTTCAATTTGGACGTCTCACATTAGATTAAGTTTTAGAAAATCTGGGGACGTCACAATATCTAAATTTATTTTAATTGCATAGGAGCTGGAAATGATTATAATAATTATTTATAACTTGTAGGGTATTGATATTTACAGGGAATAAGTATAAAATTGTACATATAAATGTGAACATGATGATAGCCTAGCCTAGTTGGGCTGTATAAACATTTGCCTCAATAGTATTTACATATGTGTCAATATAGAGGTGTGTTAATAAGTGGAATAGTGATTTCTATAAATTTCAAAATAATATCTTTATTCTTAGTACATTCCCTAAAAATATGCATGTTTGAGTATAATTAGTTAAAAGAATGTTACCCTAATGAAAATCTAGAAGAATAATATGGAGGAGAACCCATTCTTTTAGATAACCTCATATTTCTAAAACAAAATCTAAGATAACACTTCTTGATCCATTATATGAGGATTCCTTCATTCACATACTTGTATGTTTATATATACAAGTTGAGACCTAAGTATGAGTGTATAACTAGTATGCAATGAACTGTATATAACTTCAACCCTAATATTCCTAGTAAGGTTAATGAACATACTTGAGCCTAGTAACTAAGTATAATTATATTAGACATAGAGAGCGTAACATTTTAGGATACAGAATAGGGAAAATGCGATAAGACAATTATGTAATATTCAATATACATATATATATATATATATATGTGTATAATCTAGCTAGAAAACCTAGAAATTAGAATTATGGGAAATATAAATAACAATCTCATATTGGAAACCCTAATTAGAAATAACAAAATAAAAGTTGAATACCAATTGAGTCCAATCCGTATTGTGACAAATATCTCTCTAAATTTGTAGATTTCTCTTGATTGTCAGTTGGTGTCAATACTTGGAAATTTGGCGTTTTGGATACATTCAATTTAAAAGTATAAAATTTCTATTTATATTTGGAATGTTATTTCCCTCATTGATTATATGCATGCTTGATAGGATAGTTGTCTGAAATTGACTTTGTACCTAATCCTACCATGTTGAAAGGCAACCAACACTTAATTTTTGAAAATAGTAGCACATTGTTTAAACGTTGAAAAGGGGCAGGTAAGTGCCCCTAGTTTAGTGGAATTATGCTTCCATGCCTCTACGCAGAGTTAAAGGACATAGAGTCCCTTAGTATAATAGGAATTTCAGTTGATTCATTGTCTTTCTCTGTAGGAGAGAACATATGGCTTCCCCAATAACTAGATGACATGTGCTAACTATTGAAAATTGAATTACTAGTTTTAAATTTTTGATATTGAATATTGTTGAATTTGAAAACCCATTGATACCTCTTTATACTTTCCTATATTTTTCATGTCCTTGAATTTTGTTATATTAATTATTTATAGATAGTTTCATATTATTTTTCTTTCCAAATACACATTTTGTACCAGCTTTGCTGACCTCAATTTCCCTTATTGGAGCCCATTGTGGTTTTGTTCCTTATGGGAACTCATGGGCAGGTGAACAAAGAATGTTAGAAGAGATTGCATGAGATATCCCTCTATTAGAAGACGATTTGATTTATTTAATTTTTAATATCCAGTGTAAGTGTAAAAAAACATCATGTCTTCGAGAAATTGTATGAATGAAAAGATTGTTTATATTTTCTTATGCATATTTTGTAAATATTTGATAATAAAGGTCGGGGTTTTACATGGCAAGTCTAAGTTTATAGGATAAGTAGTATTAAGGAAATTGAGATCCAAGGGTAGGAATGGGAGTAGAGATGAGGTTGTTTCACCTCATGTTACTTGCCTTCTAGCCTTTAGAAACCTCTAGGCAATTGCACTAATTACACTTACACTAGCTACTTGGATCTCACAACTACTTCTAAGAGAAGGGAGTTGTATGTAGGAATAAAGGGGGCTAGCTAGGGATCCACTAATTGGACCTAGGAGCCATTCCTAAGATAGCCACATACATTCCATTTTCCCCTAGAAGCTAAGTGTCATCAAGCATCATAAAACAAGCAATCCATGTTTAAAGGAACAAACCACATGAAAGATAATGGAAAATGAGATAGAAGTAAAAGGCAATCATCATAGAATGAAAATATGTCCAATACAAGTTATTTTTCCCCAACATGGTATGAAAGTAACATTTTAACCCCAAACAATCCACCGATAGGGGCTTAGCTAGACATAATCATACAAAAGAGAAAACAATGGAGAAGAAAGGGGTAGGAATCTATGGAGCTCATGGAAGATTCTTCTCCTTCACCTTCTAGTTGTTGAAGAATGTGACTCCTCCTCCAAGGTAGGTAAAAGTGTGAAGATATGGAGGATTATGATAGGGAACCTAGAAAACTAGGTTTATATGGTGGAAATGGAGTGGAAGGTAGGTGAAAGGTTTGGAAAGCAAGGAAATGGCTAAGGAGTAGCAAGAGAGGTTCTAGGGAAGATAACCTTTGTGTTGTAGCTGCCACCTATGTAAATATAGGTGGTGGGTAGGCACTAGGATAAGTGGGGGCAAAATGGGAAAAATAAGAGAAAGTGTAGGTTTAGTTGGTCACCACAGCCATAGAGAGGTTCCACGGCTATGGTGAGGGTTGCATGGCATGCTCGTGGGCAATAGAATGATTGAGGTGGAAGGTGGAGGTGAGGTGTAAGTATGTATGGTGGACACAGTTGTGGCGGGTGCTGTAGTCGTATTGGGTAATGGGTACCACAGGCGTGTTGGGTATCACGGTCATGTTGGAGGAGCAGGCCTCGGGCAAGGTTGCTCTAAGGTTGTCTTGTCTTCGACTTGCCACGGTCATGGTGCTCACAATGAGTGTGGCAATCAACACGTGCGAGGTGGGCTTCAGTGGCCACGGTCGTGTTGATGCCCACAACCATGGTCATTTATGTATAAAATGAGTTGAGCGACTGTTGAATTTTGAGGTCTTGAGGGATAAATCGCCACAGTCATGGCAGGGGCCACAAGTGAGTTGAAGTGTCTTGGCCATGTTCGTTCTGATCACCACGTTCGTGGTGTCTTCAGTAACCACGACCATTTTGCTGACCACTGTCGTGGTCATTCATGTACAAAATTGTCAATGCTACTATAACTTTTGGAGATTAATTCCCCACTACCATGGTGGTTTACCACGACCGTTTTGGGGCTTCTTGTTGTTGATCTCTACTTCAACTTTATCATTTGGCCTCCTTTTGGTTTGAATTGATTCTTGTGCATCCAAAGAAAGATCATGGAAGAGGTAGGTCCAATCTTGGGGTGCAAGGACCCAAAGATGTTCTTCATCTCTCTCCCTTGCATCAATGAATGCATAAGTACCCTAAAAACACACAAAAGGAGGCATAAGTGCATTTTACATAAAAGAGAACATTAGAGGAAATAGCTTGCAATCTAAAGTGTTTAGATGAGATTATCATGAAAAAGACACAAGATGAAGCCATAAAATAGGGTTGCATCACCACTCCAAACATAAAACATACTTTTCCTCAAGTATGCTTCAACTTAATCTCTCTTTCAATTCAAACAAGGAGCAAAGATAATGTAATTATTTTTATGTTTATTGGCTAAAATGAGTTCACGTGAGAAATTAGGCATGCAATCCACTACTCTCTAATCATTTTCATTATTTGCAAGTGTGAATGAAGCACAAAGTACAAGAACTTAGAATATGGATCACCATTCACATATGCAAGTAATGCAAATTTCATAATGCTCTGGGTAAATGTATCATGCATGAAATACATCCAAAAGGTTAGTATTACTATTTCACTTGCTAAAGCTACCTCATACACTTCATTTCACTACTCATGACCCACTTGGCTTGTGTAGGAGGATAAGGGCTAGAGTTGATTTAAACTAGCCTTACTGGCATAAAAAGAGAAGAAATGGTTATGGAAGGGAGTGGAGTGCTATTACACTCATCTTTTCTTTATTTGGATGCTCTTAAACATGAACACCCTTTATTTTTCTCTTTTTGTTTTCTTTCTTTTTTCTTTTCTTTACCCTTGGTGTAGGTAGGGCATATGATGACAAGAGTGAAGTGGGGAGGTGAAGGTATGACCCCCCCAAACTTTTGGGGGTGGCCAAGGCTGATATGTGCACTTTGGCATCCTTTCATGAGGCGGCGAGGTAAGAAGATGGTGGAAGAAATGTCGGATCAAAGAAGGGTCAGAAGAAGTGGAAATTCATGTATAATCTCACTCAAGAAAGTTAGTCCATGTAACATTCACTAATCAAATAAGTCATGCACAAAATGAACAGTATAGTAGATTGCATCCTTTTCATAAAGAACAATAAAACCCAAACATTCAAGACTTGTAAGAATCACCCTTTTATTCAAAACAACAACTTATTTCAAGAGGCTTGGAGCACATGCAAAATTCCTACATAGGACTCATTCTAGACACAAACATCAAAAGCAAGTTACAATATCCAAGATTTTACCATTTTCATCACAACAGATAGAGATTCAGTTGAAACATACTATTGAGCAAGGATATTCAAGTTTGGGAAAAGTTGGCCAAAATGGTGCCAATTTGCAATCAATCACATTTAAACCTTCATTTAGGTAAATTTAAAACATAAAGCAACAAATCCTAGTTAAAACACACCAAAATTACCAAAATATTTTTGAAAATTCAATGCATTACATGGAAGAGAAAAAAGAGCATTTGTTTTTGAAAAATTATGCAAAAATGTATGAAATTAAACTACATGTATGCATGAAGGCTAACAAGAAGAAATCTACACTAAAAAGAATACAGTCACTCAGGGTGGTACATACTACCCTACCACCCCAAACTTTTGAATCATGTTGTCCTCAACATGAAACTAAAGGTTAGGGATAGTAGGGTGAGGATCAAGGTTAGTGATGCTGATAAAAAGGCAGGTCTCCCTATTGTTCCTGGTACAACTTCTCTGGTTGGTACTGATGAGAACTTTTTAAAGGAGGTGCAGGACCTGGACGAGCTAGAGGGAACTAGTAGTATTGGCCCCAATATGTATGCTGAGGGGGAGGGTATGTCTCTTGATATCCCCAAAAGTCTTCACCTCATTTGGGGTTTCTCTGTGTTTGAGCATGGTGGTATTGGTACAAGTGGTTGACCTGATAGTGCATCTATTGTTGGTCATGCCACATGTATTGTTGGGTGAGTTGCATTTCTTGTTGTGTCTTTTGAATACCTTCAAGATGTTCATGGATGGATGACATATCATAGGCATTTGTTGAAGGATCATGCAGATGGGATGTTTCCTCATCCCTTCTTCTCACCCTTTGGGTCTATCTTCTTTGCTCTTCTTCCTCTTCTTCTTGCTGTTGTGCATTTGATTCTCGTACTTCTTCATGTGCATCAGTGGGGTTATAGTTTCTCGGGGATTGTCTTTCTCCCATTGATTCAGCTTTTCATGTAGTAAATCTGGGACCCCCAAAGTAGAGAGGAGAGGGGCAACATGATAGAACACCTCAAATTTTTTTTGTGATGGTATGGATTTCACATTATATATCAACCTCTTGTTCCTTATTGTGATCATTTGAGAGCAAACAAGGTGCTTCAAATCAACCAATTGATCCCCCTTGGCCTCTTTAAGTCTAGTGACATCAAAGCCTAGGTCTAGAGTGATTGAGGTCATAATTCCTTCAATAACAAATGGACTTTTACTTTTGAATGGGATTGTTCTCATGTATCTATCATGTGAGACCCTACGTTAATGTGTAACCACTTATGTATTCCATATAAAATAAAGAGGCCTTTTGTGAAATGTTGCCCTAGTTATCTTACCTCCCCAGAATCATGTTGGTGAGGACCTTCTACACATATCTGAATAAGGGATTGCTAATTAACATAGTCTTTGACTTTCCAGCTGTGTATCCTAGCATCCCAGACAAATTGTACCATAATTTACCATTGTCTAAGTTAACCTCTTTCTCAATTATACCATCATTCACTTTGTTGGCTTCTTCAGGATCTTTACTAAAGATGGAATTCAATTCAAAAGCAGCCAGCGTGTGCATTCTATTGAACATTCCAAATTTGATGGCTTCCTCCCCTTTTACCTTGACCTCCTCGATTGTGGTGAAAAACTACTGAGTCAACTTCATGTATGTGGTTTCTTTCGTGAAAATCACCTTCCACAAACTGATTTTCTTCAGCTTATTTTCCACTTCTACTTCAATTCCCAGATCATCAATCACCTTCTTGCATCCATTCCTTGTGGAGATGACTCTCCTTGACATGCATTCTGGATATATGGGTGTGATTTGATATTTCCTTTTCCCTCTTCCATAAGAAGTTTCCTTAGGATCTTTTCTAAATCCTTTCAATCAATCTACCTCCAGGTTGGCCAAGGTATCCTCTGGCTCAGAGTCTAACTCTTCCTTACCAATACCATCTTCTTCTTCATCATCCTGGTAGGATCTTGACCCCGATCTCGTGTCAAGATTGAGTGGTACATGTTGCTTGGGGTATCATTGTGGCTCATCATCCTCTTCAATTATCAATTTCTGCCTCACCTGTGGCGGCTGTTGTGGTCCCTCCCCCAATGAAGAGGTAGAGTGGCGAGCTGGTGTAGGGTGTGGAGGGACCCTCGATGAAGATGGGGTTGAAGCCCCCTTACCCCACTTTTGGAGAGTAGTGATGTTTGTCTCCACCTCATCTATCATGGAACTGAGGTTCTCCTCGGATGTCTCCTCCTCCTCTAGATAACTCTCATTGGTTATGTGATGGTTGTTTGACGACTGGATGTGGGAGGCACTCATGGATGTCAAACGGTGGAGAAACTGGGAAATGGAATTTGATGGTGATGGAGTGCGGGATGGCATGGAGACTTGAGAGGAGGATCTCTTGGTGCACACTTTGCCTCCAATGTTCACCTCAAGGCCCTTTTGAGCCCCCTTCTTCACAGCCATCCCTATACCCTTTATTGTGTGGAGGTGGTGGTGGTATGAGGGTTGTGATTTTTGGATTTTTTTTGGAGAGGGTGAAATGGAGGTTGAGGGATGGGTGCAAAAAGTTAGAATGGTGGTTGTGATGGTGGAGGATGGATTGGCTAAGGGTTTTGGGTGAATTTTGGTGGATTTTCATGGGTTTTTGGGTGGGATGGTTGTAGATGGGGTGGAGGATGAAAATGGAGATGGTGGCCAGATTGATGGAGGATTTGGGGTAGAAATGGGAGAGGGAGAGGTTGTGGAGGTGTAGGAGATAATTGGAGGTCGATTGGGTGGAATATTAGAGTTGGACGAGCAATATCGTGGAGGTTGTTTCCACTACAGGTCGTCACGGGCAAGGAGCATTCATGTAAGTGTAAAAGAATGATGGGGGTTGTGGTGTTTTTGTGTGTTTAAGTGAAAAATTGGTGGGTCAGGCACCGCCACGGGAATGGTGGGGGTTTGGCAACACGGCTGTGGCGGGTGCCACGGTCATGGTGGTTGGCGAAGACAGCTGATGTTTGACCCTTGCCACGCTCGTGGCAGTCACCACGATCTTGGTGTCCTCCTCTAGCCTCAGTCGTGGTGGCCATCCTGGTTGTAGCCATTCATGTACAAAATCACCTCCATCATTATTACTTCCTTGAACTTTTGCATTTAAATCACCACAGTTGTGGTGATCACCGTAGCCATGTTGCCATCATATTTCAATAACTGTGTTGGTGGTCATGACCATGTTGTCATGCATGTACCACAGCCATTTCGAGTTCCACAATCATGGCCATTCCTTCACAAATCGTCACTTGTCACTATAACTTTTTCAAACAATTCCACCATGGCCGTTTTGGTTCACCACGGCCGTGGTGGCCCTTTCCTCTGTAGTTTATCAATGCAATTTCAAGAACCTTAATATTTTTGCATTACTTTGATTCTTTTCCACAATTTAACTTCAAAAACCATGTCTTGCCCTCTCTTTCTCTCTCTTCAACTTGTCACCTACATCTCATCAAAATTTAAACAAAAAACTAACAAGCACAAGTGTTTGTGTGTGTGTATTTTGTGCAAAAAGAAAGCAAAAGTATCAAAATGTGAAGGTTGGGTGAAAAAGTTCCCAAAGATAGGTGGGTTGCCTCCCACTAGTGCTAAATTTTATGCCTTCAGTTGGGCTTATTGATTCTTGAGCTTGATCATCTTTTAGGAACTTTCAAAGAATCTTTGTAGTAAATATATCTCTCATGTGCATTTAAGCACATCTCTTCATCAAGCTGGTGTTCCGCTACTAAAATCACAATATAAAAACTTTGATTGGCTTTTTTCAGAGCTACTTCAACAACTACTTTCAATCTTTGCCTGTTGACGGTAAACTCTCTTGCTCTGTCTTTTTCACATATCACAACAGCCCAGGATGGGTACACATTCTTGATTAGATAAGGTCCTTACAATCTAGACTGAAGCTTCCTGGGAAAGAACTTCATTCTAGAGTTGTACAACCACCACTGTCCAGGCTCAAAGTTCTTCTTGATCAGCTTATCATGTAGAAACTATGTCCTTTCCTTGTATTTTTTGGGCAATTCATAAGCCTCATGTCTCATCTCCTAAAGCTCATGTATTTGCAACTTTCTTTTCAATATGACAGTGTCTCCATCCATATCTATGGCTTTGAAAGCCCATAGTATTTTGTGTTGCATTTGCGCCGGTAGATGGCAGCTTTTTCCATAAACAAGCTTGAATGGTGTGGTGCCACTTTTTGGCACTTCAAACAACATTTGCAATAGTCATGAGCATCTTTGAACAAGGTTCGCCTATAGATCCACTTTAAAGAATATTGGCGGTTGTATGTTTTTCGTTGAAATGACCTCCACATACAACGGAGTGGCACATGGCTAGGATCTCTTGCTGCTCAATATTCAGAGAACACCTTCTAATGAGTTGGTTGGGATAATATTTGAATAGATGTGGGTCATCCCAAGCATAGTTTTTCACCATAGCAAATAGCCTCTTTCTCTCTTCCCTTATCCAAGTACTTGGTATCCTCCCACTATCTAATAAGTTATCTATGTGCTTGTACCAGGGTCTTCGGGTGAATCAAAATAAGAAAAGTTGCCCATGTGACATTGTTTCCTTGATTCGGTTCCTATTATCATATGGTGTTTCAATGAGGGAGAGATGATGAGGTGCAGAATTTTCCACTCCTTTCTTGTCAACAATCTCTAAATCAAACTCTTGGATCAATAGAATCCTTCGGATCTACCTTGGCTTAGAATCTTTCTTTAACATAAGATATTTCAAGGCTACATGATCTGCATCGGCCACCACCTTGTTTTACAATAGATAATAAAGAAACTTATCTAGAGAATAAATCATGGCAAGAAACTCCTTTTCCATTGTAGTGTAGTTCCTTTGATCTTCATCAAGGGTTTTGCTTGCATAGTAGATGGCATGCGGAACTTGGTCAATCCTTTGGCCCAACACAACCTGCATTGTCATATATGATGCATCTGTCATGATTTTGAATGGCAAAGAGAAGCTGGGGGCTGTATGATGGAGTAGAAATGAGCTTATGCTTCAAGTGGGTGAAGGCTACAACACACTTTTCATCGAAGTTGAATTCCACATCTTTTTCAAGCAAGTGACAAAGCAGCCTCGAGATTTTGCTAAAGTCTTTGATGAAACAAAGATAGAAACTTGCATTCCCTAAGATAGATTGGACATGTCTTACGGTGGAAGAAAGGGTGAGAGTGGAAATTAAGCCCACTTTGGCCAGATCAACTTCAATTCCAGCCTTCGAAACTCGGTGACCCAGAACAATGCCTTCGGGAACCATGAAGTGACTCTTTTCCCAAGATAGCACTAAATGAACCTTGAGACACCTTTCAATCACGGCTGTGAGGTGGAGAAAACATTCATCAAATGTCTTACGAAACACTGAAAAATCATCCATTAAGACTTCAAGAGATGAATCAAGCATATTAGTGAAGATAGATTTCCCACATCTTTCAAAAGTAAAAGGAGCATTGCACATCCCAAATGGCATCCTCCTGTAAGAAAAAGTACCACTTGGACAAGTGAACGTCGTCTTCTCTTGATCAGTAGGATGAACAACTATTTATAAGTAACCAAAGTACCCATCAAGAAAATAGTGGAAAATCTGACAAGATAATCTCTCCAAGATCCAATCAAGGAATGGGAGAGGGTAGTGGTCTTTCTTGGTCTACTCATTAAATTTTATGTAGTACATGCACTTCCTCCACTTGGATTGCTCTCTCACAGGAATCAATTCTCCATCCTCATTCTAGGCAACTGTGATCCCACCCTTCTTGGGTAAAACTTGGATGGGACACACCCGTGGGCTATCAAAAATGGGATGTATGATTCCAGCATCTAATAGCTTCACAACCTCTTTCACTACAACTTCTTTCAATTTTGGATTCAACCTTCTTTGCATTTGATGGGTTGGTCTAGCATCATCCTCAAGGTAGATTCTATGGACACAAATGGTGTAATGATCCCGCTTCCCAATAAACCCCAATTAAGGAAGACCAAGAAGTCAGAGGCATTATCCCAAAAATAGGATCAATGGTTTTACAAATAATAAAAAATAATTAATAAATTCTACAAAAAACTAAACTTTAAAGCTAGAATAAAAATTACTTTTCACATACCTTTCAAATATAGGAATTGGAACTTATATCCTCAGTAGAATTCTAACTATCTAAATCCTCCTTTATGAATTAACTTTAATCTTCACAAGTTCCACTTTACTATTTTTCCAATTTCAGATAATCCTAAAATGCCAAAAAACAAAATGTCAGTCAATATAAATGAATATACTGATATGTGGGGACAAACAAAACATTGCACATATGCTTTAACAACCTAATCATATCAATTAGTTGTTAACAATGCAAAATTATGTTTTCAATGTGACTTCCCAACTGCTTTTACTCATCTATTGGGGTACCCTCTCTTAGGGTTTAGTCCTTGCAAGGGACTTAAGTCTATCTTCTCCATCCTGAGCTTGGTACCCTGGGGTCATCTCTCTAGGTGCCCAATGGTCTTCTCTTCGGGGCTTGACCACTTCAGACCATCCCTCCAGGGCTTGGTGTTGCATCATACATCCAGAGATGGTATGTAGGTTTCAGACAGTCACATATATACTTAAGTTGTGATAATCATATTCACTTTAAAGATTGTGGAAATAAAAGCATACAAACAATTTATTTCCATGTCATTGATAAAACATTAGGAAAATGTCGGGAAACTAAAGTGTGTACTCATAATTAATCACATACCTGATTAGGTGATTTCACAAGAAATAAACACAATCCAATCAATCAGGAAATCCAATCCAAGCAAGAAAGTCAACCACACAAAAGTACATAATCTTGAAAACCATGTACAACATATTTACTACATACTCATCAAGAACTTACTTTAATGATTTGGAATAACTTTCTAGGGTTTCTAATCCGAATTATGGTTTCATTAGGGTTCTTTCAGATCGATTTACAACTTTCCTTTTTTATATCCACAAAACCCTAAGACAACATTTATAGGTTCAAAACCCTAATTACTCACTTATTCACATTAAAACCTTCTTTATCATCAATTAGGCTTAGGATTAACGTATTATCACTTTTATACAAAGAATCTCAAAATATATGTCATTAGAAACCATTAACACCTAAATTAAGGTTTCTAAGTCCATCAATGCACATTAACATATCAAACCCTAAATTAGGCTATTAAACATATGGATCATTTGTTTGGATATCAAAACGTCTTTGTATTAACAATGGGTTAATTTATTCATAGATTATCCATATTAATCATCTAAAATTCATATAATCACAAATTAGGGTTTCTTCTCATAATAAAGCATTTAGATTAGCAACTTTAACCACTTTTTGAATTACGATCAGATTCAGACTCTAAAACAATTCTTATTGAACTCCTTGATTTATCCTAATCAAAATTCATATATTTTATGTAGCCATTCGAGTTACCATTATTCAGCCATGATTTATTCAAATTAAATCTAGTTGAACCAATCAGAGTGTGACATATGGACAACATATTACCCTTCTTTTTATTACCTTTCACATTTTGTTCGTAGATCTTGGCACTGGATCCAGTTTACCCTGGACCCGGTGACACACTTCATCTACTGACCCTCTCCGCGCAGAGCCCGCATAGATACTATGTCCAAAAAGGAAAATAGAGCACTGGCGTGACCCAGCTCTGGCCGCTTCCAGCAACCCTCCTTCATGGCAGTGCTTGACAACCAACCTCCCTCCTATGGTCCGCACACAAGGAACTTTAGGCCGGTTGACTTTGGGGCAAGGATAGACTGGGAGCTACCTTCATCCTCCTCTGAAGGTGAGTTATTTGGCATTGTGTCTAGAAGGAGGATCGCAGACAGATGGACCGATCTCAAGTAGATGAACTCGGAAAAGAAATCAGGGTGCTCTTCCCCTCCATTCTTATTTCGGGGTGTCCCTAGAGCCCCTTATATAGGCATAAGAGCAGGTGTCACAGAGTTTTAATTGAGTCATAGTCCTCTTCAATTTGGGAAAAGCTCTTATTCTCATAATCACATCGATAATAATGGATCATTTAGTTCGTTTCCTTCTCATGATTCCAAAAGAATACTTTCCAGAATCTATCAGACTCTAAATATGGAAAGAGGAATGAAGGGAATCTCCTTATACTGTATCTAGATTTCCTAATTCAACTCGAAAAGCAACTACCATTGGATCATCATCCAATGGCTGTCAAGCCTCGTATAAGAACACCAGTCAGAATCAAATTGTGACATTTCATGTGACTCTACTCACCTTAGGGATTCTTCAAAAACCCATAACTCCTAAACATTATATCCTTTTAATACCAAATTTTAAAGGAAAGTCCATCATGACTTAAATTTTAGGTGTGCAAAGTTTGGGACTCAAGCTCGAAAGTATGAGAGACTTTTCTTCATATGCAATTTATTACTTAAAAAGGCATATTTTATTCATATTTTCTCTCTTTTATTCTTTTATATTCATTATTTGGATTCCTTTTACCATTTGGAACCTTGTGGATTCTAAAATCTCATCCATGATGATTCCATTATCCATATTTCTACATATTTCTTATCTTTTCCTCATTATCTCAAATTTCCTTCTTAATATTGCATTATTTGATTTCTTTTGTTTCTTTTAATCATTTTGAACTCATTAACATATTATGATCTATGAAATCATTTGCACAAAGGAAATCCATTAAATACACATAAATCATAAAATTCCCATAATCATACATTTATTGGGGAAATTGCATTTTCAACCATATGAACCCAAAAATTGGGGTTGTAACAAATGGAGGGGTTAATACCCCTCAAATCCACAATGGACCATCCAATGGCCTGAATGTTTTTCTTCAAAACCACCATCAAGGCATCGTTTTTCTCTGAGGAAAGGATAGAGTAAATGATCATCAGGAGGGTGTCATTGGAGCCTAAGAAAGCATATTTCATCCCTTCGGGAAGAGACTTGAGCTCAAGAATGGGAGGCTCTTCAAGGGAATTCATCAATGGTTCAAAAATGGAAGGGAGGTCCTCACTTGTAGCCACCAAGGCTAGCTCATCTTCCTCATACTCTACTTCATCATCATTTGGTAATTCCACAATAGGCTCTAGAGCTTTACCCTGAGTGGTATTCTAAATCCAGGCATGTAGACATTATTCTACAATCTCATCATGACACTCAATAAATAAAAATCCTCCTTTGCAATGCCTATCACCTCAACCTTAGCAGAGGACTTGAAAATGTTTAACCAAATCTTCAAGTGCATGAAAGTCACATACATGGTGTCAGTCCTCACATGGATCATTGCATCAGCTGTAGCCAAGAAGGGTCTCCCCAAGATAATAGGCACTTTCCTTGAGTCTTTTTCCATGTCCAACATAATGAAATCAACTGGGAAGAATCTGGAGGTACTTTCCTTGAGTCTTTTTCCATGTCCAATACAATGAAATCAACTGGGAAGAATGTGGAGGTTCTATCATCAAGCCTAACCAAAACATCATCATCATGCCCTCTAGGCTTCTTCACAGATCAGTCAACCAATTGCAAAGTGTAGTGAGATGAACTCAGTTGCTCCATTTGTAGTTCAACAAACACATCATACAACATCAGATTTACACTAGAACGCAAGTCAAGAAGATCTTGGTCTATGTGGTGTGCTCTAATGTAGCATGAAATGATGGGATCACTAGCGCTCTTTCTCTTCCTTGGCACAGTGTGTTGAAGAATTGAGCTCACTTTCTCAGGGAGCTTGACCTTCCTTGGTGTTCTTCCTATTGTTCTCCTCTTGAACATGGACACTATCTTCAGTGTGCTTTTTATTCCTTCTTTTAGTGGATGATTCCTCAAGTGCATCTGGGAATGGAGGGAGTTGTGCCCCCAAATGGATCAAATCAATATAATCATCAAGCAGTATCATCAGAATCACAATATCATCTCTTTGTATCACATTATCAAGCCGAGTTCCTGTCACAATATCCTCAACTTGAATCTTAGTATCATCATCCATGATCACAGTCGAACTCTGTCATCACTGGCTGAACTATCAACAGAAGTACCCCATGGCTAATCCAAGGTCCTACCACTCCTCAACATTGTCACTACCTTCACATGCTCGTTGGTGGTAGAAGAGGAATCATGTGTAGGTCGTTGTGGTTGTTGAGGCGGTGGTGGTCTTGGGTGTGGTGAATTGGGGTTTTGGAGGATGAATTGTGTCTAAAGTTGTGGTTGTGATGGTTGTGGTGGATGGGGTGATATTGTGGAGGGAGTTGTTGGTATGAGTGAGGTGGAGGTGGAGTGTATTGGTAATTGTATGGGGGTTGTTGAGATGGAGCAACATAAGGATTTGGTGGTCCTTGGTACTGGTGAAGTGGGGGTACTTGGCCTTGTGGTGGAACATAAGCACCTTGAGTAGTTCTTACATAACCACCATCATTGTTTTGGTTGGCCATGGGTTGAAATGGGAGCCTCCCTTCTATGCGGCAGGCAAGTGAAAATGAAATCTGATCAAGCCTTTGTTTAATGCGGCTAATGTTTTTCCTTTGAGAGCATACATCTTTCTTCACATCATCAAGTCTCCATAGCCTTCCTAGAACTTCTTCAAACTTGGAGTTGTATTTAGGCCCTTGATGTTACCTTGGTTGCGCTTGCCCCTCCTCATTTTGTTGTTTCCATGAGAAGTTGGGATGATTTCTCCACTCTAAAGTGTAAGAGTTAGACATCAGACCTTGGTTGTTGTGGTTTCTAAAGGCATGCGAAGCATGCACTTCTTCATCCTCAACATCAACTACCATATTAGACTGGTAAGAAGAACCTCCATCTTGGTTCTTCATCATGTTCATCGTTCTTACATCATCTTCATCATTTGGGGGTTAGCTTGTGTTATGACTGGAGCTACAGGAGGGGGTGGAGGAATGTAGTTCTAGTCATAGTTCTCCCCTTTAGTTGAAGCTCAGTAGAAAGAATTCTCAGCAAGATGCTCAAATAAGGGCCAAGACTCCTCTAGTGGCTTTTCCATGAATGTACATCCACATGAGGAATCGACATTGTTTTGGCTCAACTCAACCAGCTCTGTGTAGAATGGTTGAACAAGTTGCAAAAAAGGTACCTCATGATGAGGGAAGTCACGCAAGAGATTTTGGAACCTTTCTTAAGCTTCATGGAAGGGTTCATTCTCTTTTTGTGAGAAGGTCATAATTTATATCTACATCTGAGTCAACTTGGTGATTGGGTAGAACTTCTTAAGGAACTCATTCTTAACCACATTCCATGTCACTAACTCAGGCTTGGATATGTACCACTCCTTAGCTTTTTCTTTCAGGGAGAAGGGGAAGAGGGTTCTTCAGATTGAGACATCGGTGGTGGTGGGTGTACAGAAAGTCGAGCAAGTTTCTAGGAAAGCGTCAATGTGGTGGTATGGATTCTCGTTCTCCATCCCATAGTAAGTAGGAAGGAGTCCAAGAATATATGGTGGAATAGAGAATTGTTGACCCGACATTTGGTCAACAAGAGTGTCAATTGGGGAGTTGTAGTTTCCTGGGGTGCAATAGTCATGGAGGGAGTGGTTAGGTTATGGTGGACCACCCCCGGGTTGGATTTGAGCATCATGGCCTTCCATTTCAGCTCCTCGGTGTTGATTGCGGTATTGATGGCGTCTCCTTCTACCTATCTCGGGGTTGTATGGCACCAAGTTGGTACAAGCCAAATGTGTGTTACTCATGCATAGTTGTCACCTACACAATACACAAACAAGCAACAAGAGTCAAGTTAAAAATCTAGTATGCAAAAGTAAACAAAGAATAAAAAATAGCAATGGTGAGGGCAGTAGGAAAAGCTAAGCTATACTAGCTAGCTAGGTCGAGCACCTTTATCCCCAGCAATGGTGCTAGAAATCTTGGTGAATCCCTACCAATGGTGCTACACACTATTCAATTAGAGTTCTAATAGATCCAACCCCGTGAACAGAACACACGATGGATCTTTCAAAATTTATATATGGGACCTAGTCCAACACACTGGCTTAGACTATTCACACTTCACCTGTAAGCGTATGAGGTCGTGTTGTAGTATAGGCAAGTTGCAAGAGAAGGGTTGATCCTCAGGGAGAGAGGGGGAACTAGATCTAAGTTAATGTGAGATACATTCATAAAGTGGAGTGTAGGGTTTGAGGGTTTAATGGTTGGTTTTGGTTGATTACACTATAATGGCAAGCAATTAAGAGCAAGAAAGAATCTAGATTACCAAAAACCCTAGGCTACCCTAAGCAAGTTAAGACTAAGAACAATGCAAGAAAATTAACAAAACTAGAGAAAGAGGAACATACTACACTAACAAGGCAATTAACAACTAAGAGAGAAGTTAAACACTAAAGCAAGCAAGAGCCTAGGTTATCAAAAAACTAAACAATTAGGTAAGAAGTAACAAAGGCAATTAATTAAACTAGCATTAATAAGATAAGATGGCAAGGGTGTATTTTAAGAAATAAGATAAATAGGTAGGCCGTTTGGGAATGAGACTTTGATATTAGTTGGGGGAAGTTACATAAAAAGCAAGTTGTATATCTTCAATCTAGATACCAAACCAAACAACAAAGCAAGTGCTATTGGAATATACCCTATACTACTAGTTGCAGAACTAGGGCTAGGTGTAATTTTAATAGGACTTCACAAGTCTAGGTTTTTCGGATAAGTGTTATTAGGGAGATTGAGAACCAATGGTAGGAATGGGAGTAGAGATGAGGGTGTTTCACCTCATGCTGCTTAGATCTCACACCTACTTATAGGAGAAGGGATTTGTATGTAGGAACAAAGGGGGCTAGCTAGGGATCCACTAATTGAACCTAGGAGCCATTCCTATGATAGCCACATACATTTCATTTTCCCCTAGAAGCTAAGTGTCATCAAGCATCATAAAAAAAGGAAATGTTTATTATAAGAAAGAATAAAAAGTGAATCATAAACCAAAAATTATATATAGTAGAAACCAAGTGGAAAACATGTTGCATATGTGATTACATTGGTCATTATGCTATACGGTGTCTTGAAAATTAAAAAAAACTTAAAATTGATGGTGTCGTGGTAACACGTTGACCAAAAATTTTGCCAACAACAATTAATACTCTCTGTGTATTTTAACTATGTTGTTTACTATGTGTATTAGTACACATGTGGATTGTTTGGATGAGAAGTCCATGTTTGTATTATGTCAGGTGGGGACATGGTTTGGCTATACAAGGCTAGAGGAAATAAGGGATCTACATGGATTATTAAAAAAATATATCAACTTGGTTTACAAAGAATTTGTAAGATCCCATGCCCCTGGGTTCTAGCTGCCTCTATCCAAAATCCATAAACAAATCCCCAACAATAAAAAACTCATAAATAAAATCAAGTGGATCGAGCTAAGGTATAACTAAATGGAGATAAACCATGACTTATAATTGAAATAACCACGAACCAATCTAATTTTACAATGAATTTTAACATCATAACCCACTCAACCTTGTGTATGGTTGGTTTTCACCTAAATCCTAGTATGACTCTAGAGATGATCTCTACAGTGGAATGGTGTCATTGATTTCCTCACTTGGACATTACATAAGAGGTTTATAGTTGTTCCAAATATCAAAATTACCATTATAATATTTTGTTCTCAACTTAAAATTAGTAAATTGGACTTTCTATAAATAAGTTTAACTAATTCTAGTACATTTCCCAGAGTGACGTGTTGGTCGATTAAACATCTCTCAGGAGAGTCAAATCGACCCTGAATGTTGCATCATGGAATCGTGGTTAGTTGGTCTTTTCCATGGCAAGTGTAGATATGCACTTTAAGGCAACATAGATGGTAGTTGAGTGAAGCCGTGTTTCCATGTAAACTCAATTATAGGGATTCATATAGTGGGATTTTAGATCTTTGATGTGAATATGCTTGTCAATTTCATATTGTATGTACATAGATTATTTTTATATAGGTGTATGATCAAGTTATTCAACATGTCGTATAAATGCATTCATATTCTTTTGATTGAATGCCAAATTTGTTATTGGACATGATCTACATCCCAATCACTTTTGCAAAAAGGATTTTTTAGTTGTTGTTATCATTTCATAAGTTCTAAGCACTTATTTAAGTCTTCATCGTTGTGTTTGTGTTAGATTTTATTTAAGTTATGGTGTCAGCAACTAGACTACCCTTAGGTGTATTATGCGGATCAACTCCCACAATGCAATTTAGACTCAAGAAAATGAAAGGGTAAGATAAAGTTCTTAATTGTGCAAGTTAAAAACATACTTTGATATGTACACGTTAAATGAAAATATTATTGCCTAAATATGTGCGGCGTGATGATTTCACTACATAAGAAATTCGGTGTGGATGATTCGCTACATGCTCACACTAAAGTGCAGAAAAAACATACACATACACGTCTTAAACTTTTCACGATAGCTAAAAGGCTAAATGGGCTGGAAGTAACATCCTACATGATTAATTTCAGACTGGCTAAGCAGCCCCTTCTAAGATCTGGGCCCCAGAGGCTGACATATTTTATCCACATGTGGTCAATTTCAGTCTAACTAAGCAGGTCCCTCTTAGATCTGGCCCCATAGGCACGTCTCCAGTCTCCATGCTTCATCAAAGTGATATCCCTCCGTTGAGTGCACGGTTATGGCCTGACAGCAAAGGATGGAGGACCTCATTTATATTGCTGTAAGGACACTTTCAAAACAACAAGTCTTGATTTAAGATCTCGTTATCTAGCAATTAACGGATTTGTTTTCTTTATCTGTCTCCACTGTATAAATTGTTGTTAATATTGGTTATCGTCGTTCATGCAACAGCGACAGGTGCAATATAATTAACAATGAAGGCAGATTCAAAATAAGAATCAAAGAACAAACGAAGCAGGAGAACAGAAAACATGAGTTAGATTCGCAAACCAGATCGTTCGTTGAGAAACGAACGTGTTACCTAAAGAAATCAGTGCCCGGCAATCCTCGCGGATATGCACCGTTCTCCCAGATGCGATCCAGCACGAACCTGGAACTTACACGTCTTGCTTGCGCTCGACGTAGTCGCGTCGCACTGCTACCAGTGCAGCACAACAACCGCAGGAACCACCGTCTGACAGTTGCGTCTTGACGATAGGAAGGAGGAGTCGCACTTTGCTCAGGAGGACAACTCCACAAAGCAACTCTGGGACGACAACTCTCGCACTCGAGATGAGAGCTCTCAAAACACACGGCGGCAGAAGACTGTTTTCGGTGTGTTTAACCCTAATGATCGGATGTGTATATATAGCCACGCATGTCCCTAATCCTATTCCCAGTAAGACGCAAACACTCGGTTACTCTTGTACACAATACAGAATAAACCGTAAAAGAGAAACACTTTCTAATTAGGATTTAAGAAATCCGAATAAGAAAGCAACAATTAATTACACGAGTAATTAATTACTTAGTTGTATCCTAGTGCAAAAAGAAGACGGAAGACGGAAGACATTCTCCACAATCCACAAGCTCGAGCCCGGCCCAGCCCGGCCAGGCGAGGCGAGGCGAGGCGTGGCGTGGCGTGGCGTGGCGCGCGCGCGTGCGTGCGTTGTGATGTGGTAACCCCACCCACCAAGGAGGTGAGCATACCTCCTTCCTAGGACTCCTTTGGACACTAGTGCCTCATGTGATCCTACATATGAGGACCACAAAAGTTCTAGGTGTGAGCAATATGGGATAAAACTTCTTTGCCTTTTGCACTAGAAACAACACTACATTCTCACATGTACTTGTTGCACTACATTGGGCTTAACCCATGCTAAATAAATGACTTGCCATAGTAACGACGCTACAACAATTACGTGCTACAGTAATTATGTGAAGCTACAGTAACCATCATTTATCTAACAATCCCCCACAAAGTCCAATGTGTAGTGTGCTCTACCATTCAGTCCTCCATATTGTGCTTTCAGTAGATACCTTTCAGTTTGAATCTACCTGAGTTATCCAACTGTGACCCCCGTAGGAACTAGGTGAACAAAAGTCTTGAACCTGAACCTTGGGTACAAGAGTATAGGTTGGTAACAACACAATAAAGACATGGTAGTAAAGAAAAACAATGCATTAAGGCCATGCATACAAAATTTTATATCATGATTGATAACAGAGAACAACCCAATTCTCCTGTTGCGGCCTACACAACATCAATCACTTAGCTGGAGTCTCCAAGGATGTACTGCTAATATCCTGTCCTAAGACTTGACACCATTAAGAGACTACTCTCTTACTAACTTGCAGTCATGACACTAACATGTTTCCAGGAGATAGACACACCGATGCTAGAATCATCAAATAAGAATACATAGTGTCATCTGATTTACCCGACAGCTTATTATTACCACATTGAACCCAATTTGTGGGATCTTCACTCTTTTGGGTTGGGTTGCTACTGCCTGCAAATCTATAGGGGTTTCAGTCCCATCCCCAACCTGGATTTTTCCACTAAAGCCAAGGTAAGACCTTTAGTGAAAGGATCAGCTGTATTATCTTTGGTACCGACGTAGTCCACAGCCACGACCCCATTAGACACTAACTCCCTTACAGATTTCAATCTGACTTAGATGTGTCTACGCTGTTTTTGATTGTACTTGGAACTCTTTATCTTAGAAATAGTTGTAGTGCTATCACAGTGAACTGAAATCGCAGGAAGCGGCTTCATTACCATAGGTAAACTAGACATAAGTCCATGTAGCCATTCAGCTTCCAATCCAGTTTCATCTAAAGCACACAACTCTGCCTTAAAAGTGGACCGAGACAATATGGTATGTTTCTTAGACCTCCAGGAAACAACTCCTCCTCCCAACAGGAATACATATCCTGAGACACCATTACTCCCAGAATTCACAGCAATCCAGCTTCTATCACTATATCCTTCGACTACGGAAGGATGTTTACCATAATGTAGCCCAAGGGAACGTGTTCCCTTGATATACCTCAGAACTCTGTCAAGAGCTTCCCAATGGGTCTTGTCGGTACAACTGGTGTATCTACTTAACTTGTTCACGGCAAACGCAATGTCTGGACGTGTACAGTTCATAAGATACATCAAACTTCCGATAATCTGATAGTATCTTAATTGAGACACTAGAACCCCAGTCTCATTCTTGAACAAGGGTTTGGATAAATCATATGGAGTCTTAACAGGTTTACGTGATTTGTACTCAAACCTCTCCAGTATCTTCTCAACATAGTGAGACTGCGAGAGAGTTATACCATCAGTAGACCTTATGATTTTAAGCCCTAAAATCACATCAGCGACACCCATATCTTTCATCTCAAACTTGCTACACAAGAATGACTTTGTCTCTTTTACTACTTTCATATCGGAACCAAAAGCAGGATATCATCGACGTATAAGCATAACAAAATGAATCCATTATTGACAATCTTGCAGTAGAGACACTTATCAAATTCATTAGAAATAAAGCCAAACGATGATATCACAGAATCAAACTTCTCATGCCATTGCTTAGGGGCTTGTTTTAAGCCATATAATGACTTAACAAGTTTACACACTTTGGACTCATTCCCACGACCCACAAAACCCTCAGGTTGTCCCATATATATCTCTTCTTGAAGATCACCGTGTAATAACGTGGTCTTCACATCCATCTGGAGGATATAGAGATTATAAATGGAAGCCAATGCTAAAAGAACTCGGATTGTGGTCATACGGGAAATAGGTGAATAGGTATCAAAATAATCTATTCCTTCCCTTTGTGTGTAACCCTTAGCAACTAACCTAGCCTTATACTTATTGATTGTCCCGTATGCATTAAGTTTCTTCTTAAAAATCCATTTGCAACCAACTGCAGAACAACCAGGAGGCAAATCCACCAATTCCCAAGTTCCATTCGAGAAAATTGATTGGATTTGATCATTAACGACTTCTTTCCAGAACTTAGCTTCGAGAGATTCCATAGCTTGTTTGAAAGTAACAGGATCATCCTCAACATTGTAAGTAAGAAACTCACTTCCAAAGTCTTTGGATGTCCTAGGCCGTTTACTTCTCCTTGGTTCAACTATTTCTTCAGAACCATCAGATTCAGAAATAGCATGTTCTGAGTCACCCTCCACATTTGTCATCATTTCCACGTGCTCGGGAATGGAACCTGTGGTAAATGAATCTTCTTGAGAAACTTCATTGCGTACACCGGTTTTCATAGGAAACACATCCTCAAAGAATGTTGCATCACGTAATTCCATAATTGTATTGACATCAATGCCAGAGATATCTGATTTTACAATCAGGAATCTATAAGCATAACTTGTCTCTACATAACCTAAGAATATGGCATCAACCGTTTTCGGTCCTAATTTCTTCCTTTTGTGTTCAGGGACAAGTACCTTTGCAAGGCACCCCCACACTCGAAGATATTTAAGACTCGGTTTCCTTCCTCTCCACAACTCAAACAGACTACTCTCTGAATGTCTATGGGGAACTCTATTCAGAATATGGCAAGCCGTATTCAAAGCTTCCCCCCACATAAAGTTGGGTAATCCAGAGGTTTGGAGTAAGGTATTTACCATATCTATTAAGGTTCGGTTTTTACGTTCAGCTATTCCATTTGATTATGGTGAATACGGAGCAGTTACCTCATGAACTATACCATGTAATTGGCAAAATTCCAAAAACAAATTCGAGGTATACTCTCCTCCCCTATCAGACCTTAATCGCTTAAGTACTTTACCGGTTTGAGTTTCAGCTTCTTTCTTATAAATTTGAAATTTATCCAATGCCTCATCTTTACTTCTAAGTAAATAGACATAACAATATCTACTCGCATCATCAATAAAAGTTATAAAATAACATTTTTGATCTCCCGTAGCAACACCATTAAATTCACATATACCTGTATGAACTAAATCCAAAATTTCTGAATTCCTATTCACAGAATGAAAAGGCTTCCTAAGCAATTTAGCTTGTGCAAAGATTTCACATTTATTGTTGCTAACTTCAGATTTAGGGATCAAATCTAGATTCATCATACGCTTCATTGAGGCAACATTAACATGTCCCAAACGTGAATGCCATACATCGAATGAAACAAGATTCATGCAAACAGAACTATAATCATTCAAATTTAAAACGGAATTTGAAACAGGTTCAACATGAATCTTAAACAAGTTCTCCACATCACATAAGTACCCCTTGCCGAAAAACAAAGAATCACGAAGGCGTGTAATAATAGACTTATTACATTTACAGTCTACTCAATAACCTTCTCTAACTAATATGACGCCACTAAGGATATTGCGTCGAATGGTTGGAACATGTCTGACCCTGTTAAAAGTCAAAACCTTCCCCAAAGGGAACTTCAAGTCCACCCGTCCTTCGCCTTTGACTTATGCAGAGCTGGAATCGCCCAAAGTCACGAACCGACCTCGAGAGGCTTGATAAGACACAAACATGGATTTATCAGCACACACATGTACATTAGCCCCAGTGTCAATTATCCAATAAAGTGGTTCAAATATAGAAAGAATTTCAAGTTTAATAGACACGTACCCATCATTGAGGTTCAAGGATGCAGTCATCATGTTGACCACAACCTCCTCAGTTGCAGATGTGGTAGCTTTCTTTGCCTTCTTAGTAGGACAATCCTTGTTCCAGTGGCCAACCTGTCCACAAGTCCAACAAGGTTTGTTCTTCGGTTTCTTTTGAATCTTTGCCTTGGGTTTATGTGCATTCTTAGATTTCTTATCTTTGGTGTTTTTCGTAGAAGTAAGATTAACAGTTGGATTTGCATCAGTAGGCACCTTGACCCCTTTCTCCTTTAAGTGTTCTTCTTGTATATTAATATCCATCATTAATTCATCCATGGTGTGTGTCCCTTTGCGATGCTTCAGAGATATACCAAACGACTCCCAAGACTTAGGGAATTTTTCTATGATAGACATAACAACGAATTTCTCAGGAAACACCATCTTGGCATCTGAGAGTTCATGAACTAAGAGTTGTAGGTCGTGTGTTTGATCAGAAACTGACTTACCCTCAACCATCTGAAACTTAAGAAATTTAGACACGCAATATTTTTCAACACCTTGATTTTCAGTGCTAAAATTCTTAATTAACAATTCCCATAAAACCTTGGACGTAGTGACTGGCGGCTTTGAGTAAGAATCATACAGTTTGTTATTTAAACCAAACAGAATCAACCCGCGACACATTTTATCACCCTTCTTCGAATTAGCAATAATGTTTGCATTATCAGGAATTGTTTCATCAGATACAGGTTCAGTTTCAACTAAATACTGATCATAACCGCAATATTCAGCCAAATTTCCATACGACTCGGCCAACGGGCAAAGTTCGTACCAGTAAATTTTCCAGACATATTAGTTGTATCAATTTTACACCCCGAAGCACCATGACCGGCCATAGTTAATTAACGACATATATTGATTTCTTTAAGACTATTGTTAATATTGGTTATCGTCGTTCATGCAACAGCGACAAGTGCAATATAATTAACAGTGCAGGCAGATCCAAAATAAGAATCAAAGAACAAACAAAGCAAGAGAACAGAAAACAGGAGTTCGATTCACAAACCAGATCGTTCGTTGAGAAACGAACGTGTTACTTAAAGAAATCAGTGCCTGGCAATCCTCGCGGATAGGCACCGTTCTCCCAGATGCGATCCAGCACGAACCTGGAACTTGCACGTCTTGCTTACGCTCGACGTAGTCACGTCGCACTGCTACCAGTGCAGTACAGCAACCGCAGGAACCACCGCCTGACAGTTGCTTCTTGACGACAGGAAGGAGGAGTCGCACTTCGCTCAGGAGGACAACTCCACAAAGCAACTCCGGGACGACAACTCTCGCACTTGGGATTAGGGCTCTCAAAACACACGGCGGCAGAAGACTATTTTCGGTGTGTTTAACCCTAATGACCGGATGTGTATATATAGCCACGCATGTCCCTAATCCTATTCTCAGTTAGACGCAAACACTCGGTTGCTCTTGTACACAATACGAGATAAACCGTAAAAGAGAAACAATTTCTAATTAGGATTTAAGAAATCCGAATAAGAAAGTAACAATTAATTACACGAGTAATTAATTACTTAGTTGTATCCTAGTGTAAAAAGAAGATGGAAGACATTCTCCACAATCCACAATCCACAAGCCCGAGCCCGAGCCCGGCGCGGCCCGACCAGGCGAGACGTGGCGTGGCGCGCGTGCGCGTTGTGATGTGGTAACCCCACCCACCAAGGAGGTGAGCATACCTCCTTCCTAGGACTCCTTTGGACACTAGTGCCCCATGTGATCCTACATATGAGGACCACAAAAGTTCTAGGTGTGAGTAATATGGGATAAAACTTCTTTGCCATTTGCACTAGAAATAACACTACATTCTCACATGTACTTGTTGCACTACATTGGGCTTAACCCATGCTAAATAAATGACTTGCTGCAGTAACGACACTACAATAATTACGTGAAGCTACAATAACCATCATTTATCTAACATAAATTGTGTTCCTAGTAATTACATATGTGGAAACTATTTAAGGGATGCATTAATCTCTAGAAAAATGATAAAATACATCCATTGTGCATATTACACAGTCCAAAGTGTTATAGACACCGTATCAACTGGGTGTAATCTGTTACCTTAGATCAAAAGTTAGAATTCCCACTGTTCATGAGCTGAACTCGAGCTACTAGACTCGTTGACTTAAAGTTCACTTTCTTTTTCAACTTTCTACATATGTAGATCTGACTTAGACCAACGTCAATTTCGGGCATTGCACATGAGTAGGAAGACAAGATTGTGCATAGACGTCCCATGTTGACTTGAGATACCATCCGACTAGTAACGTGATTTAGAAAAGGTGATGACTCCATACAAGATTCACAACGTATGGTTCAAGGACTAGTGACCAATTCAAGGTGTGCTTTGGATTCACATATCTATTTAGACAAGGGAATCAACACTGTCATACAGTAGGTGAAGCAGCAGACATCGGCAGACAACCCTGGGCAGTTTTCACATATATATGAGAAGCTAGTCGTTTTTTTAAGGCCTCATATTTACAATAATTTGTATTCTATATGGTGTTGGACCACCAGTAGTCTTACACGTCTGAATTACCAAGCATGGCCAGCTTCATGAAACGACATTTCAATCGAAGCTTGATGGCCTATTGTATAGTCTTAATAAGGTATAGTCATCCTAAGCCTTAGATTTTGTTAAAAGTATATTTTGAAATGTGCACACAAGTACAAAAAAGCATCGTAAATTATCTTTTATTGGCGATCTTGTTTAGTCATTGGGTTGGGTTTTTTTCTGATTGTTCTTGAATCAAAGGAAAGCTTGTGAACACGTGAAATAAAGCAGCAAGTGATGCAATTTTTTGGGGAACTATTCTATGGACATTGTTTGTAGTCTCCTTCTCTTAATATGACATTTAAAGCGAGATTTACGGATCTTGTTGGGCAATATATGTGTTCAGATACTGTACCCTTCTTATTATCGTTTATAATTCTTTAGATCAGTATGTAGATTGATTTTTGCATTGAATAGTTATATCTTGCTCGATCTAGTATGGTTATCTTGTTTGGCTTCACTCATCTTAGCTTAACTCATCTTAACGTCCCTCGGAAATTATAGCAAAGATTGGCACAATAAAGAAAAGCATGTTGATGTTGGTGGTGGGGCACATGTGTGCGACAAATGCAGTGTTTGGCAATGGCGATTGCGTTCATTGCCAGTGGCCCATCACAGATATTCATCACATCAGTTTCTCCACGGTGAGAAATAAACAGTTTGTAGAGTTTGTCGAACACTCCAGACGAAAAATACAATGTAAAATAAAAATTGTGCATAACTGTGTGTTTGACAACGCGATTGGCAGCAATTGACTTGTTGCTTGTGATTGTCTATCGGAGCAATCAGTCACCGTTTTGTCAAACGAAACAAAAAAATTTATAGTAGACTGTGGTGCCCTTTGTCCTTTGTTAACTACCTTTGGCAGCTAACGAGCGGACCACTTCTATGTGTGGGAGACGAGGCAGACAGACCGAAAGTATTACCTCTATGATGTGCCAAGGTATACTGGTCTATTAACCAACGCCGGGCAAGTCTTACCTCTATGATGTGCGTGTGCATTGAACAGTCGTCTGTGTTTGTGTGAGACGATGATGCGCGAAGGAGGCGGTGACCACCAAGTGAGAGGCGCCGCCCGTCGGCCATCACGTCACATGGCCCTCTCCAGGAGCAGTTGAAGAAGATGTCCCATTCGTGCCTCCCTTCTTTCTTTTATATCCACCTTTGGGACCACGTAGATCTATACCGGATATTCTAGCAACGGTGGACCGACGCGAGCCACCGGAACTATCCTTAACAATAACTTGGAGTACTTGATGGAGTAATTTGTGTAGAAATGTCACGACCAAAAAAGATCTGTTATGAGAGACATTATGAGAGACACAATCAGTGTATGCACAACTAGAATTAATATCAGCCCAGCCGATGGAGTCAAACACTAAATAATAACCAATAAGAGAAGAAATTAGTAAAATAGACCGCAAATTTATTAAGAAAACTCCAAAATATGTTAGTTAAGCAGATAGTTAGAGGTAATAGTTCTGTAATCAGTTGGGATCACTGCCCTGGCACAGATATATGTGACCGAGATAGGACTGTTTTTTTTTTTTTGAAAAAAGATCATACGAATTCTTGCTCTCTCACAATCTCTTTGACCACGACAAAATTTCTTACCCACTCACATTCTTTTCCTTTTTCTATATTTGTTATCCTTTTTTGCCCATGATGTTCATGCATGTGGACATACCCAATGTTCTGTTGTTGACACAATTGAAGTTATGACACGTACGTTACACTGTGATACTACATGTTGGCGTATAATTTTACTACACATTAGCACCCCATATCACATGGCTCTGTATATTATTTATAGTATTTTTATAGTTCCTCAACACAAGTGTACTAAAACATAAGGTCAAGCTAGGTAAAACAGTACAAGAGGACAATGCTAAAATATATAAAATTATAGTAAAGAGATAATGCCAAGCAACTGGCACGTGAGGAGGATAATGTTAAAATTATCTTGGACTTCAAGTGTATCAAATTTGTACGTTCCTAATATTGTTAGACAATATTAATACCTTAAAAAATAGGATATGAGACCTTATCCCAAAAATCTTCATCTAGAATCTTATCTTTTGATGTGTGGAATTTGCTCGAATTTTTCTTCTACGCTTTGACAAAGTGTGTGCCTGCACCTGACTATCTTATTACATCTTTGGCCTCCATGACATAGAGTTATACCTTCTTCGAGCCACTCCATTTGATGGTATCACATGATTGGTCCTACCATGTAACATCTCAAATTATGAATAATATAAGTCTGGGGTCTTTTTTGCGAATTTTCAACTTTTAATTTTGAAACTTATAATTTTGATACAAGTCACTCCAAATATTGAATACTTTATATGAAATTTGATATAGAAAGAAAAAGAAATATTTATGTCTTTTCTTTATGATTAAATGAATTCAATATACATAAAGGATAAATAACATTATGTTCTTTCTTTTCTCTCTCCTCAAAGGATATTTTCTCCAAGAGGCATAAAAGATAATATGTTTTACTTTTGGGTGGATAGTCACCCCTAATCTCAGAATTTTATTCTAATGAAGAAAGGGTTGATTCATGTTATCCTATCTTTTATTACAATTTTTTTTGACAACTTTTATTACAATTAGAACAAGATAAGGACATAAACATGATTTATGAATAAAATACATTCAAAACCTAAATCTAACTGGATAGGAAGGTACTGGACCCTCTAAATAGTGTTTGGCTCAATTTTGAAGTCAATTGGACTTTATTTGAGAACATAAAAATTCTAAAAAGGTTTCCCTATTGTTTGGAATTAATAATATCGTCAACGAATATAATCTAACCTGTCTCATCTTTTAGGTTGATGTCACGCAATCCAAGTCAGATTTGGGATGCAAACTCATTTGAAGGTGAGTGAATTTCCTCCCTCATCGGGTCCTATGTCCAATGGACTCTATAGTGTCCAACTCCTTTCCTCTCTACTGGTCTCTCTCTATGATCAATGTCGTGAGAAAGAAGTCTGATTTTTATCATTCTCTCATCCTTCTGATCCGATAAATCCCAAACTTAGTGGGCTTTTGTTCCTTAGAACTCTTTATCGATGAATAAGTCTTCAACCCTCCCCTATCTCCCCCTGGGGTTGGGACTCCCGACCATGCCAAGGCATAGAGCCTACAAATAATCACCCATGAACCATCCTCAAACCAACAAAAACTTTTTCCAACCCCTCGTTAGATCCCTATCACCCTATGAACATCTTCTACAACTCTGCCTTGTGTTCCAGAAAGGCCTAGTTCACCAACTTGATTTTGACCTCCGAAGTGGACGTTGGAGATTGGAATCTCCTCCTCAAGGCATAGGCAAGCTTCTTGATGTGTTGATTTCTTCATAGTGGTACTCAGTCCGTTTTCCCTCTTTTTTCTACTGTTTGGACCTGTACCCAATTCTCAAGCATCCCATCATGGTTTTACTCATCTCCCTCAATTTTTGATGTTGATTGGAATTGTAGCTTTAGTTTTATCTTACTTTTCTCTTTTTTGGCTCCTGACCTCAGGAGTGATGGCCAGTCATGGCGGAAGGAGGTGCCAGAGCTTTCAGCCACCTCACATCATGTTCTTAGGCTGCATGAGTTCGGAACAAGATGAGGAACAATCTAGTGTTGTTTTCCAATGGAGGTTCTCAGAATCCCTATGTTGGTTGGTTATGTTTACGCTTCGATATTGTGCATGTGAAAATCGCATCTCCTCTATGGAGAACCAGTGACGAAGCTAGAAATTTCAATCAGGGAGGGCACTAAGACACCAACATAGTAATTATTAAAAATTCAATTTTTTGTATATTGAAACTCGGTATGCAACAAATATAACTAAGAAAAAACAATTTGTCATGGTATAACAAAGAGAAAAAAAATCATACAAAATGTCCTAAAGTTGTTCGTTGCAACTGTATTTTCCTCAAAACCACATAAATATAACATCATTATACTTCATGGATATTATTAGAATTACCATTTGGATGTGTATTATCATGGGGTATTTTCTTAAAATATCTCTATTATGTGACTTCAACAAAATAAATTCTTACTTTAGGAGAATTTTCTAGATTTTAAATCATATGCATTGTAGACAAACATTATGGGTAGTAAATCTCAATGATATTACAACACTAAAAAAGTGTAAAATTTTAACCATTTTCAAAAATTATGTTTGGATGTACAAAATCATCACTCTCATGTTATATATATGGTGACATATTTAGGCCAACTTAGTAGTCCTATCCAAAATTATGATAATATATACTGTGTATGTTGTACCAAAAATATAAGAAGTTGTGGATGGCCTTAAACTTATGTCACACAGGAGCAGAACACAACAAGAATTCCAACAAGTGTGACCATACATTTCACTCTACAATCTACATCAGGCTCATTATATATTTCATAACCAAATATCGTTCTTTTTTCTTAAGTGCCCTCATAGGTTCATCCCTACATAAAATCCTATAAAAAAACTAAGACTTTATTTGTGACTTTTCATACAAGAAAGCATTAAGCCTTATAAAAAAAATAAATGAGCAAATGATTATAGGTGGTACTTGTTTATTAAGATAGAATTGCATGTGTAAAGGAAATGTATATGGAGAGCCACACATAGACTTAAAAAAAACAAATGGAGAGTCGCATATGAGAAATGTAGGTTGCAAGATATAATACAAGGAGATATTACCGTAATTAAAGCCATAATGTGTGCGATAAGCAGTATGCTATACAACTATTTATTTAATCAGGCCTGGTATTGAATTGATTGGAGTACGTTGAACAAATAAATGTGAAAGTGAGCATGCAAAGTCATGATTTTATTAGAATAGGAAATGTCGATAACCATTCAATCATAGTTTTATCAAAAAGGAGTAAGGTGGGTAGGGCACAATGAGTTATAAGCTGCTTGAGTCTAACTCATATCCTAGTATCCTCATATATACTTTGACTATTTGGCCAACAACTGATACTACACTACCCCACCCACATCGCCATGTGGCTACGCCATTGTGGAGAACGAAGACCCTGTGTGATGGTATGATGATTATACCCTTGGACTCTCGATGGTCTAACTTTTTGCACAGGGGCAAACTAGTAGTTTAGCACCCTAGGTAATCTTTTGACGCGTGTGTCTAAAAGAAGGGACCCACCTCCTGGTCACCAGCTCCTATTAAGCCACATCTGACTGAGCCTGGGTCTAGTTGTTTTCTGATTTGGATTTTAGCATCTACATAGATTTTCCCTTGATTTTGATTGGTCAATTAACTACTAAATTAGAATAAATCAATAGTTTATAAGAATAGTCGTTGGCAAGGATTTTTCAAGTAGAATCCAATTTCAATGTTTATAAACCCAAATTCTATCGTCTATGACATGTTTTCTTAATAGACCCAAATTAGGGTTAAGGATGGTGTTGAAGGTGATAATTAATATAAATAGTGTAATTTCTGAAAACCTAGGATTTAAATCAAGACCAGAGGAATTAAGATGGGATCTACCTTGCTCTAGGTAAGTGGGTCATGCCACTATGCATATGTATTTTGGATGAATAGCATGTTATGTAAAATTTAAGATTATGCTTTAAATTCCAAGTTAATGAATGAAATTAAGATAATGACAACACCTCATATTTTATTGTTGCATGTTGTTTACTATAATCTTAAAGTCCTATGGTTATCAATGATGATCATTAGCTTAATGATATGTTCATATAATGATTAAGAAATTGAAGAAATAATCATGTAAGTCATGTAATGTTACTTTTAAGATTAAGAGGGTGAAATTCCCTGATGATTAAGATAATACATTTAAGTTGTAAATTGTTCCTCTTGATGTTATTTTGTGTTTAAGGCATTGATGAGAACTTTGGCTCAACTAAGACGAGCTTTAACTGGCCTGATGAGTACATTAGTGCAATTATTGGATGAGGATAATTTACATTGAAGGAAAGATAATAACAATGATGTTAATGTTTAAGTTAAGAGAATTAAGTAACTTATCATATGCTTCTTGCAATGATGGGACTTTATGGTTGTTATGAGCTTCCTAGCAATGATGGATTTTTCGAGAATGATGTGCACCATGTGAGCAGTAATAGAGAGAATGCATATAATAACATTTCTTAATTTATTGATGTAATGAAGGCTAAAGTGTAATGATAATTATTAACATTAAGTCATGTCATGTTTATTTTAGTTCAAGTATATATACATATTTTTCAATTCTTATAAAATGCATAGTGTCGCTTACTTACGTTATTGCTTCATTTTGCATGATAGTGGGATGAGATGTCCCTAGATCAAGGAGAAAGAGAGAAGTGAAGTGAGCCCTTCAATGTAGCTTATATCAAAGGAGACTTTAGCTTTGTGGGAGTGCCATCTACCACTTAATAGTTTATCTAGTCTAGTTTATCATTTCATGCTTAAGATTTTCTTATCCTACATGTATTACGTTTGGGATGGAGATGAGATAGTTTTTTTTTTCCTTTTCAAGAACAATGTATGAATCTATATTTTGAGTTAATGCAAGTTGTTTGATTTATTTTATTGCTATTGAATATCATATTTTGTAATGTTCCTCCAATCCAAGTGGCCCATGTTATGAACAATATAGAGTTTGCTTCCACTGACATATATGTGTTTGGAGGGGCGTTATAATATGGTATAAGAGCAACGAGTAGATTGCCACTAAGATAGAGATTCACATGTTCTAACCCTAGGTATACCTTGTTTTTCTAGATGGATCCTAAGAGATCTGACAAGGGAAAGGATAATGACAATACTAGATCTTCTAGTGAGGGAAGTGGACCAAGAAGGAACCTTAAGGAAACCTTGGAGGACTTAGTCCAAATGCTCACAAATTCCCTAGGACAAGGACAACATCAACCCAGACACAATGAGCTAACTTTAGTGGACTTCTTGAAGATTAAGCCTGACTCCTTTATTGTAGAAGAAAAAGATGATACCGTCACCAAGAGAGAAGAATGGATTAGAAACATGGAGCATTATTTTCGTGACCTGGACTATCCTCAACATTCTAGGGTTCTCTTTGTAACCCACATGCTGAAGGGAGAAGATCGTACATGATGGGAGAACTTCCTCAACTCAAGGGAAACTGATTCACCTGCACTCACATGGGAAGGATTTGTTGAAGCCTTCCAGAAGTACTGTGTCTGAAGACATGATAGAGAAGAAGGAGCTAGAGTTTTCGAATCTATCTCAGGTGGGTGACATGACAGTTACCCAATATATCATGAAGTTTAGTATCCTATAGAAATATTATTACAACTATGATGAGCAATGCAGAACCAAGAAGTTCATCCAAGGACTCAAGCCTGACCTAAGCTTTGTCCTCTCAGGAAGAGGTCACAGAACCCTTCAGACTACTTTGGCTGCCACCCTAGAGCTAGAAGACCACAACATAAGGTCTTAAAAGAAGGAAGCTCCTTAGAAGAACAATCAACATCAACATGAACCTCCCAACAACAAGAGGAGAGCTCATGAGGTTGAAGCCCCTACTTCCGCCCATGAAAAAATCATAGTGCCTGACTTGTAAGAGGGTCCATAGAGGTCCGTGTAGGTTTGGTACTTGATTATGCTATTATTGTGGAGAGCTTGGACACATGAAGTTGGATTTCCCAAAGATACAGAGGAAAGAAGCCAGAAACGAGAACTCAATTCCTAAAAAACAAGCTAGACTCTTTGCATTGAACATGGTGGAGGGAAATGATCAAGGTATGGTTTAGATCGTCACTTTTAGATTATGACTTTATCATTAGACCCTATATGTGTATAGTCAAGAGCTTTTGAATAATATTTTATGACATTATAGGATATGGAAAACCCTAAGGTGGGTAGTAGTCTAAGAAAATTTTGAGGACGTAATTTATTTAAGGTGGGTAGAATTGTAACATTCCAAATTATGAATAACATAAGTTTGCAAATTTTCAAATTTTAATTTCAAAACTTATAATTTGATGCAAGTTACCCCAAATATTGAATACTTTATATGAAATTGATACGATAAGAAAATGAAATATTTTACCTATTTTCTTTATGATGAAATGAATTCAATATCCTTGTTTGTAGGCTAACTATGGACGGAAGAGATGGAGCAAGAGGAGGAGTGATTTGTGGGGAAAAACTGTGCGGATGGGCGCCGCCATGGGAACCAAAGGCGTGCCAGCCTCTAGGAAGACCGGGAAATGTTTAGAAGATGAAAACAAACATTGAAGAACCATGTGTGTATCTCTTACCTAGTTTGGTTGATGTTCTCCAAGATAGAGAATGTTGTAGTCCTGAATCATAGAGAGGTTACTATTGTCCAAGGTAAACTCATTTACCCTAAGATCGAAGCAAAAGAGAATGTGAGAAAATGGAATTGTTGTCTTGATGGCTATGTTATAGACTTTAAACCTCACATCCCGACTCTCTTGAATTATCTGTACTTGTTATGAAATCCAGTGGGAATGCTTGAGATCTTCAACCGAGGTGATAGTTTCTTCCTTATAAGATTTATTGAGGATGCAGATCCAAAAGCAGCATTGGAAGGGACCTAGTTTGCTAAAAATAGGTCACTTATTCTAGAGAAATGGAAGCAGGAGAAACAAATCTCTAAGATTAAGCTTAAGGAGGTTCTAGTGTGGGTCAGGATTTATCATTTGCCGATTGAACTATGGGATATACATATGTTTGAAAGGATTGGATCCTATCTAGGTATACCTATCTGTACAGATGATCCAACTAGTTCTTGTTCTAGAGTGGACTATGCCCATATCCAAGTTCTTGTTAGTTCAGACTCAAAATTTACTGATCATATTAATTTGTCGAGTGATGAGAATGATGTATAAAGAGTTGATCTATCCTATGAATGGTTCCCCTATGAGTGTCAGATTTTTGGGTTGTTTGGCCATGAGGAATCATTCATCTCGCCTACACTTAAAGAAGATGGAAAACTAAAACAAGTTTGGATTGTTAAGTAAAATGTTCCTAATATAGAAATTCTTATTGTTGAGGGTTCTGATGATCTTAAGTCTGATACAGATGAAATAAATAATCAGGTTCTAAAACCAGTTCTGGTGGAGCACAATACTGAATTGGTTCAAAAATTCCAAATGAAAAATCAAGAAGCTAGTTCTATTCCAAACACACCCATCTCGATTTTTTCTTCTAGTTCTAGTTTGAAGATTCTTTGTTGATGAAGAAGGTTTTTAGGAGGTTAGAAGAAGAAGAAATATGTCTCCTCCAAGTGTTGCAGCTAAGCCTTCTGCATGTATCCTTCGTAGGGCTATCAACTCCGCTTTCTCACCCATGACAAACAAATTTAGTGGACTTGAAATCATCAATGAAGAAAACAATGTTGAGGCTAATAGCTCAACAACCCAGGTCATTAAATGATCTCATATATGCACATTTCCTCTTGGAATGTGAGAGGGTTGAGTAATAAGGTTAAATCTATCCAAGAGGAAATACATAGGTCGAGGAGTGATATCATTCTACTGATTGAAACTAAAGTTAGAAGAAGTAGAATTACTAAAATTCTAAGTAGATATTTTTTTACTATAGTTGGATATCGAATCATGATTATCATTTCTTGGGTAGAATTATTGTTCCTTACAGAGATTGTTTAGTTACTAAACTCATAGAAATTGATCAACATGATACATGTTTATGTTACTGTGAATGACTTTTTTTTTAATGACTATGGTGTATGACCATAATGGTGATGTTGAGAGGTTTGGTTCGAGGGATGTTATTGAAATTAAGTGAAACTATTAGCTCCCCTTGGTTCATAATTGGTGATTTTAATGCTGTTAGAACTGACGATGAAAGGAGTAGTAAGCTCCCACCTACAAAGAAGTCTATGGGGGAGTTTAATAATTGTCTTTTAAACACTAGGCTATTTGATATAAATCTTGAAGGTCCATTTTTTTCTTGGGACAATCATCAAAGTGGCAAAGGATTTGTTACTCCAAAAATCGTTGATTACTGCATAATTCACATTTTCTATATGATATTCCTGAATATTATGGTGAGTTGGTTTCTAGTTTTGTGAGTGATCACAAGAGAATTTCCTTAAAGCTTGGTAATCCCAAGAAAGTCAAGGCTCCCTTTAAATTTATCAATGCATGGGTTTCTAAGTCTGATTTTTTAGATGTTATTAAAACAACTTGGAGCCTGAATGTTATTGGGTTTGAAATGTTTCAGTTGTAGAAGAAATTGAGCAAATTTAAAATCCTTCTGAAACAATGGAATAAAGATTTTGTGGGGGATTTATTTGAAAATTGAAAAACTCTTAGACATTTTGTTGATGCAACCAGAGTGATGTGGATATGGATCCTTTAAATGAAGCCTTAAGAGAGAAAGCTAAGGCTTTGAGATATGAATCTAAAAATGTTGAGGTGGTTGAAGAATCTCTTTTTAGACAAAAGTATCGGGTACAATGGCTTAGAGAAGGTAATTCCAACTCAAAATTCTTTTCTGCATCTTTGAAAATAAGAAGACATCGAAACAATATGAAGAGTCTTATGATCAATGATTCTCTGAACCATAATGTTGATGATATTAAATCTACTATTAAAGAGTATTTCTCTAAAATCTTTAATAATAGTTCTCTCAATGATGATTTCTAGAAAGGGAAGTGGAATGGACCTATCTTATCAGATGCCTAAAAAATTAGTCTTATGGAACCCATTATAAGAAAGGAGGTTGATCACATTGTTCTGAATCTCAATGTTAACAAAGAACTTGGGCCTAATGGTTTAAATGGGCTTTTTTTAAAATCAACCTGGATGATTATTGAAGATGATATCTTTGCAGCTATTAAAGAGTTTTTTCACAATAGTTCTCTTCTCAAAGAAGCAAATAAAACCTTCCTTTCTCTTATTCCTAAAGGCAAAGATTCAAATTTGATTGGGAATAGGAGGTCGATTGCCCTTTGTAATATTTTCTACAAGATCATCTCAAAGTTTCTTACTAATAGGTTGAAGCCTATTCTACCCTCTATTATTGATGTAAAACAGTGTGCCTTTATCCAAGATAGAAGTATTAAAGATGTTGTGTTGCTATCAAATATGATTGTTAGTGACTTCAAGAAAGATTCTGGGAACATGTGTATCTTGGCAGATATTTCTAAGGCTTATGATTTTGTGAAATAGAAATACATGTTCTCTATCATGCATAGAATGGGGTTTCCTTCTAGTTGGATTAGGTGGATTGAAGTTATTCTATACTCTACATCCTATCAAATTCTTATCAATGACGAGCCTACTGAAATCTTTGCTCCTTCTAATGGAATTAGGTAGGGGGATCCTATTGCTCACTACCTCTTTGTTATTGTGATGCATGGATTATTTGTGATGCTTAAGGATGTAGTGAACTTGAAATCTATTGCTCCTATTAAAGTTTCTAATAATATGTATATTTCTTACCTTATTTTTTTGGATGACCTAATGTTGTTCTTGAAAGCAAATATTTCCAATGTTGAGCGTATAAAGTCCATTCTTAAATAATTTGAGTCTCAATCAGGGCTATCAATCAATCATAAAAAAACTCTGTGTTATTTAGTAAAAATGTTGATCCAACCCCCAGTGTGAATATCCTTGAATTATCTGAAAGTACATTGGAATCAAATAGATATCTTGGAATTCCTTTGTTTCCTGGGAAGTTATCTAAAGATCAATGCTATGGCCTTATTGATAAATATAGAAAGAAGCTTGATTTGTGGAAAGCAAAAACCTTAAGATTTTCTTGGAAGATTGGGGCTTGTCACTTCTACTCTTCAGTCCCTTCATCTCTACTGGATGATGTCTTTCCCTATTCCTTCTTCAGTAATTGATATTATTGAGAAGGTTAGTAAAGATTTCTTATGGGGACAAGCTGAAGGCAAAAATAACCTCCATTTGGTGAGTTGGGAAAAAGTTACTTTACCTAAAAGAGAAGGTGGTCTTGGGATTAGAAAAGGCAGAAAAATTGTGAAGATTGCCTCATCATTAATGCTTAGGATATTTCTTAAAAGAAGGACAATCTTTGGATTAAATGGGTGTCTCAGAAATATTTGTTGAAGTCTAATTTTTTTATTATTGAGTATTCTCCTAATTTTCATGCCTCTTCAATAATATTATGAAGCTTAGAGATCTTTTTCTTACACTTATTAATTTCCATATAGGTGATGGTTCCATATTCAAAATATGGAAAGACCCCTGGTTGAACTCCAAGTTTCTTGTTAAATGCATTGGAAGTAATATCTCTATTCATTCTAGTTTGAGTGCTAATGATTTCCTTTCTTCAATTATCAAAGATGGGGACTGAAGTTTACCTTTGTCCAAAGTTGTTGGTATTATCTCCAACTGCATTTTATGTAAAAATATTTCTATGGAATCTGAGGACTATATTTCTTTTCTAGGAAAGGAGGTTAAATTAAATGATGTGTGCAATGCTATCAGAATTAAAGGCACTTAAGTTGATTCTTTTTCTTAGATTTGGAATAGCAAGGCTCCCAAAAATTTCCAATTCCATGCTTGGAAAGTGCTTTTGAACAAGATTCCTACCTATGACTATATAAGGAAGCTGGGTATTGACATGGTGACACGATTTTACCGTGTGTATAACACAAGTGCACGTATCAATGTAATATAGATCTTGTGAGGCCTGATTCGAACTCAGGGAAATGTAAATTTCAGTAGACTACTACTAACTGGTCGCGATCAGCTAGACCGATGGGAAAAATGAGTTTGATTTTGAAAAAGAAAATAAAACTAAAAGAAACAAAAAATGAACGATGATTAAATGTTTAATTTAATCAAATTAAATGGGGATCCTTAGGATTGCGGTTTCACCTTGAGGTCTCACTTCATGCATATCTATACAATTAACATAATTCGTTCTCTTTTCCTGATTATGGCCCGTAGTTAGAATTGCTCGCTTCTGCGATAAACCTCACTACCTAGTTCTAGGTTAGTTCCATGCCAGTAGTACCTTATACCCTAGATTAGGTGCTTTAATAATTTCTCTGAGTATCCACTATTAATCGTACATTACCTTGTCTAATGAATTTATTGATTAATGTGTTAGTCGTGCCTTTTCAACCACTAATTCTCTGTCAGAAGCAATTAACGGTATTAGAAATCGACTATGGTGATCAAGCATAGTAAATTGCAATGGAAACACGATAACATATCAAGGTAAAGTGAGACAAATTATCTTAATCAATATAACATTGTCATACAACGATTCCCCGGGCTACTCCCGGTCTTAAGGATAGAAGGGATTAGCCCTGCATGTTCATCTCAACAGTACTCATGGAGAAGAAAGAGGAAGACATGGGGAAACGAGAGAAAATATGATGAAATCCCTCAAATAGAGATGATCTGGGTGATCCTCAATATGAGATGCACAATCTGCAACCTTCCAGCGGTGAAATCATTTGTCTACGGCTCTGGAATCTCCTAGGGCATAGCTCTAGGCTCCGTTCTTCATTCTTCTCCTTCCGGGACGTGTGCGACTGAGTGCAATGTCATCCTTAGATCTTGGATGTCTTTTCTTAGGTATAGGCATGACTTACGGCTGCCAAAAGATTGCATCCGTTCGATCGTGGCAATTCTAGGCGCAACTCTGATCCGACAACGTTGATGCCATCGATGGGGTGTCGATGGTATCGACACCTTAAGGTGCACTTTTGACGCTAAAAACAATGGAGTCCGTCGCTAGAACCTGGTGAACACTCGATATTATCGACGGTGTCATTGATAGTATTGATGAGCTTGACTTAATTCCTACTGAGATGATCTCGAGACCATCGATGGCTTTGGTCGATGCTATCGACTTGGATGCTCTCCCTCCGACCTGGGCACCATTTCCATGTCGATGGTATCGACAGAACCGTCGATAGTATTGACGGGTCCTGGTATACAAAGAACCTAAAACAAAGGGAAAAACACAAATCAAATCCGAGAAATTTGATAATTCATACCGAATAAGATAAAATAAGATGAATTTGATGCATACAGTGATTATAGGCTAAAGGAAATAAATCATGCCATTATAGTCACAAAATGACAAATAAAAACACAAAACAAATATGAAACCAGCCTATAAATGCGACTCAAAATCCCTACATCAAACTCCCCTAAGCTTGAGTCTTTCTTGTCCTCGAGCACAAACCTGTAAAATCTGATTGAAAGGGTCAACTAAAGAACACAATCACATAAATGATATCTCAGTATGATTCCCACCTGCAAAACACATACCGACCCTTACCAACCACGGAATGACAACTACCCTTCAAGCAACAATAATCATTCATAATAAATGTCTACCCCAAGATCAACGAACACTATCAAATAAGACAGTTAACATAATAGAATCTTCAAGTTTAGGCTTGGTGCATCTTGTGATCTCCTATCTACGTTGCTCGTTGGTGCGATTTCGCTAGTGGTGCTAACACACTACTCGATTGAATAGATGCGCCCCACGAGGTCGGAATGCACGGTGGAATGGTAGTTTGCTTTCAAAATTTATAAACCTAAACTAGCTACGTACGTCTACCAAAACACTACACCCGCAAGCGCACAGGGTCGTGTCGTAGTATAGGAAGGTGGCAAGTATAGGGTCGATCCACAGGGAAAAGAGGGGGCACTAGAGCTAGGTTAGTTTGGCTAGGTTCCTACTGCGGAGACTAGGGTTAAGGGTTTAAAGGTTGTTTTGATTGTTAACTAAGGATGAACAAGCAAGCAATTAAAGGCAGGAATGAAATCTACGTTAACCCTAGACTAGATTAAGGCTAAACAAGCAAGGAAAGACTAAGCTAGGTATGAAAAGGCAAATTATGCTAAGGCAAGCAAGAGAAAAGCAAAAGAGCAATTAAAGAACTAAACTAGCATAAACAAGGCAAGAGAAAGGCAAGAAGCTAACTAAGCAAGAAAAGAACTAACTAAGCTAAGCAAGCACAGAACTAGGGTTTTAAGCAGTAAAGAGATGTGTGGGCTGTTTAGGGGTATGAACTTATCACTTAAGTTGGGGGGTGACATGTGAACGTTATAATTCCATTTAGATTATCCAAACCAAACAACAAGTTAGAGTTTAATGAATTAACCTAAGCTACTAACTGGCCATGGATATGCTAGGTTGTGTATAGGGGAACTAGTCCCTAACACCCCTACTACCCTTATGAGGCTCAATTGGGTTACGGGTTAGGTTTAATTCAATTAGAGTCTAATCAAGTCTAGGTTTCTAGACTAGGAATTCCTAGGGCAATTAGGGGTCGAGGGTAGTAATGGGGAGGTGAGATTAGGGTTTTGGACCCCAATTCCCCCACATTCTAGCCTTGAGAAGGCTCCATGATAATTGCACTAGAAGTATCTAATCTAGCTACTTAGATCTCTCACTTAGGTTTAGGGAGATTGATTAAGATGTAGAAAGATGGGAGGCAACCTAGGGATCTAAGAATTGGACCTAGGGGCAAATCCCAAAATTCACACATATAAGCAATTTGCCTAAATTCCTAGGTGATTTCACACACAAACCAACAAGCAATCCATGGAGAAAGAGATGGAAATAGAACATAATCATTAACAAATGAAATTAAAAAGTTTACATGCCATTTTCCCCCAACATGGTATCAAAGTAACATATTTTCCTCCAAACAGCCCACCCAAGGGGCCAAACTACTCATAATAAAGCAAAATACAAAAAGAGAGGAGAAAGAGGTAGAAGAAGCCATGGAGCTCGATGTAGATGAAGAAATCCTCCTCTCCAACAGCTGCAGGGTCGTCCTCCTCCTTCTTCTTGGATGGCAATATGTGGAATGGTGGTGGGAAGTGGATGGAAGGCTTAGATATGGGGGGTTATGTGGTGGAAATGGTGAAATGGAGTGGATTTGAGGTGGATATGGGATGGAATGGAGTGGGTGGCGATTTGGGGAGCTAGGAAGGGGTGGAAGGTAGCTAACCTCGTGCCCCAGCCGCCACCTAGGTATATATAGGTGTGGGGGAAGCACTAGGTTAACTTAGGGGCAAAATGGGCAAAACAGTGAAAAAGTGGCTGGATTTTGTGAGTAGCACGACCGTGGTGGGTCACCACGGTCGTGGTGGGTAGGGTAGGCCATGGCCGTGGTGTATGGGCACGGTCGTGGGAATTAAAATGGCTAAATGTCAGGTTGGTCGTCAAATTTGGGCTGAAAAGGCCACGACCGTGGTGGGTTGAGGGTAGCACGGCCATGGTGGGAGTTGGTAGCACGGCCATGCTGCGTAGCACGGCCGTGGTGGGATCTGGTAGCATGGCCGTACTGCGTGGTACGGCCGTGGTGGGTGGTCGCAGCACGGCCGTTCTGCGTAGCACGGCCATGGTAGAGTTCTGCTTGATTTAGAGGTTGAGCCTGTCGATTTCTAAGTGACCTAGCACGGCCGTTTTGTTCCACCACGGCCGTGCTGAGTCCTGGGGCAGCACTTTGACTTGGATCTTTGGATTTTCTTGGACATCTTTTCTTCAAATGATCTTTGGCCACTAAGGGTAGGTTGAGGGAGCCTTGGACTTCACTTTGGGTCTTCTCCAAGGGCAGAGGAACCCTAAGATCACTCCTTCTCTCTCTCTTCCATCAAGTGTGGTCCAAATGCCTAAAAAACACGCAAATGATGTCCATAAGTGCATTTTATACAAATAAGCATATCAGGGGTGAAAACTACTAGAGGGGGGGGGGTGAATAGAATTTTATAGATAATTTAACAATTATTGGAATTCAATCAACCACAATGAAAATATTAGACAAGGAGACACAAGGTTTAGAGTGGTTCCAACTATAGCAAATACTATAGCCGTCAATCCACTACCCGGTTGCTTACCCAACCTGGATTTGAAAAGAAATTTATTTTATTACCTCTTCAAGGAATTTACATAAAATACAATCTCTTTTCCTAAACCCTTCAAGCAGCCTTCACCTAGAAGTAATCGCCAACCTTGAAGCAGCCTTCCCTTGAAGTAGATGCACCAACTCCCGTTGCACCAGCCTTCTGAAGTAGCTTCCCTTGCGATAGCCTTCTTGAAGTAGCTTGAAGTCCCCTTCTCCACCTGAGAAGTCAACCCTCTCCAATCCGCAGCCTCCAACCCTAGGAGTAGCAAGGAGAGTACAAAAGATAAACAGGAACAAGAAAGGAAAAAGGAAATTACAACTTATCCTTTAAGCCCGAGGCTTGATATGCCTAGATCAAGCGTAAGATCTCCTAGCCAAGTGTGTGAACTTGTGATTGCTGTGGGTAGGAGAATCTAGCCTATAGGACACGAAATTGAGCTAAGGAGAATGTAGACAAATGATCACAGTGCTCAAATTGCTTGCAAAAGATTGCTCAAGTATGCTCAAGTGTATTCTCAAGTGTAACAAGTGAATTATAGTGTCCTATGGCTTGTCCTATTTATAGGAATGGCCTAAGTATGCTTAAGGACGTTCTAGACAACTTTTAGGGGTTTCTAAGTGCTTAACTAGCCGTTAGGTACAAAGTTGTTGCTTTAACAACGGCTAATTACTTTATTCTGCAGTTGCTGTCAGAGACCATCTCGGTCGACAAATGGTCGACCGAGACACCTACTCGGTCGAACTCTTGTCGACCGACAGGCTCTCTGGAACAAGTGATTTGCAACGTCTTTCTTCAACTGCCAACTAACTTGTCTGTTGTGTCTAACGGCTACTTTGGATCTTTCTCGGTCGAGAAGATTGTCGACCGAGAGTGTCTCGGTCGAGGAGTTTGTCGACCGAGAATGATCCTGTTTCAAGGTTTCATTTTAAGCACTAATTATATGTGTGAGTGTGCAAAGGTGATTCTATTCAAATGGGATGACATGTCTAACTTTGGTGTTTGGCTAGGGAAAATCTAACGCTTGATTTACATGCAATTCTAAGTACTTGTACATTATATATTTGTACAAGTTTTACAACATTGAATTCATTGCATGAAAATATAACTAAGTAAGCTCTTGGATTTTCCCTTGCTACTTTGTCATCCTGCTTAGTCCTGCACACTCAAGTAGCTCGTTAGATTAATAAGAATGAAATGTTTGTCATAATCAAAACAAAGGGATTTTTAGATGTCCATTTAGCCAACAATCTCCCCCTTTTTGAAGATGACAAACATTTCCAAAATAAATATAAAACATATGAATTTCATACATAAAACATATGAATTTCATACCTTTAGATTGCCTTATGTATCTTTTCCTCTTGTTTATAAAATGTGTGCTTATTATTCCCAATGAATTATGGAACATGAAATCCTGTTCATTTGGGAATGTAGCAACTTTCAATGTAAAGCCAAGAGTATATTTATGAAACTCATTGATTGAATTTTTCATAAATACTAAGTTATAGTTTTATATATTTCTCCCCCTTTGTCATTTCAAAAAGATAACCGTTTTAATAAAAACTCCCCCTTAATTAGATATCCGTTTTGATAAAAACTCCCCCTTAATTAGATATCCCGTCAAATCTAAAAGATGTCCATTGAAAAGCCAAAATGAAACAAGTAAACGTATTCGTTTTAAGAACCGCAGATATCAAAGAAAACATCTTTCAAAGGAGTAATAAGCAATTGCTTCCTAATGTTGTTGAATTGATCTAGTGGAAGCGGTTTTGTAAAAATATCAGCCAATTGATTTTCCGTATCAACATGATGAAGGGAAACATGATTTTTTGAGATGTGATCCCTTAAGAAGTGATGACGAATTTCAATGTGTTTTGCCCGGCTGTGTAAGATAGGATTGTGTGCTAAGTTTATGGCACTCGTGTTGTCACAAAAAATAGGTGTAGATGAAAGATTAAAACCATAATCGCTTAATACTTGTTGCATATAAAGCACTTGAGCACAACAAGACCCGACTGCCATATATTCAGCTTCAGTTGTAGATAGGGCAACCGTATTTTGTTTCTTGCTAAACCAAGATATTAAGGCTCTCCCTAATAAGAAACATCCACCACTAGTACTTTTGCGATCAAGTCGACAACCAGCATAATCCGCATCAGTATATGCTTTAAAATCCAGGGATTGTCCTTTTGGATACCATAAGCCAAAACAAGTAGTACCAGCTAGATATCGAAGAATTCTTTTAACCGCTAGAAAATGAGATTGCATAGGTTGAGATTGAAATCGAGCACAAAGACCAACGGAAAACATAATGTCCGGTCGAGAAGCAGTTAAGTATAGCAAACTACCAATCATGGCTCTATATAAGGAATCATCAATAGGTTCCCCATTTTCATCCTTATCAATTTTGATAGACGTAGCCATAGGAGTAGTAGCATGTTTGCATTGATCCATCCCAAAACGTTTTAAAAGTTCTTTAGTGTATTTTTCTTGGCTTATGAAAATTCCTGCAGGTGTTTGCTTAATTTGAAAACCAAGAAAGAATGTTAGTTTACCCATGAGGCTCATTTCAAATTCTTTTTGCATAATGTCACTGAATTGTGTGCATAATGAATCATTAGAAGCTCCAAAAATAATGTCATCTAATTTAGCAATGAGCTCATTATTTGATTTTATAGCTTTCTTTAGTTTCTTCTTGGCATCAACATACTTATCATGAGTTTCTTGTAAACTAGTAATTAACTCTTCTTTAGGAAGATCAATAAGGCTTACCTCTTGAGAGTCTTCATTGTCTTCTCTTGCCATTAGACATTCCACATTTTCATATCCACTTTCACTTTCACTCGTTTCATCCCATGCCGCTTTATAAGCTTTTTCTTTCTTCTTATGTGAGCTTTTCTTTCCCTTCTTAGCTTTGGGACATTCATTTTTGAGATGTCCTTTCTTTCCACATTCGAAGCACCTGGGAGTGGAAGAAGAACTAGAAATTTTATTAGATTTAAACCTTCTGTATTTCTTACCGTTGACTATCAATGCTTCTTCTCCTTCTTCTTCACTGGATTCCTCACTTTCTTGTGTGAGAGCTTTTGATGCTTTGAGAGCCACGTCTTTCTTTGGCCCACGTTGATGCTCATGTTCTCTTCTCTCTTCTTCTTCTAGGTCTGCCTCATGAGCTTCTAAGTTTCCGATGAGCTGCTCCATTTTGAGGCGAGTGAGGTCGTTTGCTTCTGCAATAGCTGTCACCTTTGGTTTGTACTTTGGAGGAAGAGATCGAAGTATTTTTGATACCTGATCTTCCTCAAGAACAGGTTTCCCTAAAGCACTCAAACCATTAACAATAGTAGAAAATTTTGAATACATTTCACTAATAGTTTCGTTTGGATCCATACGAAAATGTTCAAACTTGGTTTTAAGCAAACTAACTTTAGAATTTTTAACTTGAACAGTACCCTCATATGTTATAGATAATCTATGCCAAATGTCATATGCGGTATCACAGTTTGATACTCTATTAAATTCACCTACTGAAATGGAACAATATAAAATGCTTACTGCCTTTGCATTCATTTGGGCCATTTTTACCGTATTAGCATCCCATACTGCGAAATCGTCTTGTGGGAGTGTGTATGGTGTAGATACCATTCTCCAAAGATCCCAGTTGATTCCTTGGAAGTAGAATTGCATTCTTCTCTTCCAGTACTGATAGTTTGTCCCATCAAATGCCGGAGGTCTAGCAACGAGCGTTCCTTCAATGTTGAGGTTGTTGAGCACTCCATCACCCATTTCTTCAAGACCGTGTTAAGGTTCCTTGAAGCCCTGCTCTGATACCAATTGAAAACTACTAGAGGGGGGGTGAATAGAGTTTTATAGATAATTTAACAATTATTGGAATTCAATCAACCACAATGAAAATATTGGACAAGGAGACACAAGGTTTAGAGTGGTTCCAACTATAGCAAATACTATAGCCGTCAATCCACTACCCGGTTGCTTACCCAACCTGGATTTGAAAAGAAATTTATTTTATTACCTCTTCAAGGAATTTACATAAAATACAATCTCTTTTCCTAAACCCTTCAAGCAGCCTTCACCTAGAAGTAATCGCCAACCTTGAAGCAGCCTTCCCTTGAAGTAGATGCACCAATTCCCATTGCACCAGCCTTCTGAAGTAGCTTCCCTTGCGATAGCCTTCTTGAAGTAGCTTGAAGTCCCCTTCTCCACCTGAGAAGTCAACCCTCTCCAATCCGCAGCCTCCAACCCTAGGAGTAGCAAGGAGAGTACAAAAGATAAACAGGAACAAGAAAGGAAAAAGGAAATTACAACTTATCCTTTAAGCCCGAGGCTTGATATGCCTAGATCAAGCGTAAGATCTCCTAGCCAAGTGTGTGAACTTGTGATTGCTGTGGGTAGGAGAATCTAGCCTATAGGACACGAAATTGAGCTAAGGAGAATGTAGACAAATGATCACAGTGCTCAAATTGCTTGCAAAAGATTGCTCAAGTATGCTCAAGTGTATTCTCAAGTGTAACAAGTGAATTCTAGTGTCCTATGGCTTGTCCTATTTATAGGAATGGCCTAAGTATGCTTAAGGACGTTCTAGACAACTTCTAGGGGTTTCTAAGTGCTTAACTAGCCGTTAGGTACAAAGTTGTTGCTTTAACAACGGCTAATTACTTTATTCTGCAGTTGCTGTCAGAGACCATCTCGGTCGACAAATGGTCGACCGAGACACCTACTCGGTCGAACTCTTGTCGACCGACAGGCTCTCTGGAACAAGTGATTTGCAACGTCTTTCTTCAACTGCCAACTAACTTGTCTGTTGTGTCTAACGGCTACTTTGGATCTTTCTCGGTCGAGAAGATTGTCGAGCGAGAGTGTCTCGGTCGAGGAGTTTGTCGACCGAGAATGATCCTGTTTCAAGGTTTCATTTTAAGCACTAATTATATGTGTGAGTGTGCAAAGGTGATTCTATTCAAATGGGATGACATGTCTAACTATGGTGTTTGGCTAGGGAAAATCTAACGCTTGATTTACATGCAATTCTAAGTACTTGTACATTATATATTTGTACAAGTTTTACAACATTGAATTCATTGCATGAAAATATAACTAAGTAAGCTCTTGGATTTTCCCTTGCTACTTTGTCATCCTGCTTAGTCCTGCACACTCAAGTAGCTCGTTAGATTAATAAGAATGAAATGTTTGTCATAATCAAAACAAAGGGATTTTTAGATGTCCATTTAGCCAACAATCTCCCCCTTTTTGAAGATGACAAACATTTCCAAAATAAATATAAAACATATGAATTTCATACATAAAACATATGAATTTCATACCTTTAGATTGCCTTATGTATCTTTTCCTCTTGTTTATAAAATGTGTGCTTATTATTCCCAATGAATTATGGAACATGAAATCCAGTTCATTTGGGAATGTAGCAACTTTCAATGTAAAGCCAAGAGTATATTTATGAAACTCATTGATTGAGTTTTTCATAAATACTAAGTTATAGTTTTATATATTTCTCCCCCTTTGTCATTTCAAAAAGATAACCGTTTTAATAAAAACTCCCCCTTAATTAGATATCCGTTTTGATAAAAACTCCCCCTTAATTAGATATCCCGTCAAATCTAAAAGATGTCCATTGAAAAGCCAAAATGAAACAAGTAAACGTATTCGTTTTAAGAACCGCAAATATCAAAGAAAACATCTTTCAAAGGAGTAATAAGCAATTGCTTCCTAATGTTGTTGAATTGATCTAGTGGAAGCGGTTTTGTAAAAATATCAGCCAATTGATTTTCCGTATCAACATGATGAAGGGAAACATGATTTTTTGAGATGTGATCCCTTAAGAAGTGATGACGAATTTCAATGTGTTTTGCCCGGCTGTGTAAGATAGGATTGTGTGCTAAGTTTATGGCACTCGTGTTGTCACAAAAAATAGGTGTAGATGAAAGATTAAAACCATAATCGCTTAATACTTGTTGCATATAAAGCACTTGAGCACAACAAGACCCGGCTGCCATATATTCAGCTTCAGTTGTAGATAGGGCAACCGTATTTTGTTTCTTGCTAAACCAAGATATTAAGGCTCTCCCTAATAAGAAACATCCACCACTAGTACTTTTGTGATCAAGTCGACAACCAGCATAATCCGCATCAGTATATGCTTTAAAATCCAGGGATTGTCCTTTTGGATACCATAAGCCAAAACAAGTAGTACCAGCTAGATATCGAAGAATTCTTTTAACCGCTAGAAAATGAGATTGCATAGGTTGAGATTGAAATCGAGCACAAAGACCAACGGAAAACATAATGTCCGGTCGAGAAGCAGTTAAGTATAGCAAACTACCAATCATGGCTCTATATAAGGAATCATCAATAGGTTCCCCATTTTCATCCTTATCAATTTTGATAGAGGTAGCCATAGGAGTAGTAGCATGTTTGCATTGATCCATCCCAAAACGTTTTAAAAGTTCTTTAGTGTATTTTTCTTGGCTTATGAAAATTCCTGCAGGTGTTTGCTTAATTTGAAAACCAAGAAAGAATGTTAGTTCACCCATGAGGCTCATTTCAAATTCTTTTTGCATAATGTCACTGAATTGTGTGCATAATGAATCATTAGAAGCTCCAAAAATAATGTCATCTAATTTAGCAATGAGCTCATTATTTGATTTTATAGCTTTCTTTAGTTTCTTCTTGGCATCAACATACTTATCATGAGTTTCTTGTAAACTAGTAATTAACTCTTCTTTAGGAAGATCAATAAGGCTTACCTCTTGAGAGTCTTCATTGTCTTCTCTTGCCATTAGACATTCCACATTTTCATCTCCACTTTCACTTTCACTCGTTTCATCCCATGCCGCTTTATAAGCTTTTTCTTTCTTCTTATGTGAGCTTTTCTTTCCCTTCTTAGCTTTGGGACATTCATTTTTTAGATGTCCTTTCTTTTCACATTCGAAGCACCTGGGAGTGGAAGAAGAACTAGAAATTTATTAGATTTAAACCTTCTGTATTTCTTACCGTTGACTATCAATGCTTCTTCTCCTTCTTCTTCACTGGATTCCTCACTTTCTTGTGTGAGAGCTTTTGATGCTTTGAGAGCCACGTCTTTCTTTGGCCCACGTTGATGCTCATGTTCTCTTCTCTCTTCTTCTTCTAGGTCTGCCTCATGAGCTTCTAAGTTTCCGATGAGCTGCTCCATTTTGAGGCGAGTGAGGTCGTTTGCTTCTGCAATAGCTGTCACCTTTGGTTTGTACTTTGGAGGAAGAGATCGAAGTATTTTTGATACCTGATCTTCCTCAAGAATAGGTTTCCCTAAAGCACTCAAACCATTAACAATAGTAGAAAATTTTGAATACATTTCACTAATAGTTTCGTTTGGATCCATACGAAAATGTTCAAACTTGGTTTTAAGCAAACTAACTTTAGAATTTTTAACTTGAACAGTACCCTCATATGTTATAGATAATCTATGCCAAATGTCATATGCGGTATCACAGTTTGATACTCTATTAAATTCACCTACTGAAATGGAACAATATAAAATGCTTACTGCCTTTGCATTCATTTGGGCCATTTTTACCGTATTAGCATCCCATACTGCGAAATCGTCTTGTGGGAGTGTGTATGGTGTAGATACCATTCTCCAAAGATCCCAGTTGATTCCTTGGAAGTAGAATTGCATTCTTCTCTTCCAGTACTGATAGTTTGTCCCATCAAATGCCGGAGGTCTAGCAATGAGCGTTCCTTCAATGTTGAGGTTGTTGAGCACTCCATCACCCATTTCTTCAAGACCGTGTTAAGGTTCCTTGAAGCCCTGCTCTGATACCAATTGAAAACTACTAGAGGGGGGGGGGGTGAATAGAGTTTTATATATAATTTAACAATTATTGGAATTCAATCAACCACAATGAAAATATTGGACAAGGAGACACAAGGTTTAGAGTGGTTCCAACTATAGCAAATACTATAGCCGTCAATCCACTACCCGGTTGCTTACCCAACTTGGATTTGAAAAGAAATTTATTTTATTACCTCTTCAAGGAATTTACATAAAATACAATCTCTTTTCCTAAACCCTTCAAGCAGCCTTCACCTAGAAGTAATCGCCAACCTTGAAGCAGCCTTCCCTTGAAGTAGATGCACCAACTCCCGTTGCACCAGCCTTCTGAAGTAGCTTCCCTTGCGATAGCCTTCTTGAAGTAGCTTGAAGTCCCCTTCTCCACCTGAGAAGTCAACCCTCTCCAATCCACAGCCTCCAACCCTAGGAGTAGCAAGGAGAGTACAAAAGATAAACAGGAACAAGAAAGGAAAAAGGAAATTACAACTTATCCTTTAAGCCCGAGGCTTGATATGCCTAGATCAAGCGTAAGATCTCCTAGCCAAGTGTGTGAACTTGTGATTGCTGTGGGTAGGAGAATCTAGCCTATAGGACACGAAATTGAGCTAAGGAGAATGTAGACAAATGATCACAGTGCTCAAATTGCTTGCAAAAGATTGCTCAAGTATGCTCAAGTGTATTCTCAAGTGTAACAAGTGAATTCTAGTGTCCTATGGCTTGTCCTATTTATAGGAATGGCCTAAGTATGCTTAAGGACGTTCTAGACAACTTCTAGGGGTTTCTAAGTGCTTAACTAGCCGTTAGGTACAAAGTTGTTGCTTTAACAACGGCTAATTACTTTATTCTGCAGTTGCTGTCAGAGACCATCTCGGTCGACAAATGGTCGACCGAGACACCTACTCGGTCGAACTCTTGTCGACCGACAGGCTCTCTAGAACAAGTGATTTGCAACATCTTTCTTCAACTGCCAACTAACTTGTCTGTTGTGTCTAACGGCTACTTTGGATCTTTCTCGGTTGAGAAGATTGTCGACCGAGAGTGTCTCGGTCGAGGAGTTTGTCGACCGAGAATGATCCTGTTTCAAGGTTTCATTTTAAGCACTAATTATATGTGTGAGTGTGCAAAGGTGATTCTATTCAAATGGGATGACATGTCTAACTATGGTGTTTGGCTAGGGAAAATCTAACGCTTGATTTACATGCAATTCTAAGTACTTGTACATTATATATTTGTACAAGTTTTACAACATTGAATTCATTGCATGAAAATATAACTAAGTAAGCTCTTGGATTTTCCCTTGCTACTTTGTCATCCTGCTTAGTCCTGCACACTCAAGTAGCTCGTTAGATTAATAAGAATGAAATGTTTGTCATAATCAAAACAAAGGGATTTTTAGATGTCCATTTAGCCAACAAGGGGGAATGACATGCAATCTAACATGTATAGATGTGATTGAAGAGCAATATAACACAAGATGAAGCCCTAAAATAGGGCTGCATCACCACCCCAAACTTGAAACATACTTGTCCTCAAGTATGCTCTAACTCAATCTCTCTGCAAACTTTCACAAAAAGAAATGACAAATGCAATATAAAAGATGAGTGGTGTTGAATGGGATCAATGATGACTAAGTACATGCATTTCACCTCTCTCCTCTCCTTCTTTCACAGTCCAATCATGAAAAGAGCACAAAGCATATGAACTTCAAATATAGCACATAGAATACACAAGTTATCCATATTTCTTCCATTAAGTTTCGGGTAAACCGTTTCATGGTGGCGTTAATCAAGAATGACTAGGAGTGTTGTTTCACATTCATGCATTCAGTCTTATATCTCAAATCACACCAAATGACCCACGTGGCTGCGGAAAAGGGAAAAATGAGCTAAGTTTGATGCTTCTTAGCTCAATGGGTATGAAAGTGGAAGAAAGGGTTGCGGTAAGATTTTTGGAGTGTTTTTACACACTCATCTTTTCTTTATTTGAATGCTCTTAAACAGGAGCATCCTTTTATTTTATTTTGCTTTTCTTTTTCTTTTCTTTTCTTTTTCTTGCCCTTGGTGTAGATAGGGCATATGGTGGATAGAGTGAAGCGGGGAGATAGAGATATGGCCACCCCAAACTTTTGGAGGTGGCCAAGGCTGATTATGTGCACTAGGGCATCTTTTTATGAGGCGGAGGGGTATGAAGATGGTGGAAGAATAGTCGGGTCAAAGAGGGGTCATTGGTATGATTTTCCGCATAAGACATCCTGCATGAGAGTTAATCCAACACTTCATCCAAGATATCACACCACATGAATGAACAAAAAGGAATTGATATATCAAGCAAGTAATTCCACAAACGCTAAGCGTTCAAAGCTTGCTCAATTTCACAATTCAACCAATTCAATCACAATCCTAAGAGAGGCGATGCACATGTAAAGAGTCAAACATTGATACCACTTAGCAACAAACAATGATAATTCACTTGCATTTGTCAAAGGTCATCATTTTTACTCAAAATAGTAGAGATTGGGTCAAAACACACTTTTAGACAAGAAATTCCAAATTTGGGCAAAATTGGCCAAAATGATGCCAAGTTGCCTTCAATCACATCTAAACTTATATTATTGAACTTAAAGTAGTAAACAAGCAAATCCTAACTAAAACATGTCCAAAATTACCAAAAATCTACATGAAATGCAATGCATGGCAAAGGAGAATTTTTTTTGAAAATTACACAAAAATGACAAGAAAGCAAACTACATGGCATGCAGAGATGCAGTGAAAAGAACAGTAACAATAAAACTGAACTGAATGGCAAAGGTGGAACAAAATGACTAAAATAGAGAGATGGGGTGGTGCATACCGCCCTACCAACCCAAACTTTTGAATCATGTTATTCTCAGCATGAAACTAGAGCTTAGGGATAGTAGGGTGAAGATCATGGATGGTGCGGAGCATCAGAATGTAGGTCACCCTGCTGTGGCTGGTGCTCGACCCTCACCACGGTCGTGGTCGATCGCCACGGTCGTGGCCACTCCTCTTCAACACGGTCGTGGCGGGTGGCCACGACCGTTGCCAATCTTCTAAAAACTCTGTAACTTCAGCCAACTTGATGCAATAATTCCCACGGCCGTAGCTGGGTGCCACGGTCGTGCTTGGCCACATGTGCCACGGTCGTGGTCGAGCTCCACGGCCGTGGTGAGGATGCTCCTTCAATTTTCTCACTTCAAGAACTTGAACTTCACTTTTATTTGTTATTCGGCCGCATATTTGATTTAAAGACCATGACCTTCTTCTATACCCTCTCTCTCTATTGTCTAGCACCTGCCATATCATCAAAACTCAAAGAAAGCTATTAAACACAAGTGTGTGTGTGTGATTTCTTGGAAAGTGTAAAACAAAAAGCAAAAGTATCAAAAATGTAGATTGGGTCAAAAATTCCCAAACCTAGGTGGGTTTCCTCCCACAAGCGCTAAGTTTCTTGCCTTCAGCTAGGCTTCTTGGTGATTCTTCAACATTCATCCGTTTGGCATTATAATGTGTCCATTTTTGCAAAACATGCATCCTTCCTTTGCACTCAATCTGTTTTCCTCATCCCTTTGATCACAATAATCATCACTAACTTCTTCACCTTGATGTCCTTCTCTCAAATGCCCATTTGGACTTGTGAAGGGGCCATGTCCAATATCCCTATCTCAGACTCGCCGGGTTGGGGTCTTGTACATGTTAATGTTGATCTTCATGTCCATGAATGAGACTGTCATGGTGCCACTGCGCACATGAATGTCAGGATCAGCTGTAGATAAGAACAACCTCCCCAAGATGATGGGAATCTTCCTATCCTCCGGCTCCATATCAAGTACAATGAAATCCGCAGGGAACACCGCGCCTTTTTCCTTATCTATCATTACTAAGACATCATCCACTCTACCTCTAGGAACTTTTATGGATCTGTCTGCCAACTGGAGAGTGCAATGTTCCGGCTTCAACTTGCCTAAGCCCAGCTCAACATAGACATGATATGGCATCAAATTCACACTAGATCCCAAATCAAGAAAGGACCTGTCTATGCGATGTCCCCCTATGTAACTAGGTATGAGTGGGGCTCCTGGGTCCTTTCTCTTCACGGGGAGTAGGTGTTGTATGATGGAGCTCACTTGTTCATTAAGTCTCACCTTCTTTGGAATCCTCCCCGTTGACCTTCTTTTCATAGTGCATAGGTTCTTGAGGAACTTGGCATATGATGGGATTTGCTTGATAGCATCCAAAAGTGGAATGTTCACCTTTACCTGACGAAACACCTCAAGAATGTCAACATTGTTCTTTTGCCTCCTTTTCAATTCTGGTGGCTCATCTAGTGCTTCTACAACCGGAGGATCACTAGCTTTTGCTGCACTTACATGAACATGAGGCGGAACACTAGGGATGGTAGGACCTGCACAAGGGATATGTGATGGATCACATGGAATCCCAAACTCAACATGCGGTATCACAACATCATCTTCAGCAATATCAATCATATTATCACCACTTGGCTGCCTTTGCTTTGCTTTATCAACCATTCCTTGACTTGTGGGCTGCTCAAGAGTTTTTCCACTCCTTAGAACTATCACGACACTACCTTGCTCATGGTGGAGAGGGGGAGCATGTTGTGGACGTGGAGGAGGTGGAGGTGATACTTGGGGCTGAAATTGAGGTGGAGAGGGGAATTGAGGGGGGTGAGAGAATTGTGGTTGGAAAGTGAAATTTTGTGAAATTTGAGTTGAGGGAGGTGGTGGAGGAGTGTAAGGCTGCGGATAGCCTTGGAAGGAGTGAATGGGATGCACCTGCATGGGGGTGGACTGTAGAAAACTTGTGAAGAGGGCATGGGTCCACTTGCTTCATGGTGGCTCATGATGGGTCTTGAAGAGAATTTTTCCTCTTGGAGAGCGATGATAGAAGATAGTTGCTCTATTCTCTCTTCTAACCTTGCAACATCCCTTTGAACATCATCAAACACTCTCAATCTAGAAAGAACCTCTTCCTCAAACCTGGAGCTGTATGTGGGACTTTGTGGTTCCTGATAGCTATAGGAGTGATGTGTCTTCTTTTCTTCCCCATAGAACTCTATAGAATTGACCGGGTGGCAAGGAGCATTTGTCATTTGGTTCTTCATGAAGTTCACCATGTCACCAAGAATCTTCATCACTTGCGGGCTTGAGTCATCATGAGTAGGGGGTGTCACAGCTAAGGCATACCCTCTTTCATTCATCATGCTAGAAACTCGAATTCTTGATCCTTCAGCCAACTTCTCAAACAAAGGCCATATCTCCTCAGGTGGCCTAGCCATGAAAACTCCTCCACAAGAAGAGTCCACTGTGTCTTGGTCCTTTAGAGACAAACCAGAGTAGAAGGATTGAACTAGCTACCACAAAGGGATCTCATGGTGAGGGCACTCTCTCAATAGCTTCTTGAATCTCTCCCATGCATCGTGAATCTACTCACTGCCGATTTGGCTAAAACTTGTCACGGAACGCCGCATTTGTGTCAACCTTGCAATAGAGTAGAACTGTCTCAAGAAAGCATTCTTCATTCTTTCCCAACTCATGATGTCCTTTCTTGAGTCATACCAGTCTTTAGCTCTATCTTTGAGGGAGAAGGAGAACAAGGTCAATCGAATTGTATCATTACAAGCCGTCGACGTCCTGAAGGTGGAGCATACTTCAAGAAAGGAGTCTAAGTGCTTGTAGGGGTTCTCACTCTCTGAGCCGTAGAAGATGGGTAGGAGCCCAAGAAGACCTGGAGGAATAGAGAATTGCTCCCCTGGCATTTGATCAACCCTGCTAGCAATTGGCGATTTGTAGTTGCTAGGCATGAAGTAATCTTGAAGTGGCTTGTGAGGTGCACTTTGGTCTTCCATCTTGTTTCCTCCCGAATGGCTTGTCACATGCACAAAGCACAACCAAACAAAAGAAAGCAAGTTAGTAAACCAATATACACAAGAAATGCAAAGAAAAATGAATAAGAATAACAATGATGAGGGCAGTAGGACAAGTCAAAGAAAAACTAACTAGCTAGGCCGAGTGCCTCTAATCCCCGGCAACGGCGCCAGAAAGCTTGGTGCGATTCCGCTAGTGGTGCTAACACACTACTCGATTGAGTAGATGCGCCCCACGAGGTCGGAATGCACGGTGGAATGGGAGTTTTCTTTCAAAATTTATAAACCTAAACTAGCTACCTACGTCTACCAAAACACTACACCCGCAAGCGCACGGGGTCATGTCGTAGTATAGGAAGGTGGCAAGTATAGGGTCGATCCACAGGGAAAAGAGGGGGCACTAGAGCTAGGTTAGTTTGGCTAGGTTCCAACTGCGGAGACTAGGGTTAAGGGTTTAAAGGTTGTTTTGATTATTGACTAAGGATGAACAAGCAAGAAATTAAAGGCAGGAATGAAATCTACGTTAACCCTAGACTAGATTAAGGCTAAACAAGCAAGGAAAGACTAAGCTTGGTATGAAAAGGCTAATTATGCTAAGGCAAGCAAGAGAAAAGCAAAAGAGCAATTAAAGAACTAAACTAGCATAAACAAGGCAAGAGCAAGGCAAGAAGCTAACTAAGTAAGAAAAGAACTAACTAAGCTAAGCAAGCACAGAACTAGGGTTTTAAGCAGTAAAGAGATGTGTGGGCTGTTTAGGGGTATGAACTTATCACTTAAGTTGGGGGGTGACATGTGAACGTTATAATTCCATTTAGATTATCCAAACAAAACAACAAGTTAGAGTCTAATGAATTAACCTAAGCTACTAACTGGCCATGGATATGGTAGGTTGTGTATAGGGGAACTAGTCCCTAACACCCCCTACTACCCTTACGAGGCTCAATTGGGTTAGGGGTTAGGTTTAATTCAATTAGAGTCTAATCAAGTCTAGGATTCTAGACTAGGCATTCCTAGGGCAATTAGGGGCCGAGGGTAGTAATGGCGAGGTGAGATTAGGGTTTTGGACCCCAATTCCCCCACATTCTAGCCTTGAGAAGGCTCCATGCTAATTGCACTACAATTATCTAATCTAGCTACTTAGATCTCTCACTTAGGTTTAGGGAGATTGATTAAGATGTAGGAAGATGGGAGGCAACCTAGGGATCCAAGAATTGGACCTAGGGGCAAATCCCAAAATTCACACATATAAGCAATTTGCCTAAATTCCTAGGTGATTTCACACACAAACCAACAAGCAATCCATGGAGAAAGAGATGGAAATAGAACATAATCATTAACAAATGAAATTACAAAGTTTACATGCCATTTTCCCCCAACATGGTATCAAAGTAACATATTTTCCCCCAAACAACCCACCCAAGGGGCCTAGCTACTCATAACAAAGCAAAATACAAAACAAGTGGAGAAAGAGGTAGAAGAAGCCATGGAGCTCAGTGTAGATGAAGAAATCCTCCTCTCCAGCAGCTACAGGGTCGTCCTCCTCCTTCTTCTTGGATGGCAAGATGTGGAATGGTGGTGGGAAGTGGATGGAAGGCTTAGATATGGGGGTTATGTGGTGGAAATGGTGAAATGGAGTGGATTTGAGGTGGATATGGGGTGAAATGGAGTGGGTGGCGATTTGGGGAGCTAGGAAGGGGTGGAAGGTAGCTAACCTCATGCCCCAGCCACCACCTAGGTATATATAGGTGTTGGGGAAGCAATAGGTTAAGTTAGGGGCAAAATGGGCAAAACAGTGAAAAAGTGGCTGGATTTTGTGAGTAGCACGACCGTGGTGGGTCACCACGGTCGTGGTGGGTAGGGTAGGCCACGGCCGTGGTGTATGGGCATGGTCGTGGGAATTAAAATGGCTAAATGTCAGGTTGGTGGTCAAATTTGGGCTGAAAAGGCCACGACCGTGGTGGGTTGAGGGTAGCACGGCCGTGGTGGGAGTTGGTAGCACGGCCGTGCTGTGTAGCACGACCGTGGTGGGATCTGGTAGCACGGCCGTGCTGCGTGGCACAGCCGTGGTGGGTGGTTGCAGCACGGCCGTTCTGCGTAGCACGACCGTGGTAGAGTTCTGCTTGATTTAGAGGTTGAGCCTGTCGATTTCTAAGTGACCTAGCACGGCCGTTTTGTTCCACCACGGCCGTGCTGAGTCCTGGGGCAGCACTTTGACTTGGATCTTTGGATTTTCTTGGACATCTTTGCTTCAAATGATCTTTGGCCACTAAGGGTAGGTTGAGGGAGCCTTGGACTTCACTTTGGGTCTTCTCCAAGGACAGAGGAACCCTAGGATCACTCCTTCTCTCTCTCTTCCATCAAGTGTGGTCCAAATGCCTGAAAAACACGCAAATGATGTCCAGAAGTGCATTTTATACAAATAAGCATATTAGGGGGATGACATGCAATCTAACAGGTATAGATGTGATTGAAGAGCAATATAACACAAGATGAAGCCCTAAAATAGGGATGCATCACCATCCCAAACTTGAAACATACTTGTCCTCAAGTATGCTCTAACTCAATCTCTCTGTAAACTTTCACAAAAAGAAATGACAAATGCAATATAAAAGATGAGTGGTGTTGAATGGGATCAATGATGACTAAGTACATGCATTTCACCTCTCTCCTCTCCTTCTTTCACAGTCCAATCATGAAAAGAGCACAAAGCATATGAACTTCAAATATAGCACATAGAATACACAAGTTATCCATATTTCTTCCATTAAGTTTCGGGTAAACCGTTTCATGGTGGCGTTAATCAAGAATGACTAGGAGTGTTGTTTCACATTCATGCATTCAGTCTTATATCTCAAATCACACCAAATGACCCACGTGGCTGCGGAAAAGGGAAAAATGAGCTAAGTTTGATGCTTATTAGCTCAATGGGTATGAAAGTGGAAGAAAGGGTTGCGGTAAGATTTTTGGAGTGTTTTTACACACTCATCTTTTCTTTATTTGAATGCTCTTAAACAGGAGCATCCTTTTATTTTATTTTGCTTTTCTTTTTCTTTTCTTTTCTTTTTCTTGCCCTTGGTGTAGATAGGGCATATGGTGGATAGAGTGAAGCGGGGAGATAGAGATATGGCCACCCCAAACTTTTGGAGGTGGCCAAGGCTGATTATGTGCACTAGGGCATCTTTTTATGAGGCGGAGGGGTATGAAGATGGTGGAAGAATAGTCGGGTCAAAGAGGGGTCATTGGTATGATTTTCCGCATAAGACATCCTGCATGAGAGTTAATCCAACACTTCATCCAAGATATCACACCACATGAATGAACAAAAAGGAATTGATATATCAAATAAGTAATTCCACAAACACTAAGCGTTCAAAGCTTGCTCAATTTCACAATTCAACCAATTCAATCACAATCCTAAGAGAGGTGATGCACATGTAAAGAGTCAAACATTGATACCACTTAGCAACAAACAATGATAATTCACTTGCATTTGTCAAAGGTCATCATTTTTACTCAAAATAGTAGAGATTGGGTCAAAACACACTTTTAGACAAGAAATTCCAAATTTGGGCAAAATTGGCCAAAATGATGCCAAGTTGCCTTCAATCACATCTAAACTTATATTATTGAACTTAAAGTAGTAAACAAGCAAATCCTAACTAAAATATGTCCAAAATTACCAAAAATCTACATGAAATGCAATGCATGGCAAAAGAGATTTTTTTTTGAAAATTACACAAAAATGACAAGAAAGCAAACTACATGGCATGCAGAGATGCAGTGAAAAGAACAGTAACTATAAAACTGAACTGAATGGAAAAGGTGGAACAAAATGACTAAAAGAGAGAGATGGGGTGGTGCATACCGCCCTACCAACCCAAACTTTTGAATCATGCTGTTCTCAGCATGAAACTAGAGCTTAGGGATAGTAGGGTGAAGATCATGGATGGTGCGGAGCATCAGAATGTAGGTCACCCTGCTGTGGCTTGTGCTCGACCCTCGCCACGGTCGTGGTCGATCACTACGGTCGTGGTCGATCGCCACGGTCGTGGCCACTCCTCTTCATCATGGTCGTGGCGGGTGGCCACAACCGTTGCCAATCTTCTAAAAACTATGTAACTTCAGCCAACTTGATGCAATAATTCCCACGGCCGTGGCTGGGTGCCACGGTCGTGCTTGGCCACATGTGCCACGGTCGTGGTCGAGCTCCACGGCCATGGTGAGGATGCTCCTTCAATTTTCTCACTTCAAGAACTTGAACTTCACTTTTATTTGTTATTCTGCCGCATATTTGATTTAAAGACCATGACCTTCTTCTATACCCTCTCTCTCTATTGTCTAGCACCTGCCATATCATCAAAACTCAAAGAAAGCTATTAAACACAAGTGTGTGTGTGTGATTTCTTGGAAAGTGTAAAACAAAAAGCAAAAGTATCAAAAATGTAGATTGGGTCAAAAATTCCCAAACCTAGGTGGGTTGCCTCCCACAAGCGCTGGGTTTCTTGCCTTCAACTAGGCTTCTTGGTCATTCTTCAACATTCATCCGTTTGGCATTCTCATGTGTCCATTTTTGCAAAAAATGCATCCTTCTTTTGCACTCAATCTGTTTTCCTCATCCCTTTGATCACAATAATCATCACTAACTTCTTCACCTTGATGTCCTTCTCTCAAATGCCCATTTGGACTTGTGAAGGGGCCATGTCCAATATCCCTATCTCGGACTCGCCGGGTTGGGGTCTTGTACATGTTAATGTTGATCTTCATGTCCATGAATGAGACTGTCATGGTGCCACTGCACACATGAATGTCGGCATCAGCTGTAGATAAGAACGGCCTCCCCAAGATGATGGGAATCTTCCTATCCTCCGGCTCCATATCAAGTACAATGAAATATGTCGGGAACACCGCGCCTTTTTCCTTGTCTATCATTACTAAGACATCATCCACTCTACCTCTAGGCACTTTTATGGATCTGTCTGCCAACTGGAGAGTGCAATGTGTCGGCTTCAACTTGCCTAAGCCCAGCTCAACATAGACATGATATGGCATCAAATTCACACTAGATCCCAAATCAAGCAAGGACCTGTCTATGCGATGTCCCCCTATGTAACTAGGTATGAGTGGGGCTCCTGGGTCCTTTCTCTTCATGGGAAGTGAGTGTTGTATGATGGAGCTCACTTGTTCATTCAGTCTCACCTTCTTTGGAATCCTCCCCGTTGACCTTCTTTTCACATTGCATAGGTTCTTGAGGAACTTGGCATATGATGGGATTTGCTTGATAGCATCCAAAAGTGGAATGTTCACCTTTACCTGACGAAACACCTCAAGAATGTCAAAATTGTGCTTTTGCCTCCTTTTCAATTCTGGTGGCTCATCTAGTGCTTCTACAACCGGAGGATCACTAGCTTTTTCTGCACTTACATGAACATGAGGCGGAACACTAGGGATGGTAGGACCTGCACAAGGGATATGTGATGGATCACATGGAATCCCAAACTCAACATGTGGTATCACAACATCATTTTCAGCAATATCAATCATAGTATCACCACTTGGCTTCCTTTGCTTTGCTTTATCAACCATTCCTTGACTTGTGGGCTGCTCAAGAGTTTTTCCACTCCTTAGAACTATCACGGCACTACCTTGCTCATGGTGGAGAGGGGGAGCATGTTGTGGACGTGGAGGAGGTGGAGGTGATACTTGGGGTTGAAATTGAGGTGGAGAGGGGAATTGAGGGGGGTGAGAGAATTGTGGTTGGAAAGTGAAATTTTGTGAAATTTGAGATGAGGGAGGTGGTGGAGGAGTGTAAGGCTACGGATAGCCTTGGATGGAGTGAATGGGATGCACCTGCATGGGGGGTGGACTGTAGAAAACTTGTGCAGAGGGCATGGGTCCACTTGCTTCATGGTGGCTCATGATGGGTCTTGAAGACAATTTTTCCTCTTGGAGAGCGATGATAGAAGATAGTTGCTCTATTCTCTCTTCTAACCTTGCAACATCCCTTTGAACATCATCAAACACTCTCAATCTAGAAAGAACCTCTTCCTCAAACCTGGAGCTGTATGTGGGACTTTGTGGTTCCTGATAGCTATAGGAGTGATGTGTCTTCTTTTCTTCCCCATAGAACTCTATAGAATTGACCGGGTGGCAAGGAGCATTTGTCACTTGGTTCTTCATGAAGTTCACCATGTCACCAAGAATCTTGATCACTTGCGGGCTTGAGTCATCATGAGTAGGGGGTGTCACAGCAAAGGCATACCCTCTTTCATTCATCATGCTAGAAACTCGAATTCTTGATCCTTCAGCCAACTTCTCAAACAAAGGCCATATCTCCTCAGGTGGCCTAGCCATGAAAACTCCTCCACAAGAAGAGTCCACTGTGTCTTGGTCCTTTAGAGACAAACCAGAGTAGAATGATTGAACTAGCTACCACAAAGGGATCTCATGGTGAGGGCACTCTCTCAATAGCTTCTTGAATCTCTCCCATGCATCGTGAATCTACTCACTGCCCACTTGGCTAAAACTTGTCACGGAACGCCGCATTTGTGTCAACCTTGCAATAGAGTAGAACTGTCTCAAGAAAGCATTCTTCATTCTTTCCCAACTCATGATGTCCTTTCTTGAGTCATACCAGTCTTTAGCTCTATCTTTGAGGGAGAAGGAGAACAAGGTCAATCGAATTGTATCATCACTAGCTGTCGACGTCCTGAAGGTGAAGCATACTTCAAGAAAGGAGTCTAAGTGCTTGTAGGGGTTCTCACTCTCTGAGCCGTAGAAGATGGGAAGGAGCCCAAGAAGACCTGGAGGAATAGAGAATTGCTCCCCTGGCATTTGATCAACCCTGCTAGCAATTGGTGATTTGTAGTTGCTAGGCATGAAGTAATCTTGAAGTGGCTTGTGAGGTGCACTTTGGTCTTCCATCTTGTTTCCTCCCGAATGGCTTGTCACATGCACAAAACACAACCAAACAAAAGAAAGCAAGTTAGTAAACCAATATACACAATAAATGCAAAGAAAAATGAATAAGAATAGCAATGATGAGGGCAGTAGGAAAAGTCAAAGCAAAACTAACTAGCTAGGCCGAGCGCCTCTAATCCCCGGCAATGGCGCCAGAAAGCTTGGTGTGATTCCGCTAGTGGTGCTAACACACTACTCGATTGAGTAGATGCGCCCCACGAGGTCGGAATGCATGATGGAATGGGAGTTTTCTTTCAAAATTTATAAACCTAAACTAGCTATCTACGTCTACCAAAACACTACACCCGCAAGCACACGGGGTCATGTCATAGTATAGGAAGGTGGCAAGTGTAGGGTCGATCCACAGGGAAAAGAGGGGGCACTAGAGCTAGGTTAGTTTGGCTAGGTTCCAACTGCAGAGACTAGGGTTAAGGGTTTAAAGGTTGTTTTGATTATTAACTAAGGATGAACAAGCAAGCAATTAAAGGCAGGAATGAAATCTACGTTAACCCTAGACTAGATTAAGGCTAAACAAGCAAGGAAAGACTAAGCTAGGTATGAAAAGGCAAATTATGCTAAGGCAAGCAAGAGAAAAGAAAAAGAGCAATTAAAGAACTAAACTAGCATAAACAAGGCAAGAGCAAGGCAAGAATCTAACTAAGTAAGAAAAGAACTAACTAAGCTAAGCAAGCACAGAACTAGGGTTTTAAGCAGTAAAGAGATGTGTGGGCTGTTTAGGGGTATGAACTTATCACTTAAGTTGGGGGGTGACATGTGAACGTTATAATTCCATTTAGATTATCCAAACAAAACAACAAGTTAGAGTCTAATGAATTAACCTAAGCTACTAACTGGCCATGGATATGCTAGGTTGTGTATAGGGGAACTAGTCCCTAACACCCCCTACTACCCTTACGAGGCTCAATTGGGTTAGGGGTTAGATTTAATTCAATTAGAGTCTAATCAAGTCTAGGATTCTAGACTAGGCATTCCTAGGGCAATTAGGGGCCGAGGGTAGTAATGGCGAGGTGAGATTAGGGTTTTGGACCCCAATTCCCCCACATTCTAGCCTTGAGAAGGCTCCATGCTAATTGCACTAGAATTATCTAATCTAGCTACTTAGATCTCTCACTTAGGTTTAGGGAGATTGATTAAGATGTAGGAAGATGGGAGACAACCTAGGGATCCAAGAATTGGACCTAGGGGCAAATCCCAAAATTCACACATATAAGCAAATTGCCTAAATTCCTAGGTGATTTCACACACAAACCAACAAGCAATCCATGGAGAAAGAGATGGAAATAGAAAATAATCATTAACAAATGAAATTACAAAGTTTACATGCCATTTCCCCCCAACATGGTATCAAAGTAACATATTTTCCCCCAAACAGCCCACCCAAGGGGCCTAACTACTCATAACAAAGCAAAATACAAAAAGAGAGGAGAAAGAGGTAGAAGAAGCCATGGAGCTCGGTGTAGATGAAGAAATCCTCCTCTCCAGCAGCTCCAGGGTCATCCTCCTCCTTCTTCTTGGATGGCAAGATGTGGAATGGTGGTGGGAAGTGGATGGAAGGCTTAGATATGGGGGTTATGTGGTGGAAATGGTGAAATGGAGTGGATTTGAGGTGGATATGGGGTGGAATGGAGTGGGTGGCGATTTGGGGAGCTAGGAAGGGGTGGAAGGTAGCTAACCTCATACCCCATCTGCCACCTAGGTATATATAGGTGTGGGGGAAGCAATAGGTTAAGTTAGGGGCAAAATGGGCAAAATAGTGAAAAAGTGGCTGGATTTTGTGAGTAGCACGACTGTGGTGGGTCACCACGGTCATGGTGGGTAGGGTAGGCCACGGCCGTGGTGTATGGGCATGGTCGTGGGAATTAAAATGGCTAAATGTCAGGTTGGTGGTCAAATTTGGGCTGAAAAGGCCACGACCATGGTGGGTTGAGGGTAGCACGGCCGTGGTGGTAGTTGGTAGCACGACCGTGCTGCGTAGCACGACCGTGGTGGGATCTGGTAGCACGGTCGTGCTGCGTGGCACAGCCGTGGTGGGTGGTCGCAGCACGGCCGTTCTGCGTAGCACGGCCATGGTAGAGTTCTGCTTGATTTAGAGGTTGAGCCTGTCGATTTCTAAGTGACCTAGCACGGCCGTTTTGTTCCACCACGGCCGTGCTGAGTCCTGGGGAAGCATTTTTACTTGGATCTTTGGATTTTCTTAGACATCTTTGCTTCAAATGATCTTTGGCCACTAAGGGTAGGTTGAGGGAGCCTTGGACTTCACTTTGGGTCTTCTCCAAGGGAAGAGGAACCCTAGGATCACTCCTTCTCTCTCTCTTCCATCAAGTGTGGTCCAAATGCCTGAAAAAAACGCAAATGATGCCCATAAGTGCATTTTATACAAATAAGCATATTAGGGGGATGACATGCAATCTAACAGGTATAGATGTGATTGAAGAGCAATATAACACAAGATGAAGCCCTAAAATAGGGTTGCATCACCATCCCAAACTTGAAACATACTTGTCCTCAAGTATGCTCTAACTCAATCTCTCTGTAAACTTTCACAAAAAGAAATGACAAATGCAATATAAAAGATGAGTGGTGTTGAATGGGATCAATGATGACTAAGTACATGCATTTCACCTCTCTCCTCTCCTTCTTTCACAGTCCAATCATGAAAAGAGCACAAAGCATATGAACTTCAAATATAGCACATAGAATACACAAGTTATCCATATTTCTTCCATTAAGTTTCGGGTAAACCGTTTCATGGTGGTGTTAATCAAGAATGACTAGGAGTGTTGTTTCACATTCATGCATTCAGTCTTATATCTCAAATCACACCAAATGACCCACGTGGCTGCGGAAAAGGGAAAAATGAGCTAAGTTTGATGCTTCTTAGCTCAATGGGTATGAAAGTGGAAGAAAGGGTTGCGGTAAGATTTTTGGAGTGTTTTTACACACTCATCTTTTCTTTATTTGAATGCTCTTAAACAGGAGCATCCTTTTATTTTATTTTGCTTTTCTTTTTTTTTCTTTTCTTTTTCTTGCCCTTGGTGTAGATAGGGCATATGGTGGATAGAGTGAAGCGGGGAGATAGAGATATGGCCACCCCAAACTTTTGGAGGTGGCCAAGGCTGATTATGTGCACTAGGGCATCTTTTTATGAGGCGGAGGGGTATGAAGATGGTGGAAGAATAGTCGGTCAAAGAGGGGTCATTGGTATGATTTTCCGCATAAGACATCCTGCATGAGAGTTAATCCAACACTTCATCCAAGATATCACACCACATGAATGAACAAAAAGGAATTGATATATCAAATAAGTAATTCCACAAACACTAAGCGTTCAAAGCTTGCTCAATTTCACAATTCAACCAATTCAATCACAATCCTAAGAGAGGTGATGCACATGTAAAGAGTCAAACATTGATACCACTTAGCAACAAACAATGATAATTCACTTGCATTTGTCAAAGGTCATCATTTTTACTCAAAATAGTAGAGATTGGGTCAAAACACACTTTTAGACAAGAAATTCCAAATTTGGGCAAAATTGGCCAAAATGATGCCAAGTTGCCTTCAATCACATCCAAACTTATATTATTGAACTTAAAGTAGTAAACAAGCAAATCCTAACTAAAATATGTTCAAAATTACCAAAAATCTACATGAAATGCAATGCATGGCAAAAGAGATTTTTTTTGAAAATTACACAAAAATGACAAGAAAGCAAACTACATGGCATGCAGAGATGCAGTGAAAAGAACAGTAACAATAAAACTGAACTGAATGGCAAAGGTGGAACAAAATGACTAAAAGAGAGATATGGGGTGGTGCATACCGCCCTACCAACCCAAACTTTTGAATCATGTTATTCTCAGCATGAAACTAGAGCTTAGGGATAGTAGGGTGAAGATCATGGATGGTGCAGAGCGTCAGAATGTAGGTCACCCTGCTGTGGCTGGTGCTCGACCCTCACCACAGTCGTGGTCGATCGCCACGGTCGTGGCCACTCCTCTTCAACACGTTCGTGGCAGGTGGCCACGACCGTTGCCAATCTTCTAAAAACTCTGTAACTTCAGCCAACTTGATGCAATAATTCCCACGGCCGTGGCTGGGTGCCACGGTCGTGCTTGGCCACATGTGCCACGGTCGTGGTCGAGCTCCACGGCCATGGTGAGAATGCTCCTTCAATTTTCTCACTTCAAGAACTTGAACTTCACTTTTATTTGTTATTCGGCCGCATATTTGATTTAAAGACCATGACCTTCTTCTATACCCTCTCTCTCTATTGTCTAGCACCTGCCATATCATCAAAACTCAAAGAAAGCTATTAAACACAAGTGTGTGTGTGACTTCTTGGAAAGTGTAAAACAAAAAGCAAAAGTATCAAAAATGTAGATTGGGTCAAAAATTCCCAAACCTAGGTGGGTTGCCTCCCACAAGCGCTGAGTTTCTTGCCTTCAGCTAGGCTTCTTGGTCATTCTTCAACATTCATCCGTTTGGCATTCTCATGTGTCCATTTTTGCAAAACATGCATCCTTCTTTTGCACTCAATATGTTTTCCTCATCCCTTTGATCACAATAATCATCACTAACTTCTTCACCTTGATGTCCTTCTCTCAAATGCCCATTTGGACTTGTGAAGGGGCCATGTCCAATATCCCTATCTCGGACTCGCCGGGTTGGGGTCTTGTACATGTTAATGTTGATCTTCATGTCCATGAATGAGACTGTCATGGTGCCACTGCGCACATGAATGTCGGCATCAGCTGTAGATAAGAACGGCCTCCCCAAGATGATGGGAATCTTCCTATCCTCCGACTCCATATCAAGTACAATGAAATCTGTCGGGAACACCACACCTTTTTCCTTGTCTATCATTACTAAGACATCATCCACTCTACCTCTAGGCACTTTTATGGATCTGTCTGCCAACTGGAGAGTGCAATGTGCCGACTTCAACTTGCCTAAGCCCAGCTCAACATAGACATGATATGGCATCAAATTCACACTAGATCCCAAATCAAGCAAGGACCTGTCTATGCGATGTCCCCCTATGTAACTAGGTATGAGTGGGGCTCCTGGGTCCTTTCTCTTCATGGGGAGTGAGTGTTGTATGATGGAGCTCACTTGTTCATTCAGTCTCACCTTCTTTGGAATCCTCCCCGTTGACCTTCTTTTCACAGTGCATAGGTTCTTGAGGAACTTGGCATATGATGGGATTTCCTTGATAGCATCCAAAAGTGGAATGTTCACCTTTACTTGATGAAACACCTCAAGAATGTCAACATTGTGCTTTTGCCTCCTTTTCAATTCTGGTGGCTCATCTAGTGCTTCTACAACCGGAGGATCACTAGCTTTTGCTGCACATACATGAACTTGAGGCGGAACACTAGGGATGGTAGGACCTACACAAGGGATATGTGATGGATCACATGGAATCCCAAACTCAACATGCGGTATCACAACATCATCTTCAGCAACCACTTGGCTGCCTTTGCTTTGCTTTATCAACCATTCCTTGACTTGCGGGCTGCTCAAGAGTTTTTCCACTCCTTAGAACTATCACGACACTACCTTTCTCATGGTGGAGAGGGGGAGCATGTTGTGGATGTGGAGGAGGTGGAGGTGATACTTGGGGTTGAAATTGAGGTGGAGAGGGGAATTGAGGGGGTGAGAGAATTGGGGTTGGAAAGTGAAATTTTGTGAAATTTGAGGTGAGGGAGGTGGTGGAGGAGTGTAAGGCTGGGGATAGCCTTGGAAGGAGTGAATGGGATGCACCTGCATGGGGTGTGGACTGTAGAAAACTTGTGAAGAGGGCATGGGTCCACTTGCTTCATGGTGGCTCATGATGGGTCTTGAAGACAATTTTTTCTCTTAGAGAGCGATGATAGAAGATAGTTGCTCTATTCTCTCTTCTAACCTTGCAACATCCCTTTGAACATCATCAAACACTCTCAATCTAGAAAGAACCTCTTCCTCAAACCTGGAGCTGTATGTGGGACTTTGTGGTTCCTGATAGCTATAGGAGTGATGTGTCTTCTTTTCTTCCCCATAGAACTCTATAGAATTGACCGGGTGGCAAGGAGCATTTGTCACTTGGTTCTTCATGAAGTTCACCATGTCACCAAGAATCTTCATCACTTACGGGCTTGATTCATATTGAGTAGGGGGTGTCACAGCAAAGGCATACCCTCTTTCATTCATCATGCTAGAAGGTTGAATTCTTGATCCTTCAACCAACTTCTCAAACAAAGGCCATATCTCCTCATGTGGCCTAGCCATGAAAACTCCTCCACAAGAAGAGTCCACTGTGTCTTGGTCCTTTAGAGACAAACTAAAGTAGAATGATTGAACTAGCTGCCACAAAGGGATCTCATGGTGAGGGCACTCTCTCAATAGCTTCTTGAATCTCTCCCATGCATCGTGAATCTGCTCACTGCCCATTTGGTTAAAACTTGTCACGGAACGCCACATTTGTGTCAACCTTGCAATAGAGTAGAACTGTCTCAAGAAAGCATTCTTCATTCTTTCCCAACTCATGATGTCCTTTCTTGAGTCATACCAGTCTTTAGCTCTATCTTTGAGGGAGAAGGAGAACAAGGTCAATCGAATTGTATCATCACTAGCCGTCGACGTCCTGAAGGTGGAGCATACTTCAAGAAAGGAGTCTAAGTGCTTGTAGGGGTTCTCACTCTCTGAGCCGTAGAAGATGGGCAGGAGCCCAAGAAGACCTGGAGGAATAGAGAATTTCTCCCCTGGCATTTGATCAACCCTGCTAGCAATTGGCGATTTGTAGTTGCTAGGCATGAAGTAATCTTGAAGTGGCTTGTGAGGTGCACTTTGATCTTCCATCTTGTTTCCTCCTGAATGGCTTGTCACATGCACAAAGCACAACCAAACAAAAGAAAGCAAGTTAGTAAACCAATATACATAGGAAATGCAAAGAAAAATTAATAAAGAATAGCAATGATGAGGGCAGTAGGAAAAGTCAAAGAAAAACTAACTAGCTAGGCTGAGTGCCTCTAATCCCCGACAACGGTGCCAGAAAGCTTGGTGCGATTCCTCTAGTGGTGCTAACACACTACTCGATTGAATAGATGCGCCCCACGAGGTCAGAATGCACGGTGGAATGCGAGTTTGCTTTCAAAATTTATAAACCTAAACTAGCTACCTACGTCTACCAAAACACTACACCCGCAAGAGCACGGGGTCGTGTCGTAGTATAGGAAGGTGGCAAGTATAGGGACGATCCACAGGGAAAAGAGGGGGCACTAGAGCTAGTTTAGTTTGGCTTTGTTCCTACTGTGCAGACTAGGGTTAAGGGTTTAAAGGTTGTTTTGATTGTTAACTAAGGATGAACAAGCAAGCAATTAAAGGTAGGAATGAAATCTACGTTAACCCTAGACTAGCTTAAGGCTAAACAAGCAAGGAAAGACTAAGCTAGGTATGAAAAGGCAAATTATGCTAAGGCAAGCAAGAGAAAAGCAAAAGAGCAATTAAAGAACTAAACTAGCATAAACAAGACAAGAGCAAGGCAAGAAGCTAACTAAGCAAGAAAAGAACTAACTAAGCTAAGCAAGCACAGAACTAGGGTTTTAAGTAGTAAGAGATGTGTGGGCTGTTTAGGGGTATGAACTTATCACTTAATTTGGGGGGTGACATGTGAACGTTATAATTCCATTTAGATTATCCAAACCAAACAACAAGTTAGAGTCTAATGAATTAACCTAAGCTACTAACTGGCCATGGATATGCTAGGTTGTGTATAGGGGAACTAGTCCCTAACACCCCCTACTACCCTTACAAGGCTCAATTGGGTTAGGGGTTAGGTTTAATTCAATTAGAGTCTAATCAAGTCTAGCTTTCTAGACTAGGCATTCCTTGGGCAATTAGGGGCCGAGGGTAGTAATGGGGAGGTGAGATTAGGGTTTTGGACCCCAATTCCCCCACATTCTAGCCTTGAGAAGGCTCCATGCTAATTGCACTAGAATTATCTAATCTTGCTACTTAGATATCTCACTTAGGTTTAGGGAGATTGATTAAGATGTAGGAAGATGGGCGGCAACCTAGGGATCCAAGAATTGGACCTAGGGGCAAATCCCAAAATTCACACATATAAGCAATTTGCCTAAATTCCTAGGTGATTTCACACACAAACCAACAAGCAATCCATGGAGAAAGAGATGGAAATAGAACATAATCATTAACAAATGAAATTACAAAGTTTACATGCCATTTTCCCCGAACATGGTATCAAAGTAACATATTTTCCCCCAAACAGCCCACCCAAGGGGCCTAGCTACTCATAACAAAGCAAAATACAAAAAGAGAGGAGAAAGAGGTAGAAGAAGCCATGGAGCTCGGTGTAGATGAAGAAATCCTCCTCTCCAGCAGCTGTAGGGTCGTCCTCCTCCTTCTTCTTGGATGGCAAGATGTGGAATGGTGGTGGGAAGTGGATGGAAGGCTTAGATATGTGGGGTTATGTGGTGGAAATGGTGAAATGGAGTGGATTTGAGGTGGATAAGGGGTGGAATGGAGTGGGTGGCGATTTGGGGAGCTAGGAAGGGGTGGAAGGTAGCTAACCTTGTGCCCCAGCCGCCACCTAGGTATATATAGGTGTGGGGGAAGCACTAGGTTAAGTTAGGGGCAAAATGGGCAAAACAGTAAAAAAGTGGCTGGATTTTGTGTGTAGCACGACCGTGGTGGGTCACCACGGTCGTGGTGGGTAGGGTAGGCCACGACCGTGGTGTATGGGCACGGTCGTGGGAATTAAAATGGCTAAATGTCAGGTTGGTGGTCAAATTTGGGATGAAAAGGCCACGACCGTGGTGGGTTGAGGGTAGCACAGCCGTACAGCGTAGCACGGCCGTGGTGGGAGTTGGTAGCACGGCCGTGGTGGGATCTGGTAGCACGGATGTGCTGCGTGGCACGGCCGTGGTGGGTGGTCGCAGCACGAACGTTCTGCGTAGCACGGCCGTGGTAGAGTTCTGCTAGATTTAGAGGTTGATCCTGTCGATTTCTAAGTGACCTAGCACGGCCGTTTTGTTCCACCACGGTCGTGCTGAGTCCTGGGGCAACACTTTGACTTGGATCTTTGGATTTTCTTGGACATCTTTGCTTCAAATGATCTTTGGCCACTAAGGGTAGGTTGAGGGAGCCTTGGACTTCACTTTGGGTCTTCTCCAAGGGCAGAGGAACCCTAGGATCACTCCTTCTCTCTCTCTTCCATCAAGTGTGGTCCAAATGCCTGAAAAACACGCAAATGATGTCCATAAGTGCATTTTATACAAATAAGCATATTAGGGGGAATGACATGCAATCTAACAGGTATAGATGTGATTGAAGAGCAATATAACACAAGATGAAGCCCTAAAATAGGGCTGCATCACTCATTTCCTAACTACCATCTAAATGGAAGCAGATCTCCTGATATACATAAATGAGGAGAATATCATGGGTGGCCTACCACTTAGAGCAACGGGTGCATGGAATGGGTGGCTATGGAAGAAATGGAAGAACAGTACAGTCGATCATGCAAAAACAAAAATGAATGATCTATCATGATGCAAATGCAAATGAAAATGCCCTAATGCTACATTTTTTTTCTGTGAAATGATGCATGCACTATCATTTCGTCTCAAAGTGGGATGGAATATCTAAGCAACTACACCTTGTGCTTGTTCTTCCTAAAATGCGGATGAGAACATGTTCCTTTCTCCCTCTTATTCATAATTTTTTTTCTTTTTTTCATTCATTTTTTTCAAGCCCTCATTTTCAAAAATGGTAATGGATTATTTGTTGGTCTTCCTTCTCTTTTTTTTTAACTGGCACATTTGATGCATTCTATTCGGATGGTATGCAACAAGTTCGACACCTTTAATTTTTTAGAAGAACATACAACGCATGATGTACAACTATATGCTCAAAAGATGTGAATGAACTTCATTATGACAATTATGCAACTAAATGACATGCACCTAATGATAATGTGCATGTATAACTACTCTATGTCTTTCTTTTCCCATTTTTATGCAAAACATGTAAAAATAACTATAATGCATGACCTATCTACGTGGGATGCAATCAAAGAGTGAAAGATAGTAATGTGCTCCTAGTTCTTATGGTGGAGAGTGAATGAAATTGTGGTGGATCAGACTACAAGACTAATTGACAGAACCTTTAGAAAAAATTATATGTACCTCCTTACTGACTTGTGTACCAATTAATCAAGGGGTTTCTCTCTCTCATATCAAATTAAAGTCTCATTATCATTTGGTTGGTTTAGGCTCAACATCCATATCAATCCTCTTAACATGAATCATAAGGATACACAGTCATGTTCAAATGTTTTAAAGTTGACCTACCCAATGAGTTTCACAAGTGATGTCCTCAAGTTCTCACAAGACAAGCTTAAAATTTCTTAAAGATTTGTCATTCAAATTCATTTTCTCACAAAGCCCCAAGTGAAAATGAGATGACTTGCAATTAAATTAGACTCCACTGATTACACTAGATAGATAGTGGATCCTAGAAAAAGTAAATCTAGCAATTAAGAAAGCTAACAAGAAAGATGAAACTTGCAAAAACAAACTAAAGATGAAATAAAATAAAGAAAAACTAGATAGAAGCTATTCCAGCACCCCCCCCCAAGCTTGAATTCAACTATGGCCTCATAGTTCAAATCCAGACTTAAGAGGTGGAACAATGATACCCCTTTTACTGCTCTGGCTGTGGGTGTGGTGGGTACTGGTGGGGTCCCAAGTAGGATGTTGTCCCTGGAATTTGATAGGAAAAATTTGTCCTCCTTTTGTAACTGCGGCCCGCACTATTGCCGATCTGTCGATACCATCGACGGGGTGTCAATGGTATCGACATTACTGAGATGAAATTTTTTGAAAATCTCCAGACATCTCACGACCATCAATGAAACGGTCGATACCATCGACGTTCCCCAGTCTCGATCACCTTTTTTCCTGTTCCCTTTTCGATGCTATCGACGAGGCCATCGATGGTATCGATGGGATGAAGTTTCTGTAGATGTTTTGCTGTTCCAAATTCGATACCATCGACCATTGTGTCAATGGTATCGACAGTTTCCCAACCTGCACACTCAACAAACATATCAGGGTATCATTTTTAGAGACTAAGTGCTAAATTAATGAAAACTACCTAGGAATATGAAAAATAAAGCAAATGAACATGTAATCTACCAATGTTGGGTTGCCTCCCAACAAGCGTCCTTCTTTAACGTCTTAGGCTAGATGATACAGATACCTTAACCTGGGTTGTCAAGGGATGTCTCTAATGATTCATTCGGCAATTTGAATTCAACTCTATCTTTACCAATCCCCATCGTCAAGTAGCCTCGCCCAGTGGTAGTGATTACATCATCCGTAGCTTGGAACAACCTTCCCAATAACATCTCACATCCTTCTAGCTCATGCATCTCCATGACCATAAAGTCAACAGGGAAGATGAATTTGTCAACTTTGACTAGCACGTCCTCGCATATACCTTGTGGCTTAACAATGGATCCATCCACCAACTTGATTGTCATGGAAGTTTGTGTTGGCTGCCTCAATCCTAACTTTTGAAAAGTGGCAAGTGGCATAAGATTAATGCCTGCTCCTGAGTCACATTGTGCCTTTGGAAACTGTTGACCACCTATGGAAATGGGATGTAGAAACATCCTAGATCTTTGCTCTTTTTTGGCAATCTTCTTTGAATTATAGAACTCACTATTTCATCGACACATACAACATCTGTATCTTTGATCCACCATTTCTTGTTGATGATGTCTTTCATGAATCTTCCATATGAAGGAATTTGCTCTATAGCCTCCACCAATGGAATTTTGATGTGGAGCTTCTGAAAGATCTCAAGAAATTTCTTGAAGTGCCTTTGCTCTTTCCTCAGCTTCAGACTATTCGGGAATGGCACGCTTGGCTCCTTTATGCACGTGTGCGTTGGAATATATGGAACTTTAGGGTCTTCTCCCCTAAGCTTGCTTCAATGCCACCTTCTAGGATAGGACTCAGTACATCATCCATAGATGGCATGACTTATGGTTGCTTCTCCGTATTGCAAGTGGCTGCTCCACTATGAAGTATAGCTTTCACCTACTCCTCCGGCCTAGGAATCTCTTCAAAAATCTAAGATATGGGCACAGTAGTGGTGGAATCTTAGAGTGAACTGAATGATGTCCCACATCCTCCTGGCAATCCATACAAACTGTGAGGGTATGGAACTTTGGGTTTCTCCTCCAAATCTATATGCATGATACTCTGCTCTCTGGCCCTTTTCTGACTGAAATATATTTAACCTATTGATGTGGCTGAGCGGGATCTGCATTCCCGGCTAGTTTTTGTTGGATGATTTGCTTCATTGCAGTCACCTCAATCACAAGTTGGGTCATGGTTGTCTCTAGAGTCCTCAGTTGTGCACCATGGCTCTATAAAGTCTGACCAAATTAGTTCATAAATCCCCCATGTGACTAAATTTGCTTGCTGAATGTATTCATCAACTCTTGGTTTTTCTTAATACTTGATTAAGAAACTCATTGCTCTTTTCCTCTACACTTCACTGTGGTTTTTGATCCAGGTCTTATAGAAAATTGTTAGGGTCCTTCCATGAAAATTTATTGTCCTTCCTCTAAGGATAATCATTATTCCTGTAGCCCTGCTATTGACGCATGAACTTAGTTTGTGCCTCATCATCAGATCCTTCATCTTCTTTTACGAGTAGTCTATTTACTATCAGGTCCATCTTCTCATTTAATTCTTTAATTGCCTTGGATTCCCCTATGATTTTGACCTGCTCTGGTGCATCTCTTTCACCCCAGGATTTCTTCTTAGCCATGTTCTTTAAAATTTCTCCATGTTCTTTAAAATTTCTCTACACTTTGAGCCTTTGTTGTTCAGAAAGAAACCTGTCCCTACTGAGTCCAAATTACTCCTGTCGTGTTCAATAAGGGCAAAATAGAAGATCTTTGCTTGAGTTTCTAAATCCAGCCCATGATGTGGGCATTTCTGCAACATGATATTAAATCGCTCGCACGTCTCTGTGTATGTCTCGCTAGCTTGTTTGAAGTTATAGATCCTTCTAATGAGATCATTTGTCTTCTCAAGAGGGAAATACCTCTCAAAGAACACTTCTATCATCATGTTCCAAGATTCAACATATTCATCGTCCAAATTGTATAGCCACTCCCTTGCATTTCCTGCTAGAGAGGATGAGAATAATTTTAGATAGATGGACTCTTGTGGGAACCTATCCACCTTCACCATATCACAATTCTCCACAAAGGTGCTGATGTGAGCCATTGGATCTTCATTCTTGAGTCCATGGAATGCTTGAGATTTGACCAATTAAATAAGCCCTGGGTCAATCTTGTAGCTAGGTTTGTTGATAGCTTGTTTCTTAATTGGCCCCTTCTGTGCAGAGGAAGAAGAAGCCTTGATCTTCTCCCATATTGTCTGTTCCTCAGCCATTGTGAAAACCTCAAGTTCCTGTTCAATGTCTTCGGGTGGTGTATTTATCAGTTTGCCTTCTCCACCCGATGACAGAATCTCCGGTGCCTATAACATCCCTGACCTGGGTTATGCTTTAACCCTAGTACTTGATCTTACTTCTTGAAAAGTAATTAAGGCCAAAGAGGAACTTATGTTTCAATGGTGAAATGAGTTAAACTCAGAACACATATTTTGGAATATGTGGGGGTAATTGGGTAATTATATCCTCATGCCACATAGGAATGGTTGCGGGCTATATCCTATGTATGGGATTGGTTACAGACCATACCCCATCAGGAGTATGGCTATGGGCCATGACTCCATGATATGATACCAGGTGTTGGCTACGGGCCATAACCTTGAAGAGAATATATGCTACGGGCTATAACTCTATAGTAAAGATGTCAATATACCCTGGCAAGCTAATTGCAGTTTGACACATGATGTCTCTGCCATATGATCTCGTATTGACCAAGAAGGTTCACGTCTTGGAGTCCGTCTCTTCCATTGACCTTGTGTGGTACCGATGCTTAACGTAATCGTAGTCGGTTGGAGTATGAAAGGCATACTTCATCTCTTCCGGGCATTAAGTTTGTTTGTAAAATATAATCATCTGTGTAGCATAATTTCTTAAGGTAGAGATACGAGAATCACTGGCTGATGTTATCTTGCTTAGTATAGCGGATAAATGTTATACATGTTCTTCATATTCCTTATTGGATAAGTGACATGCTATTTAATCAAGTTATAGCTGAAACGTTTAGAACAAGAATATTGCTCTAACTTGTTTAAACATTGAATTAACTACTATTGAATATATAATTCCTCTGTTCAGTTTATTTTTATTAAACTGCAATAATAATGTTTTTGGCGGAGAGTTATATCTCTCGCTGGGACAATTTCAAATTGTCTCACCCCCGTGGGATCTAGCTTCTTAGGTAGATGCTGAGGGAGAGGCAGAAACCATAAAGTAGGGGAAGAGCAGCACTAGCAGGGATAGTAGTGAATTCTCAGGTGCAGACACTGGCTATCCTGACCTGTACATAGAGTCATATGTGTCGTCTCTGTACTATCAGGTCCTCGGAGTCAGTAGTTAGTTTAATGAATCGGTCTGAGATTTTGGCTTGATGCCCCAATGTTTTTATATTGCATGTGTATAGTTTTAACAGGGCAGTTGATGCTTGTAACCTCATGAAGGAATGGTACAAGAGATGTACTTGTGAACTAGAATGTAATTAAATTACTTTGGTTCTTTATGAAAGAGTTTTCCAGTGTATGGATTCCTTTGTAAAAGGTTTTAATTTTTAGTGATTTTTGTTAATCCGCTGCTAACAAACGCTTCCGCTAAGTAAATCATGTTTTTGTGAGTTGGATGCAACAAGATTAGTAGTATCCAAGCTCTAGGTTCAATGAGTCTACAGAGACATAGGATTAAGGTTGTTGAGTCTGTTTTAGTGTCTTCCAGTTTATTTGATAGTGTCTTCTGCTCATATATGAGAAGAAGAACTTGAAGATGTCTGGATCACTCGAGGAACATGCTGCTGAGAGTAGCATTTCTGCACCATGAGGAGGTGTAAGGGACCAGACTAGGATGGAACCTGTACCTGAACAACCCCATTTTGACCCTGCCATGATAGAAAATCCAGCTTTCAACGCTATGTTTGGGCAGTTCACGACAGTTATGATGCACATAACGGATAGGATGCCACCACCTGCACCTAGGGCACTAGACCATAATGAGAGATAGGGAGTTGGTAAAACTTTTGAGAGGCTTCACCGGGTAGGTGCCACAGAGTATGTTGGTACAGCTGCACCGGCATATGCAGACTTATGGTTGACTAAACTGGAGAAGGCCTTCAGAATCCTCAATATTCCTGAAGCTGAAAAGGTGAGGCATGCAGTATTCCTACTGAAAGGGAGTGCTGGTCACTGGTGGACTATTGAAGAAGGCAAAAGGCCAGGTGTCGAGGTCGGATGGGAAGAATTTTGATGAGAATTCATCATTAGATACTTCCCTAAGACTTACTTAGATGAGAAGATATCCCAGTTTGAGAAGATAAGACAAGGACCGACGACCATTAGTGAGTATGAGGCTAAGTTCATGGAGCTTTTATGATTTTGTCCGCATATGGCAGCTACTGATGAGGAAAGAATTCAGCATTTCGAGAAGGGGTTGAACATTGAATTGACCACTCCAGTGTCTGCTTTGGAGAATCGGGAGAGGTTTGCCACATTTGTGGAGTCCGTCAGACGAATAGAGAGGTTTGTGATCGAGAAACGACAGACCAATGGTAAGGTGTATACTCAGTTCTAAGGACAGAGGTCCGAGAGCTTTAAGAAGCCAAGGTTTTCTACACCGGCAGCACCATCAATATTCAATACCCAGACGCAATGGACGTCAAGTAGGGGTAAGGGCCGTAGTTTTATTCCAAATAGAGCCCCCAACACAACATCAACATCGGTGATTGGACCTCATAGACCCTATCCTGAGACCATGATTTGTCATCAGTGCAGACAAGTGGGACATCTGGCAAGGGATTTTCTAGTTGGGAACACGATGGTGACTCAACCCCAGAGGCAAAATTAGCAAGGCTCTCAGAGGAGGCAGTTTTCGAGTGGCACTTGAGGACGTGGACAAGTGTCCCAAGCTGGTTCGTCGGCACCCAACAACCAAGCATCGGGTCAACAACAAGCAACGGTGAGATTCTATGCGATGAATCAACCTGATGTAGTAGTTAACCCACGGGTTGTGACAGTTCAGATGAAACTATTTTATTCTAATATGTCTACATCCTGCTTCATATATATTTTAATTAATCTGGGTGCTACACATTCCTTCATCACTAGAGAAGTGATTCTTGACTGCAACATGACGGTCAGTCATAGAGCAGATAGTTTGTTATTAGAAAACCCTTTGATGGGATCTGCAGTGCTGCGGGAGGTGTTTTCTCCCTGCACTCTTTCTTTTTCTTAACATCACATTCAGGTGGACCTCTTACCACTTGAGATGCATGGGTTTGATACAATTCTTGGGATGGACACCCTAGAAAAGTATAAGGTTGTCTTGGATTGTGTTTCCGAGCAGGCGGTGTTCATAGATGATGGTGACACATGGATCTTTTAGGGAGATAGAAAGATTCTTCCAACATGTCTTGTGTCAGCTATGGTAGCTGAGAAGCTGATGAGACAAGGATGCTTTGCATTCTTAGCACATGTGGTAGACACCACAATGGAGAGTTCTAATCTTTTTGAAGTTTTGATAGTTGGGGAATTTGAAGATGTACTTCCTGAGGAACTTCCATGTGTACCTCCACACCGAGAGGTTGATTTTGAGATTAATCTAATCCCGGGCACACAACTAATAGCACAAACACCATATAGAATGGCACCTGCTGAGATGGCAGAGCTCAAGAAACAACTGCAGGAATTGCTTGAGAAAGGTTTTATCCGACCAAGTACTTCACCATGGGGTGCTCTGGTTCTCTTTGTTAAGAAGAAGGACAGATCGATGTGGTTATGCATGGATTACATGCAGTTGAATAAAGTAACTATAAAGAACAAGTATCCTCTGCCGAGGATAGATGACCTATTTGATCAATTGCATGATGCAACTATCTTCTCTAAGATAGATCTGAGGTTAGGATACCATTGGTTGTGTATCAAGGAGAGTGACATACCTAAGTTTTCCTTTAGGACAAGGTATGGTCACTACGAGTTCATAGTTATGTTGTTTGGACTTACTAATGCACCAACTACATTCATGGAACTCATGAATAGAATCTTTCGACCTTTTCTTGATCAATTCATAGTAGTATTCATAGATGACATCTTGGTATACAGTAGAGATGCTCAACAACATGAGCATCACCTCCGTCAGGCTTTAACTTTACTAAGAGAGCATAAGTTGTATGCTAAGTTTAACAAATGCGAGTTCTGGTTACCATAAGTTTCTTTTCTAGGACACATAATATCTGCCTTAGGTATCTGTGTTGATCCTAAGAAGGTAGAATCTATCTTGCAATGAGAACAACCGAAGACACCGATAGAGATTCGCAGTTTCCTAGGACTGGTAGGCTATTACAGGAGGTTCATTAAGAACTTCAGTTCTATAGCTTTACCCCTAACCAAGTTGACCAGGAAGGAGATTCCTTTTGTCTGGAATGACAAGTGTCAACATTCTTTCCAGCTATTGAAAGAAAGGTTGACAAGTGCACCTGTGCTGGTGTTATCTGAACAAGGGAAAGGGTACATAGTTTTCTGTGATGCATCTACGAACGGTCTAGGATGTGTGTTGATGCAGGATAATCAAGTGATTTCTTTTGCCTCTCGACAGCTTAAGAAACATGAGGAGAATTATCCAACACATGATCTAGAACTAGCTGTTGTGGTCCATGCTTTGAAGATCTGGAGGTATTATCTCTATGGAGAAACATTCCAGACTTTCACAGGCCATAAGAATTTAAAATATATATTCTCACAACATGAGTAGAATATGAGACAACACCACTGGATGGAGTTAATCAAGGACTATGATTGTACAGTTGATTATCATCCAAGGAAGGCTAATGTAGTGGCTGATGCACTAAGTAGGAAGTCATCATCACCAGCCCTAGATAAAGCACAGTTGAACTCCTTAGTGTGCTTTAAAATAGATATGCTTATCTCCTTGAGGCAAAACAATATACAACTTAAAGTATCATTGTTAGCCAGGTTGTTAGCTGAGATGCACATAAAACCTACTCTGAGACAACATATTAAAGAAGCACAGCAAGATGATATTGTGGTTCAGCAGATCAGGTCAGAGTATGGTAGTGAGAAACGAGATGGCTTTCATGAGTCAGAGGATTAGGTAGTCTGTTACCATGCTGGGATGGTAGCACATGATGCCAAGGACTTAAGGAAGTTAGTCTTGGAGGAAGCTCATTCTTCTATGTATGCAATGCATCCAGGGAGCACCAAAATGTATCATAACTTGAAAGATATGTATTTGTGGCCAGGATTGAAGAAAGATGTTGCTGAGTTTGTTGTGTGGTGTCTAGTGTGTCAGCAGGTTAAAGCTGAACATCAAAAGCCCGCAGGAACAATGCAACCTTTTCCTATACCGCAGTGGAAATGGGATCATGTGACCATGGACTTTGTGGTTGGTTTGCCTAGAACAACCAAAGGTCATGATTCCATATGGGTAATAGTTGATAGGTTGACTAAGACATCACATTTTCTTCCTGTCTAAACAAACTACACTGCTGAAAAGCTTGCACAATTATATGTAGATGAGATAGTATGGTTGCATGCGGTTCCAGTTGGGATCTACATCTGAGCTTGACAGAATTTGCTTACAATAATAGCTATCAACACAATATTGATATGGCACCATATGAAGCATTATATGGTAGACATTGCAGATCTCCTTTATATTGGTATGAAACAGGAGAATATCAACTTTTAGGAACTGAACTTGTGCAATAGACAACCGAGAAGATTAAAGTAATACAACAACAATTAAAGATTGCACAGGATAGATAGAAGTCGTATGCCGACAAACGGTGAAGACCTTTAGAATTTCAAGTTGGAGACAGAGTATATCTCAAAGTCTCACCTTGGAAAGGTGTCCTTAGATTTGGAAGGAAGGGAAAGTTAGCTCTTAGATTTATGGGGCCTTATCCAATCATTGAACGGATTGGAAAGGTAGCCTATAAGTTGGAGTTGCCACCTGAGCTACATAAGTTGCATCCAGTGTTCCATATCTCCATGCTGAGAAAGTGTCATGCTGACACAGAGTTAGTTCTGCAACATGTGGATGTAGAATTAAATGATGATATATCATATGTTGAAGGACTTGTGTTGATCCTTGATACAAGAATTAAAAAACTGAAAAAGAAAGACATATGTCTTGTGAAAGTTCTCTGGCATCATCGTGGCATTGAAGAAGCTACGTGGGAGCTAGAGGAAGAGATGAGGAGGAAGTACCCTTCTCTTTTCTCTTGATGATTTCAGAGACGAAATCCCTATTAGGGGTGGATAATTTGTAACATCCCTGAAATGGGTTATGCTTTAACCCTAGATGTTTTTCTTAATAAAGTTAATTATATGCTTTCTCTTACTTCTTGAAAAGTAATTAAGGCCCAAGAGGAACTTATGTTTCAATTTTAGTCCTTTTCGAATAATGTTGAAATATTGTTTTGCCTATTTTGGACTAAAGTGCAAATTACCCAATTTGAGGGGTTAACTTGCAAATTTTACATGGTAAAATGTTCCTCAAGTGTTGAAGCATCATGAGAATGATAATTATGTAGAGTTATGGTTTGTGATAGCCTGAGCACCAACAAAGAGCTTGTTGAGCAATGTTTGTTCATTAAAACCTAGTTTTGGTGTAATGTGCAATTTACCCAAAACCTAGGATTCAATATGAAAAATGTCACTCATAGAGATTCCCTAATGTTTCTTGGCATCATGTAGACAAAATAAAATGAGAAGGGCGTCTCATTTGAATCATTTTGGAGGAGAGAGAATCTTGATATTAAAATAATCAAGATTTAAGCATAATTGAAACACAATTCAAGTTAATGCAAAAATAAATATATTAATTGATGTGCCCTTCAACCAAAAATTTGTTGGTTGAAATTCTACAAGAATAGACGTCCTTGTGCCTTGCAAAGGCAACAAAAATATCCTAAGTGAGTGGAGAGCCCACTCACATTAGTTAACTAAAAAGTAATATCCACTAAAAATGGGATATTATTATTATATGAATTTAGGTGCTTAATTTCTTTTCCTTTAATTCAAGGATAATGAAGAGGAATTAAAGGCAAAAGAAGGTGTATTATTATGCAAGGATGTGAGGGGGATAAGTGGCATCAAGTTGGGGAGTTGAAGGATTATTATAAAACTTTCTCTCTCTTGAAATTCCTTTATATACACTTCATTTCCCACTCAACCAAAGACTCTTTATCGGATTTTCTTTCTCTCCTTGCTTTGGACAAGAACAAGGGAGCTTAGGAGAAATAGGAGGACGAACTCCAACCTGTAGGTAAGCTCCTTAATCATCTTCAACCTTGATTTCATGGTGGAAATCGAAAATCAATGCTTGATTTCTTCTTTTCTCCATTCAATCTTCAACCCTAGCCATTCCTTTTCACTCAAAAGCTTGAGGACGAGCCTTGGGAGGTTGAGAAATCTTCAATGACCATTGAAGGTGTGAATAGTGAAGTTTGGTTTCAACTTTGAAGGCGGGTTATATAACTTAAACCCTTAAATGTTATTACTACATTCAATTCTTCATCATTTGTTGATTGTTTTGTTTCTCTTGAAATTCCTTTGATCAATCTGATGGAATTACCATAAGAATGGCAGTAGATTTTGAATGATCAAAGCTTGATGATGACATCATAATAAGCACAAACCTCAAAGAATATCTTGGGAAAACAGTCTCACTCTTGAGACTAATCGATCTCAAGATCGTTTGGTGAGCAAACAGTCTCAAGACCGTTTAAGGTCAGATGATGTCATAGATTGATGATGATCCAATAGTCATTAATTGAATTAATTCCAAAGGGTTCAACACTTTAAGGTTCCTTGAGTACAACCCTAAAATCGGGTTATTTAAGAAACCCTAATTGAATTCAACCAATTTCAGTGATTGGATGGGTCAAACGGTCTCAAGACCGGTTGACACTAAACGGCCCGTTCGGGGTCAAACGACCTCAAGACCGTTTGAGGCCAGGTCATGTTATGGTTGAATGGTAATTCAATGGTTTCAATTGAATTAGTTCCAACATGTCAACAATTGATAGTTTATTGATCTCAAAACCCTAATTGATGGTTTCTTGATTTCCAAAACTCTAATTGATGGTTCAAACAGTTTCATCAAAACTATTTGGTCATGTTGACTATTTGGAAGAGTTGACCATTTGGAGGTCTAAACGGTTTCAAACCGTTTGAGGTATTGATTCAAAACCGTTTGAAGGAGTTGACCATTTAAAGGAGTAGACCGTTTGAGGGTTAAGGTGCTTCAAGATCGTTTGAGGGTTAAGGTGCTTCAAGACCATTTAAGGGTTAAGGTGCTTCAAGACCGTTTGAGGGTTAAGGTGCTTCAAGACCGTTTGAGGGTCAAGGTGCTACAAGACCGTTTGAGGGTCAAGGTACTTCAAGACCCTTTGAAGGTATAATTGACTCAAACCATGTAAGTACTATTAACCCCATAATTGTTGATTAGGTTTATCAAAGGTAATTATAATGGTTGTACCTTCAAGGTATTGAAGTGATTAGTACCTTTTGAGTAATTAACCTTTGATTCTTATGGAAGCAATGACTCAATACACTATGCTAATCCTAAATGTATGCATTTGAATAAAGGGTTAACCTAATCTAATTAAGTATGATGTAATTGACCTCCTAGAGAGGATGAGAGAGGGAGGAACTTATACATGAGTGATAATCATGTAGTAATTAATCCTCAACACTTTCCATATGAATAAATATATAATTAAGATTTGATCCATAATGATGAGATCATGAAACCTAATTAAGAAGGTTGATAAGCTGTAACCCTAATTCAAAGGAAATCTTGGTAAAACCCTAATCTAAGGTGATGGTGTAACTATAATTTAGGGTAATGATATGAGAAACCCTAATTTAAGGGAATGCTTCATGAAAACCCTACTTTTTGGGTAAAGATATATGAAACCCTAATTTTAAGGGAAATGTTAACAGAAGCCTTAATTCAAGCCAAGAATATAATGTGGAACCCTGATACAGGGTAATGTGATATGAAACCCTAATCCAGGGTGATGCTATGTATTGTGAAACCCTAATTTGAAAACCTAGTCCTAAATTGTGTAAGGGGATGAGTAACCCTGATTGATATGAGTTGGGAAACTATAACCCTAACAAGGATATAAGTGGTGTTACTTTGAATTGCATGGTGCTAAAATGTAATTGATATAGTTGTTATCAAGTGTACTAACCATGCAGGTACCATGAGATGATGAGTATAGCCAGGTATGAGCTATGATGTTTCATTTATTATTGTTAATGGGCCTTGTGAGCAATAACATGCTTTGTTACCTAGTGAAAGGTAACAAGAGATGAAATGGGATTTGAGAGCCATGTGCGATGCTTGTGAAGCAAGTATCATGATTACCTTGGTCAGATGACCTGAAGGTGTTTTAGTTACCTGATAAGTGGTAACAAGTGTTCTTTGATGATCTGAGGGTTTGAATACCCATTTTCTATGATCATGATGATGAGTTTGTGAAAGAATGAGAATGCTTCTGATGAGATGAGGGATTGAGATCCCAATGCTTTGTTCAAAGATTTGAACATTACTAGATGAAAGTATTACACATTCTTTGTAGCAATTGTTAAAAAATTAATGTTTGGAAACTTGTTTGATGCTAAAAGAATATAGCAATACACTTAATTAATCAAGTGATATCATATAATGTAGTTTCCCTGACAACAGATCCATCAGCGTCAGAATTTGCTGAATGGTGAAACGAGATAAACTCGGAACACATATTTTTGAATATGTGGGGGTATTTGGGCAATTATATCCTCATGCCCCATAGGAATGGCTGCGGGCTATATCCTATGTACGGGATTGGTTACGGACCATACCCCAACATGAGTATGGCTATGGGCCATGACTCCATGATATGATATCAGGCGTTGTCTACGGGCCATAACCCTAAAGAGAGTATATGCTACGGGATAAAACTCTATAGAGAAGATGCCAATATACCCTAGCAAGCTAATTGCAGTTTGACACATGATGTCTCTGCCATATGATCTCGTACTAACCGAGAAGGTTGAGGTCTTGGAGTCTGTGTCTTCCATTGACCTTGTGTGGTACCTATGCTTAACATAATCGTGGTCGGTTGGAGCATGAACGGTATACTTCATCTCTTCAGGGCATTAAGTTTGTTTGTAAAATATAATCAGCCGTGTAGCATAATTTCTTAAGGTAGAGATACGAGAATCACTGGCGGATGTTATCTTGCTTAGTATAGTGGATAAATGTTATGTATGTTCTTCATATTCCTTATTGGATAAGTGGAATGTTGTTTAATCAAGTTATAAGTGAAATGTTTAGAACAAGAATATTGCCCTAACATGTTTAAACATTGATTTAACTACTGTTGAATATAAATTCCTCTGTTCAGTTTATTCTTATTAAACTGAAATAATAACATTACTGGCGGATAGTTATATCTCTTGCTAGGACAATTTCGAATTGTCTCACCCCCGTGACATCCAACTGTTTAGGTAGACGTGGAGGGAGAGGCAGGAACCCTACAACAGGGGAAGATCAGTAGCAGTAGGGACATCAGTGAATTCTCAGTTGGAGACACTGGCTATCCTGACCTGTACATAGAGTCCTATGTGTCGTCTCTGTACTCTCAGGTCCTCAGAGTCAGTAGTTAGTTTAATGAATCGATCTGAGATTTTGGCTTGATGCCCCAATGTTTTTATACTACCTGTGTATAGTTTTAACAGGGCAGTTGATGCTTGTAACCTCGTGAAGGAATGGTACAAGAGATGTACTTGTGAACCAGAATGTAATTAAATTACTTTGGTTCTTTATGAAAGAGTTTTCCAGTGTATGGATTCCTTTGTAAAAGGTTTTAATTTTTAGTGATTTTTGTTAATCCGCTGCTAACAAACGCTTCCGCTAAGTAAATCATGTTTTTGTGAGTTGGATGCCACAGTGCCAATTGTGTGTAGTCCGTACTATGCGTCTTCACCATGCACTAGTACCTGAAATGTGAATAATCAAGTAAGTACAATGCTAGAATGAACAAAGAATCTGAAAGATAGACAATTAAGCTAAAAAATTAAAATTGCAATAAAAAGTGGCCTAGAGTGGCCGCTTGCAACACTCGTAGTGCTGAAATTTACCGTTTCCCTGACAACGACGCTAAAAACTTGACACGATTTTACCGTGCGTATAATGCAAGTGCACATATCAATGTAATATGGGCCTTGTGAGGCTCGAGTCAAACTCAGGGAAATGTAAATTTTAGTAGACTACTACTAACTGGTTGTGATCAGCTAGACCGATGGGAAAAATGAGTTTGATTTTTAAAAAGAAAATAAAACTAAAAAAAAGCAAAAGTGAATGACGATTAAATGTTTAGTTTAATAAAATTAAATGGGGATCCGTAGGATTGCGGTTTGACCATGAGGTCTCACTGCATGCAAATCTACACAATTAACATAATTCGTTCTCTTTCCCTGATTATGGCCCATAGTCAGAATTGCTCGCTTCCACGATACAACTCACTACCTAGTTTTAGGTCAGTTCCACGACAGTAGTAACTTATACCCTAGATCTAGGTGCTTTAATAATTTCTCTGAGTATCCATCATTAATCGTACATTACCTTGTCTAAGGAATTTATTGATTAATGTGTTAATCGTTCCTTTTCAACCACTAATTCTTCGTTAGAAGCAATTAACGGTATTAGAAATCGACTATGGTGATCAAGAATAGTAAATTGCAATGGAAACACGATAACATGTCAAGGGAAAGTGAGACAAATTATGATAATCAATATAACATTGTCATACAATGATTCCCCGGACTACTCTTGGTCCTAAGGATAGAGGGGATTAGCCCTGCATGTTCATCTCAACAATACTCATGGAGAAGAAAGAGGAAGACATGGGGAAATCAGAGAAAATATGATGAAACTCCTGAAACGGAGAAGATCCGGGTGATCCTCGGTGCGAGATGCATGATTTCCAACCTTCTGACAGTGAAATCATCCGTTTGCGGCTCTGGAATCTCTCAGGGTGTAGCTTTGGGCTCCATTCTTCACTCTTCTGCTTCCGGGACTTGTGCGGCTGAGTGCAATGTCCTCCTTAGGTCTTTTTCATCTTTTCTGAGGTATAGTCATGACTTATGACCGCCAAAAGATCGCAACCATTCAATCATGGCAATTCTGGGTGCAACTCTGATCCGACGACATCGATACCATCGATGGGGTGTCGATGGTATCGACACCTTAAGGTGCACTTGTGACGCTAATAACAATGGAGTTCGTCACTAGAACTTGGTGAAATCTCGACACAATCGACGGTACCGTCAATAGTATCGACAGGCTTGACTTAATTCCTGCTGAGACGATCTCGAGACCATCGACGACTTTGGCCGATGGTATTAACTTGGATGATCTCCCTCTGGCCTGGTCACTATTGCCATGTTGATGGTATTGATAGAATCGTCGATAGTATCGATGGGTCCTGGTATACAAAGAACTTGAAACAAAGGGAAAAACACAGATCAAATCTGAGAAATTTGATAATTCATACCGAATAAGATAAAATAAGATGAATTTGATGCATACAGTGATCATAGGCTAAAGGAAATAAATCATGCCATTATAGTCACAAAATGACAAATAACGACACAAAACAAATATGAAGCCAGCCTATAAATGCGACTCAAAATCCCTGCATCACATGGGCTCAATTTGTTTCCTTTGTATGAATGATTATGAAGATTTTGCTCACATTTCCTTCAAATGTTCTTATACTTCAACTATTTGGAAAGCCTGTCTTAATAGAAATCTAATATGTTCTCACTGTTTGAATTTGGGGAATTTGATTCATATAAAGAAGGATACTGAGTAAACCCTTGCTATGACCATTGTATATTTTTCATGGAAAGAAAGGAATAGTAGAGTTCATAATGATAAAAGTTGCACTCCTAATATCCTCTTGAAAGAAATCATGGATTTGGTTGGTTTTCTTTAATCTATTACTTTGTTGTCATGATGATTCTCATGTGGTCTAAGAATCATTTGTTGAAGATTTCTTTTGCTCATGGTTCTCTGTTCAACCTTTATGATGGGGAGTTTGATTCTTGTAAAGGAGGTTTCTGTGAAATCATCTGTTGTGCCTATCTTATCCTTTAACATGTGATTTGGTTTGTTGATCCTTTGAAGAAGTTGTCTTATGGAGTTTTGTATGTGTGCGTGAGTTTTTCTATCTGTTGTTCTCTTCTTGGACTTCTTAAGCCTGTTTATGTCCCTTCGTGGGGCCTCTATCCTTTGGTAGTTGCTCAGTGTGGTTTCTTGGAGCCTAGCACTTATATCACAAAAAGTTATGTTCTGAATGTCACCTCTCTATTTTCCTCTTACCTATGGTTCCTTTGAATGTCATGGATGTTCTTTATGTTTGTTATGGTTACTCTGATGTCCCTTATATATATCTTCTAATGTTGTCTTTATGAAGACTTGCATAGTGAAGCATCTTTTGGTTGGTGCCTTATTCCTGGACCAGAATGATACACCTTGGGATCTCTAGTTTTCTGGTTTTAGATGCTAGTTCTAAACTGATATTCCCACCTATTGGTTTCTTGTGTTTCTCTCTAAAGTGCTTGTGAAGATTGAAGGTTCTTTTTTGGGATCAGATCTTTCAAGATTATTAGGATGCTTCTTGTAGTGGCCTTTTCTTTCGCCTATTATGCTTTCAAAAGGCTATCTTTTCATTATTCTTTGCCTTTTGTCATATATATTTTCTATTTTCTTGCTTGTAAGACCTTTTATAGAAAATACAAAAAAAGAGAAAGTAGTTTAACTGACCAAATAAAATATTATTTTATTTCTTTTCTCTCTCCTCTAAGGATATTTTCCCCAAGAGGCATAAAAGATAGTATGTTTGACTTTTGGGTAGATAATCACCCCGAATCTCCAAATTTTACTTACCATTGGCGGTTGAGATGCGCTCCATATAAGGAGGCGTGTGCTCTCATTTGAGAGACGCATAGAGATGCATAGAGAGATACCGAGAGACAATAAGCTTGATAGCAAACTATCGGTACCGAGAATCCCTTCTTCCGCTACGGTTCCTTTACTGATATACAACGGTTCCTTTACTACTGTACCACAGTTTCCTTCCTACTGTACCACAGTTTCTTTCCTACAGTACATCACTGCAGTTCCTTTACTGCTGTACTATTGTTCCTTTCCTGTTGTACTGTGGTTTCCTTTCTGTTGTAATGCGGTTACCTTCCTGCTCCACTTTAGTTCCTTTACTCCACCATGATAAGCCTATTCTTCCCGAACACAACCCCACCTTATTGTTGTCTTGCGCCGACGACTACTTAGTGACGTTGTTTTTGCTGTTTGCGACCAAGAGCTAAAGGAACGAGTTCAACACAACACTCTTGCTTGCATCGAGCAGTTGTACCATAGTTGGGGTGCCTGAATTATGTAGATAGATCGTCGGGACCCTTGTGCTAGGAGCGGCGGAATCTGTCTTGAAGATAGTGTTTCACACGCCTTTGTCTTAGGCTCTGGAGTTTGATTTCTAAACTCATTCGTCATTTTCTCTGAATCTGAAGCTGTTAATATTACTACTGCATATTGGTGGTTAACTGCTTGTAGTTATCTAATTAACATATGTCTTACAGTACCTATTTTCTAACATTTTCAAGACAAATTCTTCATTTCTACACATATATGTTTAGATTTAACATATAATTATCTAGACAGATCGTTTGCCCCTAAATAGTTGTTAATTAGATAAAATCTTAACTACCTGTTTGAGTAATATGGATTCAAAAACCATGTTTTCTCTTGACGATGTTGCCTCCCTTCGTTGAGAATGATTTTTTGGTTTGCACTTTCATCGTTGGCCACATAAAATGTGGTTCTGGCTCACATCCCTTGGACTTGTATCCGCCATCTTACCACCCAATGAGTTTGTAAGTGTTGTGCCTACACCACAACCAAAAAACCTCCTTCTTGGAGAAGATCAACCTGAACCCGTTGTTCCTGAAATGGTTGTCCCCACTCCTGTTTCTAAGGAAACTGATTACCTTTGTCATGGTAGGATCCAATCAGCCTTATCCGATGAACTCTATGATATATACCATAGGATTCCAACTACTCTTGAACTATGGACTGTCTTAGATTCTAAATTTGGTCTAGAAGACACTATTCTTGAGCGTTATGCCTTTGTTGAATGGCTAACATATAATACGGTTGATGATAAACCTGTCTCGACTGAAGTTCTAGAATACCAAAACTTAGTGTCTAAATCCATGGCTAAAGGTTATAACCTTGATGAAAATGTTCAAATAGCAGCCCTCATAGATAAGCTCCCTCCTTCTTGGAAGGATTTCGCCAGGACCCTTACACATAGAATAGGGAACATGTCCATGGCATCCTTAGTCAAATCCCTACAAACCGAGGATAGACATAGGGAACAAGATAGAAAGTCTAACTCGTATGTCAACATGGTTATAGGTGATAAGACTAAAAAGAAACCCAACCAATCCCATCTCCATAAGAAATCTAAACCTTCCTTTAAGGGCCGCAAGCACCACCAAAATCAAGAGTAATAATAATAGTGATCAAGGAGAAAAATGTGTCTGCTTTGTGTGTGATAAACATGGCCACTTAGCGAATGTGTGTAGATTTTACAAAGGTCAAAGGAAGCAAAATGTCCAGGCTCCTAAAAATCCTGAAGTAAATATGATCATTGTAGGGGCGGTTCCTTCTTCTTATATAGAAAGGTTAGAAAATCCTACTATTCTTTTTGCTGACATATCTTCAGATTGGTACTCAGATTCCAGTGTCACTTGCCATATTTGTTTTGACCAATCCCTCTTTTCTACCTACCAGGACGAATCCGACAGAGTGATCAAGTGGGGAGATCATTCATCTACCATCCCGATTGCTGGCTTTGGACGTGTTGACATAAAGCTTACTTCTGGGAATGTCCTTAGATTACATGATGTCCAACATGTACCCTTTTTCCATACAAATCTGATTAGTCAAGTAGTGTTGCAACATTCTGGTTATACCTTGTTATGTCAAGGCAATAGAGTTGTAATTTCTAAGAACGGTTCTTATATTGGTCTTGCATACACTTGTAGTGGTTTGATTAAACTATCTTCTGTTTCATGTAATGCTTCTTCTAATAATGAAATATCTTCTACTATTTTAGTTTTTGAAACTAGTGATGTTTGGCATGCACGTCTTGGTCATGTGAATAAAAATATGATGAAACACATGATTTACTTAGATCTGATTCCTAAGACGCATATTGATATTTCTAACAGATGCCAAGTTTGTGTGCAAGCTAAACTTCCTAAGAAGCCATTTAAATCAGTGGTAGATCGTAATACATCCTTGCTTGAGTTAATTCATACTGATGTCTGTGATTTAAATCATGATCTTACTCGTGATAATATGAGATATTTTGTTACCTTTATAGATGGTTTTTCAAAGTATTTCTCTATTTTCTTGCTGAAAACTAAGGATGAACAATTAGAAAAATTCAGAATCTATAAAATCCAAGTAGAGAAAAAACTAGAGAAGAACATTAAGAGAGTGAGGTCTGATAGAGGTGGTGAGTACACTTATAATGAACTTAACAAGTTCTGTGAGGACCATGGCCTTATTCATGAAACCACTACCCCATATAATCCTCAATCTAATTGAGTTGCTAAGAGGAAGAATAGAACATTGATTGACATGGTCAACTCAATGCTAGCTGAGTCTGGACTTAGTCACAGACTATGGGGGGAAGCCCTTCATACAACCAACTACCTTCTTAACCGCATCCCTTTTAAATACCTTGACAAAACACCCTATGAAATTTGTCTTAACAAGAAACCCTGTTTGAAATACCTCAAAGTGTGGGGGTGTTTGGCAAAGGTTAAGATCCCTGAGAATAAGAAGAGAAAACTAAGACCTAAAACTGTTGATACTGTCTTTATAGGATATGTTGAAAATAGTAATTCCAATAGATTCCTAGTAATAAATACTAAAATCTCAGACATTAGAGTTAACTCTATACTTGAGACATGTAGATGCTATCTATTATGAAACCATCTTTCCTCTTAAAGAAAAGGTTCCTAGAAAAGTTAGTGAAGATCCCTCTTCTTCCTCTCCTGTTGAACCTCTTGTAGTTCCACCTTCTTATGAAGTTGAACATGAACTCCCAGTAGATGAACCTCTGAGTGATCTAGGTAGGGGTGAAAGGACTAAAGTTGATAAGAACTATGGTCCCAACTTCTACACCTTCGTAGTAGAAGAAGACCCACATACCTATGAGGATGCCATGAAATCCATAGACTAGATCTAGCTTTTTAAGGAAGATGTTGATAATGAAATAGAATCAATTATGAGCAATCATACTTGGATTCTTATTGAACTCCCTCCAGGTTGTAAGACTATTGGATGTAAATGGGTGTTTAGAAGGAAGATGAGGGCATATGGTTCCATTGATAAGTTTAAGGCCAAACTAGTAGCCAAAGGCTTTAGTCAAAAGGAAGGATTTGATTACTTTGATACATATGCACCTGTAACCAAAATCTCTTCCATTTGTGTCCTAGTTGCTTTCGCCGCGATCCATAAGCTTGAAACCCATCAAATGGATGTCAAGACAGCCTTCTTGAATGGAGATCTTGAAGAAGAGATCTATATGGATCAGCCCGAAGGCTCTGTAGCACCTGGACAAGAACACAAAGTTTGTAGACTTGCCAAGTCCTTGTATGGACTGAAACAAGAACCTAAATAGTGGAATGATAAGTTTGATAAAATTGTTTTATCTTCCGGATTTATTGCGAATGAATCTGATCGTTGTATTTATTCTAAAACTGTTGAAGGTGCCTACATAATAATGTGTTTATATGTAGATGATATATTGTTATTTGGATCTAATTCTAAAATTATATCTGAAACTAAATCTTTTCTTTCTAGCAATTTTAATATGAAAGATTTAGGACTTGCTGATGTAATACTTGGTATTAAGTTGAGTAGATCTACTTCTGGTTATGTACTTAATCAAACTCATTATGTTGATAAAATCTTGCATAGATTTGATATGTTTGATTGTAGTCCTATTAATACACCTTATGATGCTAGTTTACATCTTGTTGTACATAAGGGCACTCTTGTGGATCAACATATATATATATATATATATATATATATATCACTTCTAATCATTCAATCTCATGTGTATTTCTTTCCCATTGAAGTCTATGTTGGTTCTTATTTCTTCCCAACTTGAAAAACTACTTAAGGCACTAACACATGGCATTTTACAGAAAAAACAGTCACTAATATGCTTCATGATTTTCTCTGAACTTTTTTATAATAGTTGATACTCATGAGCATGTAAATTTTTTGTATCGTTTGTTTTTTCAGAAAGTTCTGAATCTGAAGCAATAGTTTCTCTTGTGTTCATATTTCATATCATTTTCTTGGGCTAAGATGCTACTTTAGCTATATGTTTCTATTATCATTTGCATTGAAGTTGGCCTATTATCAATTTTGTTCTCTTAAATACTCTATTCGACATCTTTCAATAATTTGTGCCTCTTACGCTATGATATGCTCTGTTTTCTTTAGTGTTAGTAATCTACTAGATAGTCTATTGTCCTCTTGCTGCAATGGTGATGCAACAAAAGAGAGCCTCCTTGGAAGATAGTTCAATCTCAGCTGCTTATTTTCATCGTAAGTTAACAGAAACCTACTACTTAATTTAATGGACATCATAAATCAATCCACTAAGTAGTGATATGCTCTCATATAAAAACCTAAAGTCTCCTTTTTCAATATAGTTCACACAAAGTGAAGATCAATAGTTCAACAACAAAGTCATCTAAAGGAGTATTCCTACTAAATAACCATTGTAAACATCCCATGCATTCTCTTGTCATAATTAAATGGAGTTTCCTACATTTATTAGGGGCATATTATTAAGGATATTGTGAATCAAACTGTTGGCAATATAGTATTGATCACAAGCTATATTTTAGAAGTAACTACAATAGCTCGAATTCGGCTGAAAAAGAAAGTCATCGGGAAAGTGGCCGGAATTTGGCATGTAACTACCTATATGTTCCTTGTTCACATCTTATAATATTTTCTGTATAGTCCTATGGTGCCCATTTTAGGTCCCATCAAAATAGTTATGATACATGTATGACCCTTCTAGTGAACAATTCTTCTAGGAAAACTTGTTACTGGTTTTGCAAGTTGCAACTGCTGAGATCCAGTTTAGACTTGACGATATAAAATGCCAGCTTGTGAATTACTAGCAAAATGATCTTTACTTGGTTATAATATAAGAACAGTTGATGAAAGGTATGTTTATCTACTTTGATGATTGATGTTTCTGTAAATTTTGAGCCTCTAGAAATGTTTAAGTTAGCTTATGATATTCACGTTCTCCATCATTTCTTATTGCAAAAACACAATTTGGAATCTTTGTTAAAAATAGTGAATGGCATGAAGGGTTTGTTAAGCCTCAGTTTAATAGTGGTTTGAAAGCTATTTCTAAAGTTGTGTTTGTTTTGTTGTTGTTGTGTGACTGAGCTACCTCACTTGTTGCATGTTTGTATCTATATGTAATTCTAGTCATTTAATTTCCTTTCAAACCTATTTGGAGGATTTTTGTTAGTGAACCTTGTTCATAGCTCTTGTTGGTTATTACTGTTGTGATTCTTACTGATATCTTTTTTTTTTTTATAACCATAGAGATTAGATTTTATTCATCCCGTTCTCTATTACGGGCCAAATAGCATTGAGATTAACATGAATGTCCTTGGAAAGCCAAGAAGGTTTATTGAACTGAAAGACATGTGGGGAAAAGGAGAACAAGGTGTGTTTTGCAATACTATCCGCTATGAAGTTGTGACTTCTAGGGATATAAGAGAGTTGTATGCTGGTGAGCTCCAGCATGAGAGAGGCATAGCATCTCCGATGTTGTTCAAATCTGCACGCAGGAGTGTTCAGGTCCTGTAAAAGTTTAATTGCGGATGAAGCATCAGAATAAACAGCAACTGAGGTCCACCGATTTTCTTTACACAGACGAAGGGCATGAATAATCGCCATAATTTCAGCTTCCAGAGCTGATGTCGCCATAGTGGGTAATCCAGTTCCAAGGATGCATGCTCCAGAGCTGTTGACCGCATGAATCCCAATACTTGCTCTCTTAGAGTGCTCCTTGAAAGCAGCATCCACAAAGAGGATGACTTCGTGGTTTGAGGGTGGCCTAATGGAGGCAGTAAGCGGGCTTAGAGGAGGTGGTAAGGAAGGTTGCAATCCCAAGATCGAGGATGTGCGCTCCTTGATGAAGGCAATTAGGATTGAATTATGGCGTGGTTGCCCTCCATGAGTGACGTCATTGCGATTTCGCCAGATCGACCAGCACCCAACGCAGTGCAGAGTGTGTTTCCTCGGGCAAGCATAGGGAGATATCATCGCATGGATCCATGCCTGTTCTGACATCAGAAAGAAATCACCCGTCATTTGCAGGCCTTGCCAAACCGCTTTAGCGTGCGGGCAATCTCTGAGGCAGTGTATGAGTGACTCCTGATCATTGTTGCAGAGTTGGCAGCGGTCATCCAAAGCTATATGCCTTCGAACCAGTTCAAGATTAGTTAACAGTGATCCATGCAGGACAAGCCATAGGAAGGTTTTGATTCTGCTAGGAAGGTTTGCTGACCAACAGTGTTTCCACATAGATGTGGACGGGCTGGGCGGCAGATTACGGAGCCAGGTAAACGCAGAGCTTGAGGTGAATTCTCCTGTAGCGGTGAATGGCCAGATCCAGGCGTCGGCGCCACTGTCATGCTCAGGGATACTAACAAATTGGAGAATGTGCGACACTGGTTGAGGGAGGTATTTGTTGATAAAGTCCCAGTCCCAACCCGAATTAGTGTGTTTCATAGACTGGACAGTGAGGTCCTCGAGACCAGGGGGTATAGGAAGAGATTCATCATAATCCATAGGAGATTTTCCAAGAATCCATTTGTCTTTCCAGACATTTGTGGTTTGGCCGGAGCAGAGCATCTTATGACTGATTCCTTCGAGCCTGTCTAAGTTTCGTTTAATGAAAGACCACGCTGAAGAACACGGTTTCTTACTGACCCTCCCATTGTGCATATATTTCTTAATGAAAGACCACGCAGAGCATCTTATGACTGATCAAATGTTGATTGGTTATCAATTGAGAATGGCATGAGCATCCGTGTCCTTACTGATATCTGTTGTTGATTCCTCTACTATTTTCAATTTTACTGGCCTTAGATGAGCTTTCAGTCTCTTTCTGGTTTGTAATTGAATCTAAATCTGAAGTTTCAGATCTTTGTCAACTCAGATTAGATCAAAAGGGGCTTGCAGATGTTTGGTTTTGTTGAGAAAGATACAAACTCCTGAAGAGCTATACCTTAATCAGTTTTGAGTTTGTCACTCTGGTCCCTTGGTAAGGGGCTTGCAGATGTCTAGTTTTGTTGAGAAAGATACATACTCCTTTTGAAGAGCTATGCCTTAATCAGGTTTGAGTTTGTCACTCTGGTCCCTAATGACCTTTCTTACTTCCATGAAAATCCTTTTGTTTATTGTGTTTCTCCTTCTGAAGATGGTTGTAGGATTCTTTAGGGGGCGTCGAAGGGTCGTGTGCTTGGGTTTCTGAACTCTGAAAATTGTAAGGTTTTAGTTGGCCCTCTTGTCATCAATACACACTATCAGATCTGTATAGGTCATCTTAGTTTCCTAGTCACCCCTGAAATTACAAGGTTTTAGCTTCCCTCTTGTGCTTTAATTCAATATTACTTATTTTTGCTACAGGAACCTGTTAAGTTCCATTTCCATTTCTCTTTGGTGGAAGTAACTATGTTCTTGGTCAAATAATGGTGAGAAATGTGGCCCATCATTCCTAGAAATAGACTATAGGAAGTGCTCAAATGAAGGCATTACAATTTCATGAAATGTTAACTATAGCCTCAATCTAATACAAGCTTGACTCATTTAAATAAATTCCTTCATATATACAATGTTTTTGTTCTAATGCATGTCACATAGACATATACATTTTTAATATCTCAATAAAGTTATATCCTCCCCTGGCCAATTTATGTATATATATCTACGGGAGACAAGCCAGCCTTAGATTCTTATTTATGCACTACTCTTTCATATTCTACAAAAAAAATGTTTGTAGCCAGTAGGAACCTTTAGTTATGCATATATGAATGTGTTTGTTTTAGAATATATTGTTGGTATTCTTGACTCCAGAATGCTCATAGGTATCAGTCACTATTATATTTGATGTGTTTTTCAACATTGAAGTAACTAACTCACTACTATTTTCTAGTGGGCATGCCCACTTATCTCGGTTAGATATGGAGTCATTATCAAGGATAGATTTTTCGGAAACTCCATGTGAGTTTGAGTGAACATCAAATTCCGATCCTCATTTAATAAAAAAATTCTTTCTTTATAGAAAGAATTTTACAGTTTCTTGTTGATATGAAAAGTTGACTGTTTAAGCTTTGAAATATTTCTGCTGGTTGAAACTAACAGTTTCTGATCGCTCAACAATGAAATTTGGACAATCTTCTGATCTATATTTATTCTTATGCTTCACCTTACGTGAGGTAAGTCTTTTCCTATTTTTCTCATGCTCATATGCTTGTTCAGGTTGCCACCATATGAATTGGTGATTCCTACCAGTGCAACCAATAAAGTTCTTGGTAAAGGTGGTTTGAACCTATCAAATAGTTAGAAGGTTTTTTAATTTAATTTAAATTCTTGCACACTCAATAGCTATCCTAGATTCTTAGTTGTCTTTTTTTTCACACTGCTTACTAGTTTTAGATTAAAATGTATGCCTTTTCGTATTTCTGGAGCTATAATAGATATTGTGGATTCAAATTCTTCATGGCCAGAGAGCATTGGCTCAAATTTTTGGAATCTAGGATCAGATGTGATATACTAAAAACCTGATACACGCTTATTCAATTAAGACCCAATCATGCTCTTACCTAGCTATTATGTGATTATGTTTGTTTGGGTTATCCTCTTCAATCATCTCCTAGTTATAGTGTTGGATAATGTTGATGCTTTTTAGGTATCATTTTGATCCATGTTCCCTAGAATCCTCCATGTATTCTTTCTCTTTAGTATCATGTTTGAACTTCCTGTTCTAAGGGTATGCAATCATTCCAACCCATCTCAATAGGGATTTGCGGCCTAATGAAGGTGGATAGACATTTCATGCTTTGTTGAAGGTTGATGTGTCGTTGTGAATTGTTGTTCCAAGTATGACTCATCTTCTATAGGGTGTGGCTATTAGATCCTCCTCTTATTTACCTGAAATCACCTCATCCCCTATAGGGTTCACAACAATATGTTCCCATCCTTCTCAATCCTTCCTTTTCTCTCCTTACCCCATCCTTGAGCTCTACTCCCCTTGTTCATAGTCTTACCAGTAACATCATTTGAGATCCTTTATTGTTAGCTCTGAACTCTTTCTTATTCTTCTTTTTTTGTCGAATTTTTGATTAATTTTAAATATGGGGTGGGTTGGCATCTTTATCAAATTGTTCTTGTGTATCCAGTGTCACTTCTTCATCCTCCTCAAAAAATTCATAACGATCGATGGAATTCTTATTAACCCATCGCCTGTCTTTGTTCTCTCTGTTTTTCTTTTCTCTATGTGCATGGATGCTTACACCATAATACATTCTTCACTGCTTCTCCTTGAACCATCAAACTCCAACAGTAACAGAAAAGGCATAACAATATCTACAGTCTTTCACCCTAAATAGTGAGTACTAGCAACATGAAAACATCTGGTGTAGACATGCAATCTAGTGTTTAGTACAAAGACTGGACGAATTACATCCACCACAACTATTGTCTCAGTTGTACGAGCTTATTCAACAGCCACAAATGCAAGCCTATTCACCTAGACATTCTTTTAGTGGTAACATATTTTTCTCTAAAGATGAAGGTAATCATATACATATTATACTTTTTTCTGTATTTTGTACAACCCATTTATCCACTACGCCTACCATTATGTTTGGCTCTCACATGATACACCCTTTTTGTTCAACACTCTTGCAAATTAGTTTTGTTTAAGAAAATATAGACTCACGTATTGAAACTATTGTTTCAATACTTTTAGTCCCCCAATTGGCTTCATTCCTCTACTCCACCAAGAGTTTTTGATCAACAGTGGGGCTAGTTGATAATGTTGTTGCTGGATGATGCCAAGATGAGGGATCCCAATCACATGTGTCTATGGTTCTTATTGGCAGTTTGGCGAGAGTGAGTATGGAATGTGAGTGTCGGGAGAAATAGCATAAGCTAGGAGCCCACATGAGAATGTATGTAGTAGACTATAATTATTTGTTACACTAGTATAGGCCCATGTGGCCTCAACATCATTTCCACTATACTGGTTAAAATTCATCTTGTTTATTAAGACATATTGATTGATTATAAGCCTGGGATGACTTCTTGAATCGCCTTCTTTTTATCTTCTGATGATTATATTCATGTGCAGTTAATCGGTTGCTAAGGTGTTTATTTTCCTCTTGTGATGTGGGCATGCTCGATATTATGGTAGCAAGGTTCCACAGATCATGAATTAAATGACTCATTAGGAAACAAATGGTATGCATTGCTGGCTTGGGGACTTGAAACATAAAGATAGTCACTTTGTGGGTGCAGGCAACCTTTCTTCTCAGTTGGATTCTGCTACGCTCTCAACAATTGGATACTTCTTTTCAAATTTGGAATTGTGATAATTGTTCACAGGGTATCCATCTCCAGTTCACTTTCATCACCATCTACTGGGATTGTTGCGTGGTCACGGAGTTGTCCTCAGCTTTTGGACTAGGAGGCCTACTACAATTTTAGAAGTGAGATGTAGTCCTCATATGCAATTAGAATTAGATGGTGATCGTGGACCAGACCAAGTCCTAAAATGGTAAAAAATCTACACTAACCAAATCATCTCTTGTCATCTACTTAGTATCAGTTGTGTACTCCTTTTTCATGCCATGGGGAAATTCCATTGAATATGATTCCTAGATTTTGTGCGCAATTATACCTCCTTTGTTTCATTCATATAGAAGTTATTTTCTATTTGTAAACATGGTCATTTTCTAATTTCTTGATTTTTATTGCACCTTGATGAACCTTTGTGTAACTGCCAAGAAGAATGCAAATTGATCATCAGGTATGTGGAAGCTTCAAGAAGCTGATTGGTTCTTATTTCACAGAGTATCATAACACATTGTCATCAAAGAAGGGGACAATTGTTGGCTGAAAATAGGGGTCCTTTTCTTGTGAGCATAGTTGGTGAGTTTAAGAGATCCATAATGTTGATTTTTGTACTACTGTCACTACTAGGGTGCTTTTTTGACATTCAAGGAAACTTTCCAGATCAACTATTTTTGGGAGGAGGCAGTCCCATTTCATGGTACGGTCAGTAGTAGGCCTTCTAAATTTACATCAATCTTTCATTTTTGTGAAGTTATTTCCATTTTGTTCATTTACAATTCATGTGAACTTCATAGTTCTAAGCTTGAATTTACAATTCATGTGGACTTCATAGTTTTGCAGGCATCAGCCGGGAGAGAGAAATTGAACTTCAATGTTTGTAGAAGGTTGTAGGTTTTGGTTTATGGTATATATGGATGTTGGGGGTCATTCCTCTACCATACTAGGAGTTGGTGATCAACGGTGGGGCTAGCCAAGAATGGTGTTGTTGGATGATACCAATATGAGGGATCCCAATCATAGGTTCCATTGGTCTGATTGGCAGTTGGGCATGTGTGAGATAAGGAATCTGAGGGTGGGGAGCAATATCATAAAGTAATAGACCACATGAGAATTTATGCATTAGTGGAAAAAAATAAACTTCACCAAATAACCGTATTTGCAAGCTTGAGGAATCTAATGAATATGCTCATATACTCTAATGACTATAATAAAAAAGGACAATCAGAAACTACTGATGAGATAACATACTAGTTTCCACTAGTTTATACCATTTTTTTACATGGTGGTTGTCTAGATAATATTGTGCAGATCCAGACAAATTATGTTACTAGCTAGTCTGTCTTCATCTTAGGTGAGCAACATGCTTTTAGAACTTATTAGAGATTTTAGAAGCCCATCATCTATTGGACACGATATGGGGTGAGAGTAAATTGGCCTTAGTATGTATTGAATCAATTGTAGTAATTATTGCTAGCATATTTTAGCATTTATGATCAGAAGGGAAACTAAAAATATTATGTCAAGCAAACATTGAATCTACTAATCTTGTTATATGTCTTTTTGAGTTATGAACCTTCAATTTTGATGTTCTTACAATTTGTAACTAATTTCAGAAGAGGTAGCAGATTGGTAGCAGCTGATGCAGCTGCACCTACATTAAAGTGAATACAGAGGACTAAAAATTTTGTTGTTATTCCAATTACTTATCACTCCAAGTAACACACATTGTTCTTTGGATAAAAATGTAATAGTTATTATCTTTGTTTCTTAAAATGTAGGTACTTATGTCTATTTGTCTCTGTATTTTTGAGAGCTCCTATTTCTCATCAGTAAGGACCTGCTGGCATCTGGTCTGACTTCCACCATTTCTTGGATGCAAAAGGAGGCTTCAATCAGGCCCCTACCTTCTTAGAAGATCTCACAACCCCCTCTTCATCAAATGTATGTTATTAAGACCCCTTCAAACCTAGAAATGGTCTCAATTTCTTCTCATATGCCTCATCTTGGTCTAGATATACTGGAGTAGTAGTTTTCACAAAGCCCACCAATGCATCAATGCTACCATGGCTCTTTACAAGCTCTTCATACAATTTGGAAGCTTCTCCATTAATCCCATGGTTACATTTGAAAGCGGCAGCTTCGTGCATTACGACACCATATTATCATAATCTCTTGTTACATATGTTTCAAATTGTTAGATTTTTTTTGCTTCTTGTATGTTTTGGACTACTAAATAAACTTGATAGTTTTTCTCTTCTTCAACTAGGAGGTTCTCGATACCAGCAAAACCAGATGTTGGTGCACATAACCCTGAAGATGGACTAACATGTAGTGTTTGCTTGAACCAAGTCAATACAAGAGAAAATATTTGTAGATTGCCTTCCTTCATCCCCTCTTATAGCACCTGACTCTTGGACCAATGAACATGAGGAACGATGGAGCCCTACAAGGAAAGATAAAAGAGGATCAGAGCTACTTTTATGTGCAACTACTTAAGTACAATGATCAGGGTTCCCTAACTTTGCACATCTTTTTTAGAAGGTAAGTTATCTTGTATAGCTAGAATGACCTTTTGACATTCAATAGAAATGTATGTGATTGTAGGGCTTTACATTCTTCTTCCACGTTACTTCTTCCATGCACAAGACATGTTAAGATTGCCTTTACAAATAGGTCTCTCTTGCCCTGCCACCTACTAATTTTACATGAAAATTTAGGGTTGTTCATATTCTAGTGAGACCTAGAACCCCGCTTAAAGACCAATCTGGCTAGCAATCATATATAAAGAAACTTGTCTTTCCAACAACCTCATTTCATGCTTCCATTTTAGTCACTTACCCTATTTCATTGTGGCTGGTTTTCTTGCGAAATAGTTTATGTTGGCTAGTGACCTAATATAAGGCATCAATTTAGGGCAATGAGTATTTTTGATGAAAATGATCCTTCTCGTCAATTTTAAGCTTCCTCTTTGGCAAATAGGGGAGTGGCAAGGAGAATCTATGTACATTGGGCTAATTCTATCAGTTAGGAAATTTATGAACGTTGGGTTAAATTTGTCAATTGTCCACATGTTATTTTCATCACAAGTTGGACTCCATCAATTTTAAAAAGAAAGTTATAACTAGCTGACATGGGGTGATCTACTAGGAGCTTAAACCTACAGTTCAACTTTGAATATCCTATCAACATAGTCATGTTCAAAGAACACTTGAAAAATGTAGAACTATGGTATTTTTATCAATCACATAGCACCCAAAAAATAGCTCCCCCTCTTTGGAAATACAACCAAGGGTTCTATCTTGTTCTATTACTATATCGGCATGAACATGCTTCTCTTGCATTTGTCCCAGTGTTTGGTGAGCTTAATGAGGTGTTGTTCTTAAAGGGTACTACCGTCTTTTACATATGCTTATAACCCAATGAATGGTATAGGTTTGCTTCCCTGGAGGCTTATAGAACCTAAGGATAGTTAATGGTCTTACCATGTTCTTTAGAGACTGATGGACTCTTGGAGGTGCAAATATAGAAGCTTTTCTATTCTTCATAGATTGCAAAGTACAAGGTTGGAGCTCCTTCTCGTGTTTGTTTGGTTTCCCCAATTGATGTGGTTATTCCTCCTCACAACACTTGCCTTGATACTTCACAAACCTCCTTCTTCGAGGTCCTCAACATCCCCACAAAAATCAACATGGGTCTTGTCAACATTATCACCCTTGTAGAGATTATTATGAAAGGTGAGAAGGTGGTTTCTTGTGAGGTTGCCCTCCTTACCACGTTTGGCATCAGACCATTCTCATATTGTCTTGTTGTACTGTCTGTTTGTGACACTGGATCTATCTTCAATCGTTAGGTTCTTGACGTAACTAAAGATGACCTTATTGAGAAATTTTATACTATTGTCTCCTGGTCACATCATTATCAGTTGCCATTTACTACCCACTCTTGCTGATGCACCCCATATGTTCATTAACCCTTATAGGAGAATCTTATCTATTGATGTTGCAATTGGGTATTTGTGCCCACAGGCTGGCAAGACCAAGGATTACCTGAAAGATACTAGAAAATTTGTAGTAGATATTGCCCCCGTTGCTGCTTTAGGCTCTACAGGTACCCCTACTGCCAAGGTGAAAGAAAAGAAGGGAGAACTTGGGATTTATCCTTTTTGACTAGGGTAGATTATTTTAGTCCTTAAAGTAGCCACATTGAATCTGTAGAATCTCAAACTTGTTTCGTGTTAGTTTTATTGGTTGTGTCTTTCATGCTTTGTTGAACGTCTTAAATTTATGCTTAAAATGTTTATTTGGTTAGGTAATCTTATTTTATTGGTATTGTCTCCCAAGTTTGTTTTACTATTGTTTCAGTATTGTACTTGTTTTCTAGGAGGTTTGCGTTACCACTTAGTACTGCTAGGGTATTGGTTTGTCTTTTCTTTGTTGCACCCCCATACACTGGCCTTCCTCATCTATTACAATATAGCTAGTGCATTGTGGGCAATGTTATTGGTTGATGGATGTATAAACATACACCACTAACTGTAGGAGAGGGACATGTCTCATCTTTTGTCATGTTGGGATTCTCCATTGCACATCTCTCCATTGTAAAGGCTTTAGTAATATCCCACAACTGTATTTGCACGTTGAGTACTATCTTAGTAGTAGGTGACTTCTGACTCTCTAATACATATTTGTGAAATGCTTTCTAGCTAAGATACTCTAAAATGAAGACTCTAGTATCTTCTCTCCTTTGGAGAAAATCAATTAAGATCAGAATTTTATTCAAGGTTCCTTTCTCCTTTCTTTGTAGTAAGCTCCTTAAATTGGTTTGTCCATTCAATTTCAGTTTTAGGGGACATCTTAGACACATGAAGTCTACCTTTCTAATATTGATTCTTAGGGTGATTGTAATCTACCTTTCTTTATGTGATTAACTATTGTAGGTTCAGATTCTATCCATGCTTAAATATTGTACTACTTTTAGGGAAGAGCAGGATTGACGGAGATTGCGAGTAAGGTGTAGCTTAAAAATGAATGAAATAATTATTCTATTCAATGACTACAATTTTGATACATATATGATACATGATAAAAAAAGGCCTCAATGTCAACTTATATCTAAAGAAGAATCCCTCTTTGGGTCTAGATCAAGTCCAACAAAATAGAGTACAAAGAAGATTCCTAGAACATCTATGGATGGTCCAAGTTGTAATAGAAATTAAGATATCACTATGAGGGGTGATGCTACAATCTTCAAAGCAAGACTTCTTCCATTCAACAAAATCGACCCACTCGTCAAGGAAATTGGATGAAGGGACAACATGTCACAAGGTCACACCTTTGTGCAACACAAGAACACATGCTATCGCCAACTCATTAAACAAAAGGAGAAGACAACAACGATTCTAAAACTGGTCAAGAAAGTTAACAAATCCATCGATAGTTAAGAATTAAGCAAGAAGTACATGCCACTAAAATCATACACGTTTAAAATAGATTATTACCTATATATGTTTCAAGACCCTGGAGGAGGACAACATTGCCAGCGTCAGAAGCTTGGCCTCTTGAATGTAGGAGTCGGAAGAAGTGGAGCTGATTGATCGGCGACCCCTATGTGTGAGGATTTCTCTCCGAACGTTGACAACATAGTCGGAGGATGAGGACACAGTAGGAAGGGAAGCACAACAGGAAGGGAAGTACAATGGCGCATATGATGCAATCATGGTCGGAAAGATCAACGGAAATAAAGACTTTGCTACTTTATTGGCCCAGATGCTCTGGACTGATACGAAAGAAAGGAAAACAACTCTCATTGCTGCTCTAAATCTTGATTACGACAGAAAGGGAGACACCCTCCTGTCTGTTGGAAAAGCAGAGATAATCGTTCGAAGAGGATCAGAGCATAGCTTCCTAGCAGGCTCTTGCGGATCACCTGTGGCCAAGGAGACTTTGCACAGGGGCAACCAGTGTTGAGGTTGCCGCCTCTTCAGATATCTGTGTCTGTGGACGGATAGAGATTTCAAGCATCGCTTCTATCTAAGGGAAACAGTCAAATGTTATTTGAGATTGGCGGATTTTATTGGCAGGCTCTTAAAATTAGAAAGCTCGTGGTCTAGGTGGATTGCAAAACGCGGCCTAATAACAAGTTAAAATAACTATGGGCTAAGCTGCAAACCATGGAGTATTAAGGGTTTTGCACTAGTGTCTGGTGGTGGTGGCCTCATCATTGGCCCCAGATAGAGTGTCAAAACTCAAAAGTATGACTACACCCTGTGAGGGTATCATAAATGGTGTTCCCTTCGGATATTTCAGAAATATAAATGGCCTTAGACAAGGGGATCCACTCTCTCCATATATGTTCATCATTGTCACTTCCATTCTCTCCCGCATGATATAACTGGACAAAGATAACAGACTGATACACTCACCTATGGAATGTAAAGAGAACATTATACAATTTGCAGATCATACTATCATCCTCACCTCTCCAGAGGACTCCTCTATCCTCAACACCATCAGAATAATAGGTATATTCTCCTTCATCTCTAGACTCAAAATAAATCTCCATAAGTCATCCATCTTTGGAGTTCACATTGACTTCTCAATGTTGGCCAGATTTAGGAAACTCCTTAGATGCAAGGTCGAAGACTTCCCCATACAATATCTAGGACTCCCCATCACCCCCCACAACATCACAAATGTTACTTGGAAACCCGTCTTTGACAGAATCAATAGAAAACTCTCATCTTGGACAAATAACTTCCTCAACCTCGCTGGACGACTTACTCTCCTAAATAGTATCATCACACCCATCACCACTCATTATCTTAGTTGTATCCCCCTCCCAACCAAGACCAGAAAGATCATTGATAAAACTCGTAGAAAATTCCTCTGGAACAACCACATTCCTTCCTCGAACTCTGGATGTCACTACCATCTTGTAAATTGGGACACTGTTACTGCACCAATTGACCAAGGCGGTTGGGGTATTCTTAACATAGACACCCAAGCATTCTGTCTTATCATTAAAATCATCAACAACCTGGTCAAAAAATAAGAGGAAAATCTGGACCAGTCTCATATATTTCAAATACTACCAAAAATTTCCACCCTGGCACAAAGTGCCCAAAAAATCTGTCTCACCCCTATGGAAATATATCAACAAAAACATCCAAAAAATAACCCAGATGATTAACACCCCCCACACTCCCATCTAAAAATCTTCTTTTGGCACAAGCCATGGTTAAAGAATAACACCATCCATAATCTGTATATAAATTGGTCCATACCTAACAAACTCACAAAGATCAACACCGCCAAAGTGCTTAACCAACTGACCAATAACAGATCAAATGTGCTCAAAAGATGCATTCTCATACATATCAACCCAAACTGCCTCTCCACCCTGATCCAGACACTCGAACAAAATACATGAAATCATATTTCCTGGAAATAGGGTAACACATACACTGTGAAGAAAGCTTACACTTACCTCACCTGTAGAGGTCTGTCCCCCCCACCTCCAAAATCTGGAAGCAAAAGTGGCAACAGTAACATTAAATCTTTCTTTGGCTACTTCTACATAACAAGCTGCTCACTGAACAAAACCTCATTAAGAGAGGCTTCAACGGACCCTCTAGATGCTCTCTATGCCACAACAACACAGAATCAGTGGATTATATTTTCTTCAACTGCAATTTCTCACTCAGTATCATCTCACATTTTATTCGACATTTCCAGCTTGGTCTCTCATCAGCAACATTTTCTTTGGATCTCTCTCCCAACATGTCCTTCACTTCATTTAGTGGTGATGATCTCTTCGTCACCATTAGTTGGAACCTTTGGCTTGAGAGAAACGACAGATACTTCAACAACGTGTCAAGACTGAAGCATATCATCATCTCACATATTAGTGCATATCTTCATATTCTGACCATGTACAGGCAAGCAGGTACTAGAGGGGACTGAGGATTCTGATGATGGCGAATCAGAGGCCCATTTTCTTAGTGACTTGAAGGCGATGGTTGATGACGAGACTGGTGTTAGTTTGTTGCTTCAACAGTAGCGATGGTGTAATTTCTCCTGGTTCCGAACAACTCTTTTGAAGTCTTTGATGCTCTATTCCTAGTACATCTTGCTTATTGTCAATGAGGCTTGTCAAGGGGTGCCTCTCCCATGAACTTTCTCATTTCAACATCTTTCCTTCTCAATTAAACTTCAGTATTGTACCGACCGGCTCATCAGTGTTTGCTTACTTTGCCTTTTTAATATATGCTATGGTCATTATATAAAAAAAAGAGTAGGTTAATTATTACAATAAAAACTCACAATTATTGGGGACGTCTACTTGTCTGGGTTCAACATATGCTTGTAATGATCAAGCGGTTCGCTAGCTGCCGGCCGGAGTTTGTGAAAGGCCACTGGCCCACGAGTGCAGAGTGTGGGACGCTCGGTCCACGCACCTCTAGATGACATGGACCGATAGGAAAAAAGGGGAACGTGTGCTGCAGATATGCATGTGAGTGACCAGCTACCCACCAAGCTTCGTTTTGCGTTGGCTGAGATATTGTGGATCATGTGGCAACAGCTGGCCTGAGAGTCCCTCCAAAATTCAGTTTGCTGATGCTGATTTGGCACGTTCAATTCCCTATTGTCTCTAATTTTCCAAGGAATAAATAGAGAACATGATTTGGTTGGAGGTCCTCCATCCTTTGCTTTCAGGCCATAACCGTGCACTCAACGGAGGGATATCACTTTGATGAAGCATGGAAACTGGAGACGTGCCTATGGGGCCAGACCTAAGAGGGACCTGCTTAGTTAGACTGAAATTGACCACATGTGGATAAAATATGTCATGCTCTGGGGCCCAGATCTTAGAAGGGGCTGCTTAGCCAGTCTAAAATTAATCAGGTAGGATGTTACTACCAGCCCATTTAGCCTTTTAGCTATCGTGAAAAGTTTAAGACGTGTATGTGTATGTTTTTTCTGTACTTTAGTGTCAGCATGTAGCGAATCATCCACATCGAATTTCTTATGTAGTGAAATAATCACGCCGCACATATTTAGGCAATAATATTTTCATTTAACGTGTACATATCAAAGTATGTTTTTAACTTGCACAATTAAGAACTTTATCTTACCCTTCCATTTTCTTGAGTCTAAATTGCATTGTGGGAGTTGATCCGCATAACACACCTAAGGGTAGTCTAGTTGCTGACACCATAACTTAAATAAAATCTAACACAAACACAACGATGAAGACTTAAATAAGTGCTTAGAACATATGAAATGATAACAACAACTAAAAAATCCTTTTTGCAAAAGTGATTGGTATGTAGATCATGTCCAATAAAAAATTTGGCATTCAATCAAAAGAATCTGAATGCATTTATACGACATGTTGAATAACTTGATCATACACCTATATAAAAATAATCTATTTACATACAATATGAAATTGACAAGCATATTCACATCAAAGATCTAAAATCCCACTATATGAATCCCTATAGTTGAGTTTACATGGAAACACGACTTCACTCAACTACCATCTATGTTGCCTTAAAGTGCATATCTACACTTTCCATGGAAAAGACCAACTAACCACAATTCCATGATGCAACATTCAGGGTCGATTTGACTCTCTTGAGAGATGTTCAATCGACCAACATGTCACTCTGGGAAATGTACTAGAATTAGTTAGACTTATTTATAGAAAGTCCAATTTACTAATTTTAAGTTGAGAACAAAATATTATAATGGTAATTTTGATATTTGGAACAACTATAAACCTCTTATGGAATGTCTAAGTGAGGAAATCAATGACACAATTCCATTGTAGAGATCATCTCTAGAATAATACTAGGATTTAGGTGAAAACCAACCATACACAAGGTTGAGTGGGTAATGATGTTAAAATTTGTTGTAAAATCAGATTGGTTCATTGTTATTTCAATTATAAGTCATGGTTTACCTCCATTTAGTTATACCTTAGCTCGATCCCCTTGATTTGATTTAAGAGTTTTTTATTGTTGGGGATTTGTTTATGGATTTTGGATAGAGGCAGCTAGAACCCTGGGGCATGGGATCTTACAAATTCTTTGTAAACAAAGTTGATATCTTTTTGAAGAATTCATGTAGATCCCTTCTTTCCTCTAGCCTTGTCTAGCCAAACCATGTCCCCACCTGACATAATACAAACATGGGCTTCTCATCCAAGCAATCCACATGTGTACTAATACATATAGTCAAAAAAATAGTTAAAATACACAGAGAGTACCAATTGTTGTTGGCAGAAGTTTTGGTCAACGTGTTACCACAACACCATCAATTTTAAGTTTTTTTTTTAAATTTCAAGACACCGTATAGCATAATGACCAATGTAATCACATATGCAACATGTTTTCCACTTGGTTTCTACTATATATCATTTTTGGTTTAGGATTCACTTTTTATTCTTTCTTATAATAAACATTTCCTTTTATTACTAATATGTCATTGACTGTAAGATTAACATGATCCAACATGATCTTCTTATCCATCATATGTTGTTTTAAAATTGCTATATCTGTCATTTAACTATTTACATAAATGTGCCCCTTTTTATGCCTAAGATGTAAAGAAAAGTCCTCTCAGGATTTGAGAAACATTTCATTGATAAAAAGAATAATAGATATGTTAGAGTTCCTCCAACAACTAATGAATTGATAAGAAGACAAAGTTCATGTACTTTCTTAGAGACTGCTTTCTCCTCAATGTTCTTTTTTTTTAAGTAAACTTTTTTCTCAAGATCAAAGTCTTCGATGTTATACTTTCAGTCTAAATATTTGTAAGATCTTGAACAGTTATCGAGGAGAGAAATTATATAAGTTAGAGAGTGTATTATAGAATATTGTTAATATACTTGTACATTGTTCATTCATCTCCTTCCACTCTATATCTTCTTAGAGATCTTAGGATATGATTCCTCAAGTTTGTGAAATTTTGAATTATTTGAATAAATTAATCCTACCATGATAAGTCATATTTTCATCTACAATATTCATAATATAAAGTCAAAAATAAAAATTTCCCAATAATATTTTGACAACCTTTACCACACAAGCGAGATTGCTCAAAACCGAATGTGGAATTAACACTAAACAAGCGGATTGCCAGAGAACACATGAAATTAAAATAGTTTTCACTAAAATACCATAAGTGAAAAACTTATTACATATGAGTCCACAAGCCTATTACATACAACTCATAACATATCATACGGTGCTCATATTTGTAGATCAACATTCGTGTCATCAACCTGTTATATAAGGTACGTGTTCCACATATATACATATACATCTACCATAACTATACAACCACAACACGCAGGACAAAACCTCATATCAATCACATAGCCACCAAAATATCTCAAAAACACCCCAAGGGCCTGAGTGTACAGGGATGACTATAGGATTCTAACACCAAAAGACTAGCAACAAGTCAAATCTTATCAGCTATTGCTTTTTCTACTGCTTTTCATCAACTGTAAAACCTCTACCTCTTCATGCACAATCACCTAAAAGGGTGGAAAACCCATGGGGTGAGACCAAACGTCCTAGCAAGAGATATAAATCTCTGCCAAGGTTATTAAGTCAAAAAAAGATTATGGCAGATAGATAACATAACTGGCAGGTTAAGCAGATTCAACTAAACGATATGTACCCAACAAGTCAAGTAGATTAATCAACATTATAGACAGATTCAACTCAATAATATGCCTTAAATTGTATATCATGTGTAAGAAGGTGAGACATTTACAACAGATTGTAGATTATCTTACAATTTTAGAAGGAATATGATGAACATGTATAATAGTTGATTTCTCTTACCATATTATAATTCAAGAAATTGATACAAAGATAAGGCAAAGTCTCATCCAATATGAGACGTATGTCACCCTAAGCATATATACTACACAGATGTATTACATCTTTTATTATGCCCTGAAGATTTGAGTTGTACCACCCAAATCCAACTGACCACTGCTAAGTCAAAATCAGTGCCATACAAGGTCTATGGAAGAGCCAAAATCCACAACCTCTCCAACACCTCTTAGTCACTACAAGAGAATGTCGCAGATACACATCAGTCAACTACAAAAGAGTGACATATACTAAAAGGATCGACTCATGCATGACCATCTACATAAAAATAGCTAGCCCACCCTGGTACATGTAATAGTGCTAGAAGAATAGGCTCACACATGGACGTTCTCAAAGTAAGGATTTGGTCACGCATGGACATCCATATCACAAGGAGATAGGCTCACACATGGCCGTCTCACACAACTTGAAATTATGAATACAAGGAGATACTCGACTTGAACCCCACATATTAAAAAATATGTGCTTTGAGTTAAACTCATTTCACCAATCTTACAATTAAAGCTAACACTACAAAGGTTCTATGGCACAAGGAAAACTACATAATTAGGTTTCACTTGATTAGTTAGGCAATTTGGTTACTTTTAGCATCAATCAAGTTATAATGCATAGAGCCAAAACAAACTCTACAAGAATAAGGGTGTGTTGCAACTCTAGAAGATATAAAACATACAAGATGTGAACTTGTCACACAACCACACACAATAATAAGGGTGTGACCATACTGAATCCTAAAAGCCGATCTAGGTATGTCATTAGCCTTGATCCACAAGTGGTGATACCCATACCTTAGGTCTATCTTAGAGAAGACTGCAACACCTCGTAATTGATCGAATATGTCATCAATCTGCTGCAAGGTATACTTATTCTTTGTCATCACCTTGTTCAACTGTCTGTACTCTATACAGCCTCATGGATCTCTCTTTCTTATTTATAAAAAACATGCGAGCACCCCAGGAAGACTTAGTTTGATGAAACCCTTTCCATGCAGTTCTTGCAACTATTTCTTCAACTTTTCCATCTCTACTGGCGCCATCCTATATGATGCTTGCATTATCGATTGCCTAACCAGGACCAGATTGATCTCAAAATCAATCTCTCTAACTAAAGGAACACCTGGGAACTCATCTACAAACAAATCCTTGAATTCTCTGACATCTGACACCTCCTGGTTACTTGGGCTCTTCACCTTAGTATCCACCACATGCGCCAAGAACACATCACAACCCTATCTCATCAACTTCTCAACCACCATCGCTGACATCAAATAGGTAGGGAGAATCTTCCTATTTCCCTAGAAGATCCACGTCTCAGCACCATCAATGAACGTCGCCACCTTGAAACTACATTCTAAGACCACCTGATACTTCTCCAAAGTGTCTATTCCAAGGATCACATCAAATCCATGCATATCAAGTGGTAAGAGATCCACTCAAAGCTATGCCCTGAGAAAGAAAAGACATAGGAATGACACAACTTCCCCAACTCTACAGAATCAACTAACGAGGTTATTAAGAGGATACTATCTCGTCCATGGCAAATAGGAAAAGAACAAGCATCAATCACTTCCAGAGTGATGAAAGAGTGTGTGTTATAACCCCAATATTTGGGTTCAATAGGTGAGAAATGTAATTTCTCATATTAAAGATATTTGGACAAATAATGATATAACTTGTATTGAATAAATGGATTCCATTTACAATAGCCTTGATCGTTTGCTTTGTGGGCTTTATGCGCTATTGGGCCCAATAAAGAGGAATTTCCAATAATTGATGAATAATTGAGAATTTGAGAAAAGAAAAATGTGGAAACCTCTAGAAGGCAAAATAATGTAATCCAATGATGGATTTCGTGCCTATTAGGTTCCTTGGGTGCCAAGAGTCCAAGATTGTGAAGAAAAGGAAATAAGAAAAGAAAAGATCAAATAAGTATTTCTTTATTAAGAAAGAAATTGGAAAACAATGTTAAAATATGGGAAACAAGTGAAAAGAAGTATATTTGAGTAATCCTTAGTGGAATTTCGTATTCTAAGGATTCCTAATGAAAAAAGGAATGCCAATGAGGAAAATAAAAGAGAAATAAATAGAAATCCTCAAAAAGGGATATTTTAATAAGAAATCAACATAATAATGAGAAATAATGAATTTAGATGCATCTAGAAGGATTATAAGTATCCTTATGAAGGAATTTCGAAATCATAAAGTTTCTTGGGATCCAAAGAATTCCAATGAAGAAAGAGGAAAGAGAAAATATCAATGAAGCAAAATAAGAGAATAATGTAATACATTATTAATGAATTCAGAAGGTATGGTTAAAAAGAAAGTAATGTATACTAAAGGGGAATAGGAATCCGTGTCAATGGTTTAAAAAGCAAGGAAAGAGAGAATTAGTAAGAGGAATTTTGAATTCCTAATTATTCAAGAAATAGGATATATCAAAGGAGAGAGAAAACTTGTGTTCTAATGAAGGAATCACTTTCCAAGTGGGAAAATGATTTGTTTCCCTTGAATAAACATCTTAGGGTGCAAAAACCCTGCTCTATAAAAGGGGTAGACCCTTTGGGACGAGTTCCAGAGAGATTCCACATCTCCTACTCTCTTCCTCGTCTTCTTCATGTCTCCTTACGTTCAACCCTAACAGAGGGGAGCAATTGACCATGGGGAAGACATGAGTCTAGGTAGTGGTTTTGATGGAGGTTGGGGATGCCACGAGGTCAATACCAGGTCAAGCTAGCATCACCGTGACCTACACGATGCACCATGGTAGCGATACGGCTACACTTGCAGCAGCAAGTTGCAGGTGTGCCCCGACCGACCCAGCCGTTCTCGCCAAGATATGAGGGTACCCCACGTGCGCCCCAATAGCGGCAGAGATAATGGAGGAGTTCCCGGTGAGGTTCACCGCCCAGAAGAGAAGGTAGAGCCGCGCCTAGGGCGGCTAGGGTCGGCGCTGCGTGGCTGGATGAAGGTAGGGGATGACCCCTCGGTCATTGGATGGAAATACCCTCCAGGGTATGAAGCGTCGAGCCACTTAAAGGAGGGCAGAACGGACAATTCGAAATGTTTCTGAACAGGACAAGCATGTGTTGCATGGGAGAGGCTACGTGGCGCCTCCCTATTGGCCAAAGTAAGTGGGTTTTGTAAAATTCATAACTTTTTAATGGTAGCTCAGTTGGGACATATAATACATGAATATTGCTCAGAAAAACACGAGGAATTCAATAAAATTACTAGTAGAGACCAGTTTTACTTCTAGTTCGAAAAATAATGGAAGATGTCAACTTTAATGTATTAGTGTTTGAAGAACCCTATTTTTGATATAAATAATATATTTATAAGTGTTTAATGGATGATTAGAGTTGGTATTAACCTGTTAATGAAAAAAGAGAACCTTAGGAACAAAAAGGATGGGCTTTGCACATAGTTAGTTTTTCATGTGCATAAATAGGCTTTAATGGGCCTTGAAACCCTAATATTGGTAATTAGGACTACTAATGGCTTTAATTATTCGATTTCATGTATAGAACTGAGTTTTCATGGTTATAAGATATTTCGAGCATTAAAGATCCTAATTTGAGGATAAATACCCTAAACGTAGTAATTAGGGTTTCTCATGAATCAAGATGGGATTAATGACGAATAGAGTTCGTATGTGAATTCAATCATAGTGAACTATGAATTGACGATAAATGAGTGTAATGATCTTGTCATATATTAAAAGGATAAAAATTGTAGCTTTAATGTAAAATAGGCTTAATGGACTTATTTAATGGTTAATTATGCCTTTAATCCGGAATTGAGGATTAGATGTTGAAATAATTAGGGTTGGTGATTCATTGCGTTAAATTAAGGTTTGAAATAGTAAAAGATGAAGGGAAACCCTATCTGCAATGGAAACCCTAAAAGTGGACTAGAAACCCTAGGAAGCGAGCTAGATTTAATAGATCTTAATGACATGAATAATAAAAGGAAATTGTATAATTATTTAAGGATCTTGTTGAAAATGCTTGCTTGCTTGTATTCTTATTTGCATGGATATTTCTCTTCAAATCGTCATATCAGGTATGTGGTTACGCCTATGAATATCCCGAATTAGATTCTCAAGGATTTTCGAGGTTTTATCGATGACTTGAATTAAATTGTTGGTTGCATTTAATTCTTGCAAATCATAATGTGGATATGACTGTCACCTAAGATAAGTGCCTACTAGCTCAGATCCTAGTCCCCTCTGTAGCTTTATAGATCGACCTAGTAAATGGCTACCAATGGGGTAGGTCCATCAGGTCATTAAATGACTTAGTAAATGGCTACCAATGGGGTAGGTCCATCAAGTCATCATGAGTCAGGGATTGGGCTACCTTTGGGTAGGGCCATGCGACTCCATAACCCTAGGAATTGGCTACCTGTGTGGTAGGGCCATTGGGGTAAGGATCTACCATATGAGAGAGGTAGTATCCATGTCCACTGCAGGGACAATACAGAGATAGGGGATAGGCAAGGATTGAGTAGTATTTATTAAAACGTAATTTTGGATGTTAAATGATATTTGGTTGACTACATTGTTAACATAGTTGCAGATTTATTGTTTCCCCCACATACCAGCTTCTTGCTGATCGACATTTTGTTTGTCGGCATTTTAGGTACAAATGAAAAGAATAAATAGTAAAGTGACATATGTGGAACTAAATGAGAAATAACATACACAGGAGGATTAGTTAGATTAGTATCTTCATGGATATAAGTATAGAAATCCCAATTTTTAAAAGGTAAGTAAAGTTTTTATTTTATACCCGTTTCAGTTTAGTAGTAGAATTTCATAATTATTATTGATTATTTGTCGAACCTTTGATCATGTTAATTGAATAACGGCTCTGACCTTCGAGTCTCCCTTAATTGGGGGTTACCGAGAGACGGGGTCGTTACAATTGGTATCAGAGCATAGGTTCCTCACTTAATCTTTAATAATTATTAAATTTTACAAATTCTGTAGAACCAAAGGGAGTTATTAGAGGATTATCCGAAGGACAAAGGTTTCTAGAAAAGGATCATGACTGGGGGCTGGCAATATTTTCCTCCGCACCGCTAGTCGGAATACGAGAACTCCCGGATCCGTGTGACTACCTGGCCAAAGTCTTAGGGTATTATTCGAAATAAGATACCTTTAGGACTCTCTCATCTTGTTCATCCCTTCTCAACTCAAATTATATTAAGGACCTTAAGGATTAGGGTTTTCTCTCTTATCCTCACCCTCTTGAGGTATGGGTAAGGTTGATAAGGATTAAGGAATCCTCCACCAAATTAATAAAAAGCATGTAAATAAGATGTCATGGACATAAGCTTAATAGAGTAAGCGTAAAAGAATAAATACATGCTTAGTTCGTATGACATAAGTTGTCATTGCCCTCAGGAGAGACATGAGGATGGACCTCCTTGTTAGGAGGATGTGTAGAGAGAGTTAGTCTTGGAGGTAGAGACCTCCATTAAAAGTAGAGACCTAGCACATCCTCTGAGGATGAAGTTAACCCTAACCCTAAGTGAAGGTTAGAGAGAGATGACATGATGAGTTAGATGTCATGATAAACATGCCTTGGATGCCATGTGAACCATGAGAAGTTGATGACCGGGTACCTTTGGCAACCCAACCCTGGGAAGGGTCAAGCATGTTAGAGTGAAGGATAGCTCCTTCATTGATGAGGTTAGTGAAGGACCTATAGAAACCCTATGGCTTATGCAAGTAGGGGATAACATGCACCCAGAGTACGTTAGTGGTACGGTAGAAGGTTGAAACCCTGGCCAGAAGGGCATGATGGATGGCTTATGAGATAAGCATAAAGAGATATGGATAAGCTTCACCCACTTAGGGGTATGCTTGTGAGCATGAGCCTTCATGGAGAAAGGACCTCTAGTAGTATGGCTGGATGTGGAGTTAGCTCTAGAGAGAGAAAACAAGAACCCATCAAGGAGGTTGGAAGCCTAAAACACCAAGATATGAGGAACAGTGGGGAGTAAAGAATGATGCAACCTAAGTGGATGATAGTGGTTGCCTTATGCTTGATCCCTAGGGGCTGATGATATCTTGGTTTCCTTTAGAGGAACCAAACCCTAAAGAGAGGATGATGCTTCTGGAACCTATGTGCCTATGGTATAGGAGTTTACCTATTGGATGAGATAAAGAGTGCTTTAGATCCTGAGGAGGTTAAGTCACTAGTTGTGAGGCTTTATACCTAGTTAGTTCTCCTAGAAGAGGAATCAACTCCAAAGTGTTTCTCGAGTAGAAAGATCATGGGAGTGCATGACATATCTTGGACATGCTTGATTTGTGGTTAAGAGAATGAGCATGCAGTTGGACACCCGGAGGCAAACCTAGGGTTCCTAGGCCTAAGAGGGGAAGCAGTGTATTCGATGATCATGATGAGATTTTAGTCTTTATAGTATCGAGTATGTGGGGAGGAGAAAGAAACCCCTTAAGTTAAGGGTATGTGTGATGAAACCCTCACAACTAAGTTGATCCAGTATTGAGCAAAGAGAACAAGTACGACCTAGCATGGTTTAATAGGTGATCAGCTTGTACTTTAGTAGATGTTGGGTTGGACATGCTCATGCGAAGGTAAACCCTAAGGACGGTTGTGACCTTGTTGTCAAGAGTTGTTGTTTACTCCCATCCTGGGAGAGGGACCCTTTGGCAGGGTGTATACCAGTGTTGCTGGTTTTGAGGTAACCTAAAGAAGTTTCATAGGATCTTGAGAAGCTAAGTGAAAAGTACATGGAATGAGAATGAACATGTAGACCCATAGATAACCATCTCTAAGTGCATGCGGATGTGTTACCATGGAGGTAACCGGTATGGGCCCTGACCAAGGTAGGCAGGTTTCCATGACCCCTATGAAGGGATGAAAGTCAGTCGAGAATGCATAGAGAGATGATGAAGGATTAGGTAAGGTTCTAAGTGTACATGTACCATAATAGAATCCTAAGTCTATCCTAGGGTTAGGTAGGGATAAGACCAATGGAAGAAGGAGTTGCCTAATTCCCTAGTTGCACATGACCATAGGGTCGGGAGGTAACATCTATCATTGTCTGAGGGCCATGGGTTAGGAGATTGATCACCTTCATGAACTCATGGGACCGAAAGGGCAGATGAGTAGGGCACTCTCTGGATGCATAAGGGAAACGGGATGAACGCGAAAGTGCCGGCACCCTATAGACCTAGAGGAGATGACCAAGGATTTAGTGTAAACCCCAATGGTTTCGAGACCAATTTTCCATGGAAGTAATTTTTTTTTGATATCATGATGTTTGTGATGTGGAGACATGAGTTGCACGTTTCAACTTAGATTTGAAGGTGTATTGGCAAGGTGGGATGTACCATCTCTACTCCTAGAATGGGAGGAACTCTATATTTGGACGACCGCCAAATTCTTATTTCTTCTTATTATGGGAGTGAGAGATAGGACAGTACGCATGCCATACACCAAGGATAAAGATGATGTGAGTTGGAATGTTGCTATGAGGTATGAGGACAGAGAGGATAACATACCCTTGTGGAGTGGATAATACATGGATGGTTTACAAACACTAAGAGAAGTAGTGTAGTCAGCTTAAGAGGATGTTTTATCAGGTGCTATGTGGAATTTGCAAGTTAACCAAGGTTGAGTTTGATCACCATGAGGATGAACTGAGAGTTTCTTGATGAAGGCAAACTTAGAGTTTGAGATGATATGATAAGTGGAATACATGGAGGTGTATTGTAAGGCCCTTGAACTTGCTTAATGAGTTGAATGAGCTTAATTACCATAATTGAATACTTATAACCCTAATCTAACATTTTGATATTTTTTGAAATCATAAGACAAGCTTAAAGCTTCAAATTTGGTCCAATTTGGACATTGCATGAGCAAATTATGCAATTTTATGTACATTCTGAACTTTCCTGCAATTTACCCAATTGGAAGGTTTCTTTGTATGTTATCACAAGAATTACAATCCTTATAGTTTTCCTTATCATCCTTGAATTTTTGTGCTGTGGGGATCCTATTTGTTCTTGGTACCAAGGTATTCCTTTTCAAGGACATTTTAGGGTTTTTCCCCTTTATGGATAAGGATAAAGATAAAGATAAAGATAAAGATAAGGATAAAGATAAAGATAAAGATAAGGATAAATATTAAGATGAAGATAAGGATAAGGATGAAGATAAGTATAAGGATGAAGATAAGGATAAGGATCAGGATGAAGATAAGGATAAAGATAATGATAAGGCTAAAGATTAGGATATGGATTAAAGAGAGAAAGTGTGGGTAGTAACTAAGGGAGGTGTTGCATTGACATAGAATCTTTAGGCTATTGACACATGGAAAACTCCATGAACACCTCAAGCTTAACCCCTTTTCTATCCATGAAGCGATATATACCCCTTCCTATCCCCAATTCGAAGTCATTGCTCACTCCCTCTTTCCTACAGCTTAGAGAACAGACCTTTCTCTATTTGGTTGCATAACAAAGTGGTCTAAGGTAGAAGACAACCTCGTTTTGGAAAAGAAAGTCTCCTAGAGCTCCATCTAGCCATACCTAGGGTTCCTAAGGTCATCTTCTAGGGCTTTTGACCAAGGCAAGTTATTTTCTTCCTTCCTTCTCCATTTTTCTTGATCTTCTCCTTCCTTAGACCTTCCTCTAGGTTGGAACCTTACTGTTCCATGGTATAATTTTCTCTAAAGATCTAAAACCCTACCTTTCTTGCTCCTTATGTTTAGGGTTTGCTCATTTGATGAAGAAAGGTGCTGGATGGATGAATTTATAGCTTATTCTTGGATTTTCTACCCTACCTGCTCGAGATTTCTTCTGTGTGGGGTTTCATCTTCTCATTATAGGCAAGTTTTATAACTTGCTCCACGTTTATTGATTACCATAAGCTTTCTAGATCATGTTCTTGCTTGAAAATGATGATTCATGCACTAAAAAGCTATGCATGACTTGGATTTCGATTTTTATAATGTTCCCTATTCTGTTTCCAGTTCTAGATGAACCTGTGATCATGTGTACATTATTAATAAGGTATAATTTGACTTGGATCAGGTTGGTTTGACAACCTATGGTGCTAAGCACCTATCAAACAATGGTCAATTTTAGGGTTTAAAGCTGATTTCTTCTATAAACTATGACCCGCTGATGGTACCATTGCAACAACCAATAGTCTTACCTTTTAAACATCCAATGGTTTTTGGTGACATTGTGGTATGGCGATATGGGTGGAATGATGATGGAACAAATGGAGGGTTACCCTTAATAAGTTAGTCTTACCTATTCACTCATATGAATAGAAGGGAAGATAATCATGTTGTGTTGATATGTAACCCTAATGAGGTATAGCTTGTTACACCTAGCTTTAAAATAACTAAATGATGATAATTGGGTATGAATCATCCTTGAATGACTAATATAATCATGGAGACTTTGTTATTATTGTTGAAACCCTAGTATGCTATAACCTGATGGTCACACCTTGATTTATGTGTGGGTTCATACTTGAGAATAGTATGGAATGTGAAGGTGATGCTTCACCTTATGCATCCATGATCCAATGGGAATGCCATGAGTTAGGGTTTGGGTATGAGTGTCGGTTAGTAACATTGATATAATTTATCATGTTAAACCTAACTCTAATGCAATTAGATAAAGATGAGTATTCATGTTTAACATTCTTATATGATGGAATGATGGTAGAATAACCTCCTTACTATGATCATAACCTTGATATGTTAATTGGTGGTTATTATAGTCACATGGTTGATACTTTCTTATGCTAAACATGTGTATAATGAATATATGATGAGAGTTAATCATATCTAGATTCCTTGCATGTTGATGTAATAAAGGAATGTTCTTAATGTTAATATAACTCTGCTATGATTACCACCTAGTTCATAAATGCAATATTGTACTGATCTGGTGTATTATATGTAATTGATGTTGTTGAGCCTTGTTAAAAGGCATGCAAAGATAATAATGATCTTGCAGGGAATAATATGATGGTCTTAATGACCTTTGGGCGTGGTTGAGCCCTGAATGAGGTGAAATCCTCTTATGTTGATAAGGGTTGGTACCCTGTGATATTGTGAAAAAGATTATTATCTTGTGATAGCATGATGATTGGTCTAGTCTCATGAGTGGCAAATGAATAGTACCATGTGATGATGAAATGAGAATTTATGTTTCACACATTTTATATCTTTTCAAGTTTTGATATTTATATGCTTGCTAGAAGTGAATTAGGGTTTGTATGTCCACTTGTTTGATGCAGCCTTAATTCACCCAATTGGTATAACTAATCAAATGCAACTCTAATCATGTAGTGCCCTGTGCCGTAGAACCATCTTCATTGTCAGAATTTGCTGGATGGTGAAACGAGTATTCCTAAGGGAAACTCGGAGTACATATTGTTGAATATGCGGGGGTGGCAAGTTGAGGATATATCCTTGTCATCCACAATACAGATTGTGGAGGTTGGCTATGGTCATGCCTCATACATCTGATGTGATTGAGAATGGCTGCGGTCGTGTCTCTGTGGTTATAATATGATGTGATTAGAGGACAACTACGGTTGTACCTCAGTGTTTGGGTTTGAATACCCTGGTTTCTAGTGCCGTGACCTGTACCAAGGCCAGACTAGTGGTTTTCAGCTTGACTATATGTCGTTGTGGTGGCAGCTTTGACTGATATGTCACTGCCTTTTTACTCGTACTGACCGGGGGGAAGATATCTTAGGATGCTGGTACTCCTAGATCTTGTACGGAACCGAATAGCCCTTCTCAGGGGTCGGTTGGACTTTGAATGGTACGATTCAAATTCCCCAGGGCATAATAAAAGATGTAACACAGCCGTATAGCATATCTGTTTAGGGTTATACATGACACTTCACATTGGATGATAACTCTTTTTTATTCTCTTTACATAAAGATGATGCTTAGTGCAATTAAGAGATAGTAATTATACTTATATTGTGGATACGCATAAGACTGTAAATGTGTACATACAGTAGTCATGCTTATGTTGATATCTATACTTCTACTGTTGATTATGATCATGATGCTAGCTATCTCATGTTGTTAGTTATGTTTAGCATGCTAGCCATGCCTCTATAATTAGAAATGCATATACTGCTAATCATGCTTATGCAAATACTCATGCTTATGTGATAGCTTTGCTTATGGTATTGATCTGTTGAAACTGTTAGACATGCTAATGTTGTTAGATATGCTTATGATGCTAGACTTATTCATGTTAATAGAGATAACATGTTACTAGAATTTCTTATGCTATTTATGCATATGCTATTGAATCTCTTATACGGTTAATAAGGAAAATGATGATAGTCAGCTTGATGATGATAATTGTTATCTGCTCCTTTATGTATTTTGTTAATCATCAATACTGTTGATCTTATTTGTTATATCTGATTAAACTATTTAACTACTTAATTACTTAAAATGTTGTAATCAATAAACGTTGTTGATGGTTATATCACTTGCTGAGGCTGGGTCTCACCCTTGTGGTTCGCCACATTTTTTTTAGGTAATCGGAAGTGAAAAAAGCAAACATGTGGCATCCAAGAGGAGCTATGGTAATGAATATTTGATAAAGTTGATTAGATGTCTAGTTTGTCCTAGAGTCGTCCCTATACTCTCAGGTCCTGGTGAAATAAAGTTTGTATATAATGTTTCAAATGAATCAGACTTTTGTTAGCATATTAATGATTGTTTGTGTGGCATAACATGGATACAAGAAAGATGTCGGGATCCTTCAAACATTTCTGAGTGGGTTTTGATGTTGAAATCAATTTAATTTACCCATATTTTTGGGTATGTGATTAATTAGCAATTGATTGTGTTTTAAGTTTTGAGTAATCTCGTTTAGCGTGACGAGTCATGACATGTATGTTCTCAACAATACCTAACACCTAAGGATAAGAAGTGGTAATGAATGTTCTGGTTGAGATATAGATGCCTGGATTAGCTGGAAGCTATAAGAAGTTGAGGTTGTTAGGCTAACCTTAAGTTGAGAAAAAGAGATAAGTTTGGCTAACACTCCGATATAACGAGAGTTGTTGAATAAATTAGTGGTTGTTTGACCCTTGACATAATGAAAGGATGGTTTAGAGCCTCAGATGTACTTCTTTGGGAAGGGAAGTGATAAAACCCTAATGAGAGTGGTTTAGGGCTTCTGGGGAATCGATCTTGATGAAATCATGATCACCATACACCATGAAACTACAAAGATAGTAAGTGATAGTAGCACTTTGGATGCTTAAAATAAAGTTTCATGTAGCATGTGGCCATGCAAGCTAGGAGGCAAAGGACGAACACCAGTAACCCAGTACATGGACATAACGTATAAAGAGTTCCCAAGAGGGAATGGGAGTTCATCACTGTGGATGTTGTGAGTCTCCCCTAAACCATGGAAGGTCAAGATGCAATATGGGTTATGGTAGATCACCTTACCTAGATGACGTGAGAAAGGAAGAGCACTGTCACTGTACAGATTCAGTTGAACTACTTAAGAAAGAGGGATGGTTCAACCACACCGTGATGCGAGTTCAAAAGTTCTTGGGTATGACAAAGGTTCACTTCCATGAGGTGGAAGTGGATACATGAAGAACTCGATGATAGTACAGTTTATCACCCCATACTAATGGACAATATGATCCAGACTAGAGTGTCCGATGAGAGCATGTATGCTCATTCAGGGTGATACATAGAGACAGTTCTTAAGATGTGATGTTAACCACCATAGCCTTTATCGGGATGCAAGAAGTCTTATAGAGAGGTTGTGTCGGTCACCACTTCATTAAGATGATGTTGGTGAAGGAGGCCTCGCGAAGGTCAGAAAAGAACCATAGTGTGTGCAGATGAAGTCACTTTGATCATGCAATGGCCGAGAGAGATCCCAATGGTGACTTGAGTCACGAGCTAAATGCAAAGCAGACTGACATGTAATTCACTATGGGAGAATATGTGATGTGAAAATCCGACCCCTCCAAGGTGCAGCTGAGAAAGCTGAGTCCCCGATATATGGATCCATTTGATATGGATTGGTGGATATGGTTGTGTTTAGCCTTGCCCCTCAGGATAACATGATGAGTAATGTGTTACATGAGTCCGATCTAGAGCACTATGTGAGGTACCCAAACCATGTGCTGAGCCCTGAATCTATTCAACTTTTGAGAGGCTGAAATGTCCTGAGTCACCTATGAGGGTATGTTATACCAAGGTAAAAAATAACTCAGATGGAAGAATATGAGATGATGAAGGTTCTTTGGAAGAACCATGGAGAGGGTGAAGCCACATGGGAGCCCTGATGGACATGGAAAAGTCTTATCTTGAATTGTTTGCTTAGTTGAATTTTGAGGACAAAATTCCTATAAGAGGGGAAGGATGTTATAACCCCAATTTTTGGGTTCAATAGGTGAGAAATGTAATTTCTCATATTAAAGATATTTGGACAAATAATGATATAACTTGTATTGAATAAATGGCTTCCATTTACAATAGCCTTGATTGTTTGCTTTGTGGGCTTTATGGGCTATTGGGCCCAATAAAGAGGAATTTCAAATAATTGATGACTAATTGAGAATTTGAGAAAAGAAAAATGTGGAAACCTCTAGAAGGCAAAATAATGTAATCCAATGATGGATTTCGTACCTCTTAGGTTCCTTGGGTGACAAGGAGTCCAAGATTGTGAAGAAAAGGCAATAAGAAAAGAAAATATCAAATAAGCATTTCTTTATTAAGAAAGAAATTGGAAAATAATGTTAAAATATGGGAAACAAGTGAAAATAAGTATATTTGAGTAATCCTTAGTGGAATTTTGTATTCCAAGGATTCCTAATGATAAAAGGAATGCCAATGAGAAAAATAAAAGAGAAATAAAGAGAAATCCTCAAAAAGGGATATTTTAATAAGAAATCAACATAATAATGAGAAATAATGCATTTAGATGCATCTAGAAGGATAATAAGTATCCTTATGAAGGAATTTCGAAATCATAAAGTTTCTTGGGATCCAAGGAATCCCAATGAAGAAGGAGGAAAGAGAAAATATCAATGAAGCAAAATAAGAGAATAATGTAATACATTATTAATGAATTAAGAAGGTATGGTTAAAAAGAAAGTAATGTATACTAAAGGGGAATAGGAATCTGTGTCAATGGTTTAAAAAGCAAGGAAAGAGAGAATAAGTAAGAGGAATTTCGAATTCCTAATTATTCAAGAAATAGGATATATCAAAGGAGAGAGAAAACTTGTGTTCTAATGAAGGAATCACTTTACAAGTGGGAAGAGGATTTGTTTCTCTTGAATAAACATCTTAGGGTGCGAAAACCCTCCTCTAAAAAAGGGGTAGACCCTTTGGGATGAGTTCTAGAGAGATTCCACATCTCCCACTCTCTTCCTCGTCTTCTTCATGTCTCCTTATGTTCAACCCTAATAGAGGGGAGCAACTGACAATGGGGCAGACAGGAGTCTAGGTAGTGGTTTCGATGGAGGATGGGGATGTCACAAGGTCAATACCAGGTCAAGCTAGCATCACTGTAACCTACACGACGCGCCATGGTAGCGATATGGCTGCACTTGCAGCAGCAAGTTGCAGGTGTGCCCCGACTGACCCAGCCGTTCTCGCCAAGATATGAGGGTACCCTAGGTGCGCCCAATAGTGGCGGAGATAATGGAGGAGTTCCCGGTGAGGTTCACAACCCAGAAGAGAAGGTAGAGCCGCGCCTAGGGCGGCTAGGGTCGGCGCTGCGCGGCTGGATGAAGGTAGGGGATGACCCCTCGGTCATTGGATGGAAATACCCTCTGGGGTATGAGGCATCGAGCCACATAAAGGAGGGAAGAACAGACAAATCGAAATGTTTCTAAACAAGGCAAGCATGTGTTGCATGGGAGAGGCTATGTGGCGCCTCCCTATTGGCCAAAGTAAGTGCATTTTGTAAAATTCATAAATTTTTAATGGTAGCTTGGTTGGGGACATATAATACATGAATCTTTCTCAGAAAAACACGAGGAATTCAATAAAATTACTAGTAGAGACTAGTTTTACTTCTAGTTTGAAAATTAATGGAAGATGTCAACTTTAATGTATTAGTGTTTGAAGAACCCTATTTTTGATATAAATAATATATTTATAAGGGTTTAATGGATGATTAGAGTTGGTATTAACCTGTTAATGATAAAAGAGAACATTAGGAACAAAAAGGATGGGCTTTGCACATAGTTAGTTTTTCATGTGCATAAATAGGCTTTAATGGGCCTTGAAACCCTAATATTGGTAATTAGGACTACTAATGGCTTTAATTATTCGATTTCGTGTATAGAACTGAGTTTTCATGGTTATAAGATATTTCGAGCATTAAAGTTCCTAATTTGTGGATAAATACCCTAAACGTAGTAATTAGGGTTTCTCATGAATCAAGATGGGATTAATGACGAATAGAGTTCGTATGTGAATTCAATCATAGTGAACTATGAATTGACGATAAATGAGCGTAATGATCTTGTCATATATTAAAAGGATAAAAATTGTAGCTTTAATGTAAAATAGGCTTAATGGACTTATTTAATGGTCAATTATGCCTTTAATCTGGAATTGAGGATTAGATGTTGAAATAATTAGGGTTGGTGATTAATTGCGTTAAATTAGGGTTTGAAATAGTAAAAGATGAAGGGAAACCCTATCTGCAATGGAAACCCTAAAAGTGGACTAGAAACCCTAGGAAGCAAGCAAGATTTAATAGATCTTAATGACATGAGTAATAAAAGGAAACTGTATAATTATTTTAGGATCTTGTTGAAAATGCTTACTTGCTTGGATTCTTATTTGCATGGATATTTCTATTCAAATCATCATATCAGGTATGTGGTTACGCCTATGAATATCCCGAATTAGTTTCTCAAGGAATTTTGAGGTTTTATCGATGACTTGAATTAAACTATTGGTTGCATTTAATTCTTGCAAATCATAATGTGGATATGACTATCACCTAAGATAAGTGCCCACTAGCTCAGATCCTAGTCCCCTCTGTAGCTTTATAGATTGACCTAGTAAATGGCTACCAATGGGAAAGGTCCATCATGTCATTAAATGACTTAGTAAATGGCTACCAATGGGGTAGGTCCTTCAAGTCATCATGAGTCAGGGATTGGGATACCTTTGGGTAGGGACATGCGACTCCATAACCCTAGGAATTCGCTACCTGTGTGGTAGGGCCATGGGGGTAAGGATCTACCATATGAGAGATGTAGTATCCATGTCCACTGCAGGGACGGTACAAAGATAGGGGATAGGCAAGGATTGAGTAGTATTTCTTAAAATGTAATTTTGGATGTTAAATGATATTTGGTTGACTACATTGTTAACATAGTTGCACATTTATTGTTTCCCCCACATACCAGCTTCTTGCTGATCGACATTTTGTTTGTCGGTGTTTTAGGTACAAATGAAAAGAATAAACAGTAAAGTGGCATATGTGGAACTAAATGAGAAATAACGTACACATGAGGATTAGTTAGATTAGTATCTTCATGGATAGAAGTATAGAAATCCCAGTTTTTAAATGGTAAGTAAAGTTTTTATTTTATAACAGTTTCAGTTTAGTAGTAGAATTTCATAATTATTATTGATTATTTGTCGAACCTTTGATCCTGTTAATTGAATAACGGCTCTAACCTTTGGGTCTCCCTTAATTGGGGGTTACCGGGAGACGGGGTCGTTACAATGTGTCACACTGAGATCAACCGAAACATATATAAGGAAAGAAGAAGAAAAATCAAAATCAAATAACTCCATCTAATCTTTCACCACTCGCGGGTTGACCACTCCTTCAGGCTGACTCTTATAGTATTATCTAATCGTCGCTTGTTGCCACCCTCTTCCTCTACTAGCTTTCCCTGAAGAACTAGCTTGAGATGCTTGTCCCTATCCCCTTCCACTACCACGGAATTGTTGCCTCTGCGAGCCTTGCTGGCTATTCCTTGGTTACTACGTCACTTCATCATCTTTCATAGGACGACAACTTCGTATGCCCAACCTGTCCACACTTATAGCAGGTCTTTCTCTCATACCATGGCCTAGACAACCCTGATACCATAGTTAATGCTACACTATGAGCTCCTATTGGTGGAAAGTTGCGTCCTCTACCCTTAATGGAAGACCATTGGGTCTGTGCACTGGACCTCTACTATGTCAGTGGTGTTAACAACCTAGGCTTCTTAAATCCTCTTGACGACTGCCCTTGAGACTGCTCTGACCTCTTCTTGGCACTCTTCTTCCACTTTTCAAGCACATACTATTCAATCCTCCTGATGGACTCCACAAACATGGCAAACTTCTCAAGGTTCTCAAGTGCCGCCACTACTGTCGTCAACTCACCATTGATAACCTTCTCAAAACATATGATCCTCTCCTCATCTATTGGTGATGTGTGAGGACAGAACCTCAGCTGTGACGTCCATCTTGCAAAAACAAGATTAACGAATTTAAACTAATGCGGAAGCATTTTGTTAGCAACAGAATTACTGAAAATCATGAAATTTTAAAACTTTTTGTAAAGAGAATCTACAAACTGTGAAACTCTTTTATAAAGAAACAAGTTAATTTATTTACAAACTAATTCACCATTACATCTCTGTAATCTTCACATCTCGAGAGTCACAAGCATCAACTACCATGTTAAACCGTACATGAGCAGTGTACAAAATCTCGAGGCATTAAGCCAAAATCTCAGATCTACTTTAAACAACTATTGACTCCTAGGACCTGAGAGTACAGAGACGACACATAGGACATTCTATTTACAAGGTTCGACAGACAGTGTCTCCACCTGAGGATCACTACTGTCCCTGATGTTGCTGCTGCTGTTGTTGTTGTTGCTCACCCACTGATGGGTTCCTTCGTCCTCGGCGTCTACTTAAAAAGTCGAATCCCACGGGGGTGAGACAATTGAATAATTGTCCCAGCGAGAGTTATAACTCTCCGCCATAAGCATTGTTATTGCAATAATGGAATGACATTGAGTAGTAAAACTGTAAACATTCAACAGCAGGTAAAACATTGAATAAGCTAAGTAGAACAGTATTCTCTAAGCAATCATTTCAATTATAACTTGATTGAATGACAAAACATATATCAATAAGGAATATGAAGAACATGTATATTATTTTTCCAACTAGGACGTTATTAACAATGTATCATCAATCATTGTTTCTCGTAGTTCAACCTAAGCAATTATGCTACATGACTGATTATGTTTTTCAAACATATTTATGTCCTGAGGAGATGAGATATACCGCTCATACTCCAACCGACCATTATGAAATCGCAATCGGTACCATACATAGGTTATCAGAAGAGTCGGATTCCTATGACCTCATCTTCCTTAGTCAGAATGAGGATCAACATGTAGGACATCTTGCGTATCCGCCATAATAGCTTTCTAGGGTATTCTGGCAACTTCGCTATTAGAGTTACAGTGGCATGATGTACTATCTTCGCCATGGAGGGATTTCTAGTTTATCTCACATCGATGCAACATTAACAACATTATCAGGAGATTAGTTATACATCATCCCGACATAAACATATAATGAAGGATTGAGAGATTAAATGTACATCTCACATCAATTCCTCCATTAGGACGTAAGGATATTCACATCCATAACCCCCACATACTCAAAAGTATGCTCTCCAGGAGTTCCCTTAGGAAAACCTGTTTCACCATCATTTAATTTCTGGCAATGATGGATCTATGGTCAGGGCTCTACATGATATCATTATACTTGATTATTGAAGTACATTATAGCATTCTTTTATCATCATGCATGTTTTCAAACATAGATCATTAAGACAATTTCTATAAAGAAAGAGTACTACTTGTATCAAGTTCAATTCACATTTTGTTAACATTGGGATATCAATCCCTAACCATCTTATCATTAAGATTCAGGATTATGGGTGTTCAAACCCTTAAATCATCAAAACACTTGTTACTAAGTAACATATTGATGACTTGATGGCAATACAGATATTTCTCATGGCTCATACAACCTATCAATCTCATATGTTACCTCTTACTAGGCAACATAGCATGTCATTACTTTCAAAGCTTATAAAGTGCTTTCAATAAATATGGCATCATAACCCTTACCTGGCTATGCTCACTTCTTTATAAAGACCTGCATGACTAACACAATTGATAACATGCACATTATATCTATATCGGCACAATACAATTTATTTCCAAGTCAAGTATAGAATACCACGACCGTGTTACATCACCACGGCTGGTTTTTAGGGTTAGGGTTTCTTATTCAATCCAACTAGAGTTATTCAACCCCTTAGCTTAATTAGGAATAGTGATTCCTCATTTCTATCATAGAGTTTCATGCTTAAAAGCATAACCCAGAATTAGGGTTTACTGTTCATATCATTACATTACCCTAGATTAGGGTTTACTATTCACATTACATCATATTACCCTAGATTAGGGTTTACTATTCATATTCATTAGGATTACTTCCATTGATGTACTCCAATTAGGTTAAGATTCATTAACCATCATAATTAGGGTTTCCATGATCTCACTATGAAGGATCATACCCTAATTAGACACAATCAAATATGTTGGAGATTTATTACTTGATTCTCATTCATATAGGGAGTCTTCTCTCTCCTTTTTCTATTAGATGATGTTTACATCACCTATGATTAGGCTAAGTTAATTCAACACTGACATCATGGGTTGTGTCATTACTATTGTGGTCATTAAGGCTCACTTAATCAAAGGGTATTGGTCACTCTATCTCATCAAGGTACCCTTGTAATGATCACCATTGATCATGACATACATTAATCAACTAATTACTAGGTCCCTTAATAACTTTAGGTGTTTATAAGGTTTAGGTTAATCAACCACTAAACCATCTTGACCACTAAGGCATCAAATGATCTTGACCTTTTTAGACCTCAAACGGTCTTACACACCAAACCCCCAAACGGTCTTGGACAGACCTTGAAACCATTTGGTATTGTTGACCGTTTGGTCTAGTTGACTTTTGAAACCGTTTGGTAAAGTGCACACTCAAGACCATTTGGTCATGAAGTCCGTTTGGTCAAGTTTGACTTTGAAACCGCATGAGATCAAACGGTTTGGGATCGTTTGGTCCCAAACGGTCTTGAGACCGTTTGGACTCAAACGGTCTTGATACCATTTGGATCGAAACGGTCTTGAGACTGTTTGGTCCAAACCACCTCAAAAACGCATGGACCAAAAAGTGTCTCAACCACTTCAATTGAGTTAGGGTTTCCAATGTTGAACCCCTCAATTAGTCATACACTTGTTAGCCACTCATCAATTGAGTCAATTAGGTCAACCCTCAACTGATTTGACACTCAATTTACCCTCAATTGATCATCGATTAGGGCTTGGATCAATTGGATTATGGTTTGAAATTGATCATCCTTCAACATCTTTTAATATGAGTCTAATTGATTTTGAACCCATTCAACCATCATTCAATTTGATCGTGACCTGACCCCAAACGGTCTTGGGATCATTTGGATGACCTCCAAATGGTCTTGAGACCGTTTTCTCAAGTCAACACCAAAAACTAACTCATCCAATTAAGGTTTGGCTCATTAGATTGATCATTAGGTCAACAATTAATTGTACTTCAACTTATTCCCTTTCAATCTTCAACCTCTTAACCATAGTCAACCCTAGACCTCCAAACGGTCTTGGGTGACCCCCAAACGGTCTTGGGATCATTTGGACATCCTAAAAACGGTCTTGAGACCGTTTTCCCATTATGTAATCATAAACCAAGTCATCCACTTAAGGTTTGAACCCTAGGTTTGGTCACCAAATCAACACTTAATTGCTCATCAACTTGATATCATTGGACCCTCAATTGGTCAACCCTACTTAACCCTAGACCTCCAAATGGTCTTGGGTGATCACCAAACGGTCTTGAGACCATTTGGGTGATCCCCAAATGGTTTTGAAACCGTTTGGGCCAGTCAACCAAAACTTCAACATGATACTATTATTAAAATCAGCAAATGACCCGATTAGGGTTTAGGTGACTAATGGGCCTTCAATTGGTGATTTACTTGGAATTACTTGATGATTTTTGGTAGGTGATTAGTCCACATTGTTTACAAAAGACCTCCAAATGGTCAATGCCTGGTCAACACATCCAAATGGTCTTGGACCGTTTGCTTCTATGCGGTCTAGTGAGACCATTTGCATTCAAATGGTTTGAAACCGTTTGCTCCCAAACAGTTTGGGAAACCGTTTGCAAAAGTTGGAGACCGTTTGGTAAAGCAACTTTTTGGATAACATTGGAATTAACGTCATCATCTTCTACCTCAAGAACAGGGGTTGTTCTTCATGGAAACACTTGCAAGAACACACAAAAGTGTCTAAAGAAGAAATATAAGCAACGTTTCTAAGAAAGAAGGATGCAAAAGCAAACCTTAAGGGTTAGAGTTATAAAACCTGCCTTTAGATCTGATCTAGAGATCCAAGATTCATAGCTTTAATGGTGGATGAAGCTCCAGTGGTTTCCCAAGGTCCGTTCTTCATGTTTTGGATGGAGAAGATGGCTAGAAAGAAGAATTGTGTGAAAAACACCAATAAACCAACCTTGTTCTAGGGTTTCCACCTTGAATTCGAGATAGGTGATGGTCCATACTTTACCAAACCAGCTTGGTCATCTTCCTTATGCTCCAGAGCTATCCTTTGGTCGGCCAAGGCAAGAATATGAGAAAAGGACTAAGGGAAATGATCCCTTGCTTTGTTGATAAGGATCCTTATATATTTTTGGATATTTTCAAGGCAAAGAAAAAGATTGTTATTTATTTTATTTCTTAAACATATCCACCAAGGCTTGCATAATCCTTGGCCACGTCCCTTTCTCCTAATCACATGCAAAAATCCTCCCTTATCCAAGGTTAAAAGGAAAAGAAACCGATTACCTTACTAAGTTATATATATATATATATATATATATATATATTAAAGGGCCATTTTCTTAAGTTTTGATTATTTTGATATCAATATTATCTTTCCTCCTTGATCATTCTAATGAGGATCCCCTCTCAATTTATTTGCTCAACTCTATGCCAAGAAACATGAGAGATACTCTAGAGGATACATTTTACATGTTGGACCCTAGGTTTTGGGTAATTTGCACATTACACCAAAACTAGGTTTTAAAGCACAAGGATTGCTCTACAAGCTATATCTTGGTGCTCAAGCTTGGAGAATCCATTCCACCATATCATATTCATTCTTATGATTTCTCAACATCAGAGGAACATCTTAACATGTGCAATTTGCAAGTTAACCCTTCAACTTGGGTAATTTTCTCTTTAGTCCAAAATTAACAAAACATTGTTGCATTGTTAAAAAAGGACTGAAATGGAAATATAAGTTCCTCAAAAGCCTTAATTACATTTCAAAGGATAAACACAAGCATCTAATCACTTAATTAAGAAAAACACCTAGGGTTAGTACGTCACCCAGGTCAGGGATGTTACATCAGTAGTTCCACAAACTTTGCTTTCTTGTTGATCGACATGAATCCCTACCGGATCCACTCAAACTGATTGATCTTCTCATCCAAATAGGTACATGGAAAGTACCTACTGACAAACTCTTGTCTGAACTCCTCCCAAATGACATCAACACTTGGTTATTTCTCCTCTTCAATGACCCACCAATGACCAACACTTCCATTTAGAAGATGCACTGTGTGCTTTACCTTATTAGTCTTAGGGATATTAATGATCTTGAGGGCCTTTTCCAACTCTGTCAGCCAAAGGTCATGATCTGCTGGATCAACCATACCAGTATATAATGCAACCCTATTTTAGGGCTTCATCTTGTATCTTTTTGCATGATAATTACATCTAAAAACTATAGATTGCAAGCTATTTCCTCCAATGTGTTGTTTTATGTCAAATGCACTTATGCCTCCTTTTGTGTGTTTTTTAGGGTACTTATGCATGCATTGATGCAAGGGAGAGAGATGAAAAACATTTTTGGGTCCTTGCACCCTAAGATTGGACCTACCTCTTCTCTAAGCTTTCTTTGGATGCACAAGAATCAATTCAAACTAAAAGTAGGCCAAATGACGAAGTTGAAGTGGAGATCAGTAGCAAGAAGCCTCAAAACGGGCGTGGTAAACCACCATGGTCATGAGGAATTAATATCCAAAAGTTATAGTAGTATCACCAATGTTGTACATGAATGACCACGACTGTGGTCACTGAAGACACCATGACTGTGGTCATCAGAATGGATGTGTCCAATGAGCTCCAACTCACCTATGGCCCCCGCCATGACCATGGAAATTTACCCCTCAAGACCCCAAAATTCAACAGTGACTCGACTCATTTTACACGTAAATGACCACGATCATGGCCATTAGCATGACCATATCCAATGAAGCCCGCCTCACCCATGGTGACCACTACGATCATGGTGATCTAAATACAAGAGGACCTCAGAGAAACCTCACCTGTGGCCACCTCCTCCAGCAAAGTCATGCTACCCAACACGGGTGTGGTACACACTACCCAACACGATCGTGGCACCCACTACAGTTATGTCCACCATACATACTTACACCTCACCTCCACCTTCCACCTCAACCATTCCATTTCCCACGACTGTGCCATGTACTTCCATGGTCGTGGTGACCACTTATACCTACACGTTTTCACCACTATTTTTCCCATTTTCCCACACTTACCCTAGTGCCTCCCCACCACCTATATATACATAGGCGGCTCACATAACATGAATATTAGCTTCCCTAGAACCTCTCTATCTACTCTTTGGCCATCTCCTTGCTTTCCAAACCTTTCACCTACCTTCCACTCCATTTCCACCATACAAACCTAATTTTCTAGGTTCCCGACCATAACCCCCCATATCTTCATGTTTTTCACCTACCTTGGAGGAGAAGCCACATTCTACAGGAGCTAGGAGGTGAAGGAGAAGAAGTTTTCACGAGATCCATGTATTCCTACCCCTTTCTTCTCCTTTCTTTTCTCTTTTGTATGATTATGTCTAGCTAAACCGCTAGTGGTGGGCTGTTTGGGGTTAAAATATTACTTTGATACCATGTTGGGGGAAAATAACTTATATTGAACATATTTCAATTCTATGATGATTGTCTCTTGCTTCTATCTCATATCCCACTATCTTTCATGTGGTTTGCACTTTTAAACATGGATTTCTTGTTTTATGATGCTTGATGACACTTAACTTCTAGGGGAAAATGGAATATATGTGGCTATCTTAGGAATGGATCCTAGGTTCAATTAGTGGATCCCTAGCTAGCCCCCTTTGTTTCTACATACAACTCCCTTCTCCTACAAGTAGGTGTGAGATCTAAGTGGCTAGTGTAAATGTGATTAGTGCAATTGCCTAGAGTTTCCTAAAGGAAAGATGGCAAGTAACATGAGATGAAACACCCTCATCTCCACTTCCATTCCTAACCTTGGTTCTCAATCACCCTAATAACACTTATCCTAGAAACCTAGACTTGCGAAGTCCTATTAAAATTACACCTAGCCCTAGTTATCCAACTAGTAGTATAGGGTATATTCCTATAACACTTCCTTTGTTGTTTGGTTTGGTATCTAGATTGAAGATATACAACTTGCTTGTTATGTAACTTCCCCCAACTAATATCGAAGTTTCATTCCCAAACGGCCTACCTATTTATCTTATTGCTTAAAATACACCCTTGCCATCTTAGCTTGTTAATGGTAGTTCAATTAATTGCCTTTGTTACTTCTTAGCTAATTATTTAGTTTTTTGATAACCTTGTCTCTTGCTTGCTTTAGTGTTTAACTTCTCTCTTAGTTGTTAATTGCCTTGCTAGTGTAGTATAGTTCCTCTTTCTCTAGTTTTGTTAATTTTCTTTCCTTGTTCTTAGTCTTAACTTGCTTAGGGTAGCGTAGGGTTTTTGGTAATCTAGATTCTTTCTTGCTCTTAATTGCTTGCCATCATAGTGTAATCAACCAAAACCAACCCTTAAACCCTCAAACCCTACACTCCACTTTACAAATGTATCTCACATTAACTTAGATCTAGTTCCCCCTCTCTCCCTGAGGATCAACCCTTCTCTTGCAACTTGCCTATACTACAACATGACCCTGTGCGCTTGCGGGTGAAGTGTGAATAGTCGAAGCTAGTGTGTTGGACTAGGTCCCATATATAAATTTTGAAAGATCCACCATGTGTTCTGTTCGCAGGGTTGCATCTATTCAAACTCTAATTGAGTAGTGTGTAGAACCATTGGTAGGGATGCACCAAGCTTTCTAGCACTGTTGCTGGGGATAGAGGCGCTCGGCCTAGCTAGCTAGTGTAGCTTAGCTTTTCCTACTGCCCTCACCATTGCTATTTTTTATTCTTTGTTTACTTTTGCATACTAGATTTTTAACTTGTCTCTTGTTGCTTGTTTGTGTATTGTGTAGGTGACAACTATGTGAAAACCTCTAGAGGGGGGGTGAATAGAGTTTTATAGAGATTTTAAAATAATTTAAACTCTAACAACCAAACTAAAGATTAAGAAGAGGAACACAGGTGTTTAGAGTGGTTCCACCTTAGCAAATACTAAGGAGTCAGTCCACTACCCGGTTGCTTACCCAACCGGGATTTTGAAAGTACTAAATTTTATTACCTCTCAAGGATGTTACATAAAATTTACAATACTTTCTAAACACCCTTTGGACAGCCTTCACCTTGAAGTAGTCTTGCCAACCTCGAAGCAGCCTTCCTTGAAGTAACTTCAAGCTCCCCCTTGAAGTAGCCTTCCTCTCGAAGTAGCTTCCCGTCAAGACAGCCTTCTGAAGTAGTCCAAAGTCTTCCTCTTCACCACGAAGAGCTTCACCCTCTCCAATCCGCAGCCTCCTACCTGGAGTAGCAAGGAGAGTACAAGTAATACAAGGAACAAGAAAGGAATAAAAGAAAATACAACTTATCCTTGTAGCTCAAGGCTTGATTTCCCTAGATCATGCGTTTGGATTTTCCTAGCCAATATGATGGACTTGTGATTGCTAGGGTTAGGAAAATCTAGCCTATAGGACGAGCTTGAGCTAAAGGGAAAATGGCCAATTTATCACAAAGCTCAGTTCACACAGATTGCACAAGAGGGCTCAAGTATTTTCTCAAGTATAGCAAGTGTAAGAAGTGTATTCTAGTGTCCTATGGCTTGTCCTATTTATAGGAATGACCTAAGTATGCTTAAGGACGTTCTAGACAGCTTCTAGGGGTTTCTAAGTGCTTAACTAGCCGTTAGGTACAAAGTTGTTGCTTTAACAACGGCTAATTGCTTTACTCTGCAGATTCTGTCAAAGATCGTCTCGGTCGAGAAACGGTCGACCGAGACACCCACTCGGTCGAAGTGTCGTCGACCGACAGGCTCTCTGAATGCAACGTCTATTTCCAACTGCCAACTAACTTGTCAGTTTAGTCTAACGGCTAATTGCAGAGATCGTCTCGGTCGAGTGAAGGTCGACCGAGACACCTCTCGGTCGAGAACTTGTCGACCGACAGGCTTCTCTTTTCTCAAGTTATATGCAGATATGTCTAACGGCTACTTGGATCTTTCTCGATCGAGAGTGTGGTCGACCGAAAGTGTCTCGGTCGAGGAGTTGGTCGACCGAGAGAGATCCTGTTTTAAGGTTTCAAGTTAGGCACTAGTTATACGTATGTGTGCATAGGTGGTCCTATTGAATGGATGACTAAGGTGTTTAGCTTGGGAAAATCCAATGCTTGATTTACATGCGATTCTAAGTACTTGTACATTATAATTCTGTACAAGTTTTTACAATGATTACATTTGCATGAAAATATAAATACTTCATGTTGGATTTCCCTTATAGTTGTGTCATCCTGCACACTCAAGTAGCTCGTCAGATAAATAAGAATGAAATGTTTGTCATAATCAAAACAAAGGGATTTTATAGATGTCCATTTAGCCAACAATCTCCCCCTTTTTGAAGATGACAAACATTTCCAAAATATGAATAGAGGAAATATAAAACATATAAATGCCATACCTTTAGATTGCCGTTTGGAACTTTTCCTCTTATTTATAAAATGTGTGCTTAGTATCCCCAATGAATTGTGGAACATGAAATCCAGTTCATTTGGGAATATAGCAACTTTCAATGTAAAGCCAAGAGTATATTTATGAAACTCATTGATTGAGTTTGTCATAAATATTAAGTTATATTTTTATATATCTCTCCCCCTTTGTCATCTCAAAAAGATAACCGTTTTATTAAAAACTCCCCCTTAATTAGATATCCCATCAAAAACGAACGAAAAAGATGTCCATTGAATAGCCAAAATGTGAAGCAATGAAGTTTACGAAAATGATGTCCAAAGAGGCATATTTGGCAAAGCTTGTTTTAGGTCGCCCTTGACTACGACCGTAGCGCCCCTTGGCTAAGTTTTGTTTTAGCCAAGAGGCAACAATTTGCAGATTTCCAATTTAAACGTGCATATCAATTTTGATACTAAACATAAAAGCATAAGTATTCGTTTTAAGAACCGCAGATATCAAAGAAAACATCCTCCAACAGAGTAATAAGTAGTTGCTTCCTAATGTTGTTAAATTGATCTAATGGAAGCGGTTTTGTAAAAATATCAGCCAATTGATTTTCCGTATCAACATGATGAAGGGAAACATGATTCTTTGAGATGTGATCCCTTAAGAAGTGATGACGGATTTCAATATGTTTGGCCCGGCTGTGTAGAATAGGATTGTGTGCTAAGTTTATGGCGCTTGTGTTGTCACACAAAATAGGTGTAGATGAAAGATGAAAACCATAATCGCTTAAAACCTGTTGCATATAAAGCACTTGAGCACAACAAGACCCAGCTGCCATATATTCAGCTTTGGTTGTAGATAGGGCAACCGTGTTTTGTTTCTTGCTAAACCAAGATACTAAGGCTCTACCTAATAAGAAACATCCACCACTAGTACTTTTGCGATCAAGTCGACAACCGGCATAATCCGCATCAGTATATGCTTTAAAATCCAAGGATTGTCCTTTTGGATACCATAAACCAAAACAAGTAGTGCCGGCTAGATATCGAAGAATTCGTTTAACCGCAAGAAAATGAGATTGCATAGGCTGGGATTGAAATCGAGCACAAAGACCAACGGAAAACATAATGTCCGATCGAGAAGCGGTTAAATATAACAAACTACCAATCATGGCTCTATATAAGGAATCATCAATAGGTTCCCCATTTTCATCCTTATCAATTTTAATAGAAGTAGCCATAGGAGTAGTAGCATGTTTGCATTGATCCATCCCAAAGCGTTTTAACCGTTCTTTAGTGTATTTTTCTTGGCTTATAAAAATTCCGGCAGGTGTTTGCTTAATTTGAAAACCAAGAAAGAATGTTAGTTCACCCATAAGGCTCATTTCAAATTCTTTTTGCATAATGTCACTGAATTGTGTGCATAATGATTCATTTGAGGCACCAAAAATAATGTCATCAACATATATTTGCACAACTAAGAAATCAGATGCATATGTTTTGAAAAATAAAGTAGAATCTGAATTTCCAATAGAGAAACCATTATCAAAAAGATATGTCTTGAGCCGTGCATACCAAGTCCTAGGTGCTTGTTTTAGACCATAAAGTGCCTTTTTAAGTTTATAAACATGATCGTCCTTTTCTGGTATTTCGAAGCCAGGTGGTTGAGCAACATAAACTTCTTCTTGTATGATGCCATTTAGAAATGCACTTTTGACATCCATTTGATATAGCTGAATGTTTTTATGGGCAGCAATAGCTAGTAACATCCTAATAGCTTCAAGTCTAGCTACGGGTGCATATGTTTCATCAAAATCTATTCCTTCTTGTTGATTATATCCTTGTGCAACTAACCGTGCTTTATTCCTTATGACTTCTCCTGCCTCATTAAGCTTGTTCCTAAAAACCCATTTAGTTCCTATGATAGTTTTATCTTGTGGTTTAGGAACTAAATCCCATACATCGTTTTTAGTGAATTGATTTAATTCTTCTTGCATGGCTATTATCCAGTAATCATCCTTAAGAGCTTCGGATATTTTCTTAGGTTCAATGATAGAGACAAAAGCCATGTTTGCAACATCTTGGAAAGAGGACCTAGTTTTGACTTTATCATTTGGATCTCCAATAATTATCTCTTGGGGATGATCCTTGATCAGCCTAGGTGTAGGTTGTGTTTCAACTGGAGGATCGGATGTGGGAGTTTTCTCATTATCATTGGGAATGGTTATAGTTTCAAACTGATTAGTGAGATCAATGATATCTAAATTTGTAGATTTTGATTCCTCATGAAAAGAAACATGAATGGATTCCTCAACTTTTCTAGAGATAGTGTTATATACCCTAAACGCTTTGCTAGAAGTAGAGTATCCCAAGAAGAATGCTTTGTGTGATTTAGAATCAAACTTGTCTCTATCATCCTTGGTGTTTAAAATGTAACATGTAGAGCCAAAAGTATGGAAGTAGTCAACTCTAGGTTTCTTAGAGTGTATTATTTCATATGGAGTTTTCTTCAAATGAGAGTGAACCGTGACTCTATTTAGCACATAACAAGCAGTGTTTACAGCTTCAGCCCAAAAGGTTTTAGGTGTGTTGTGTTCAAGCATCATGGTCCTAGCCATTTCTTGTAGAGATCGATTTTTCCGTTCTACAATACCATTTTGTTGTGGGGTACGTGGAGCAGAGAAATTGTGAGTATACCCCTGAGATGTACAAAAAGTTTCAAATGTATGATTTTCAAATTCGCCACCGTGATCACTTCTAATGGTACATATTTTATGTTGTAAAAGATTTTCAATCTTAGAACAAAATTGCATAAAGACATGAATAGTATCATCTTTAGTTGCAATAAAATGTACCCATGTAAATCTACTATAAACAAAACAGTATCGTTTACCACCAATAGATTGTGTTCTCATTGGTCCAAATAAATCCATATGAATTAATTCTAAGGATCTACTGGTGCTAAGTACATGTTTTGATTTAAAAGATGTTTTGGTTTGCTTTCCCATTGTACAAGGTTCACAATTTGCAACTTGATCAAAAGACAAAGCAGTTAATCCACGAACAAGATCATATTTTACTAACTTTTTAATAGCATGTGAACTAGCATGACCAAGCTTTTTATGCCATAGTTGTAAGGTGTTTTCATTTGCAAGTAAGCATTTACCTACTACTGATTTCATAGAGTTTGGTTTAAGGATATAAAGATTTCCAACTCTATTTCCTTCATAAACAACAGTTGTAGTATTTTCTATCAATAACTTGCAGCAGGTTTTGTTAAATAACACATCATAACCACTATCACATAGTTGACTTACACTTATTAAGTTATGGTGCAATCCATCAACTAGTAGAACATTTTTGATTTCAAGATTTGTTCCAACATTACCTATTCCAACGATTTTTCCCTTACCATTGTCTCCAAAAGTGACCGTTCCACTTTTCTTTTCTTCAAAAGTTGAAAATGCATCCTTGTTTCCGGTCATATGTTTGGAGCAGCCACTGTCAACGACCCATTCCTGCATTAGAATGTAGATTTTGGTACCCATGTGATGGTCCGATAAGGTTAGAAACTTTTTAATTTGCTGATGTGTATAAAAGTTCTGATACAGAAAACCAGTCGGTCGACAATTGTTCGACCGATATCATTCTCGGTCGACAATTTGTCGATCGAGCAGGTTACTGTATTATAATCAAAAGACACAGAGAATTTCTCGGTTGACCAATTTTCGACCGAAATAAGTACTGGAAGATTTTCGATTTGTTAAAGACATCCAGTCGGTCGACAATACTTCGACCGACCCAGAGCTCGGTCGACAGTACTTCGACCGACGAAGTTTCTGTTTTAGTACAGCAATGCAGAAAAAAATAATACTAATAAGCATAGCATTGTTTGTTGAGATAGGACAATATAAATTGCAAAAATTAAGTATTTTGTCATATCTCAACTACATTCCATTCTTCTAAGTTTGGGGTCTTGGGGTCCAAACTAAGTTGGACTTCTTAGTCTTGTAGGGGCATGAAAAACAGTAATGTCCAAGACGTAAACAGAAATGACAAGTAATAGAATCAACTTCATTTCTCTTTCTAGCCATTGTGTTTTTGGGTACAAACATAGTTTGGATCTTTTTGGTTTGGTTTTTCTTTGGAACATATCCCAAACCTTTTCTTCCATTGAAGGTAGTACCACTTCTCAATATGTTATCAAGAATATCTTTTCTTCTTAACTCATAAAGTTCTCTTTGCAATTGAGCAATGTCATTCATCTTCTTATGTATATCTTTTCTTGCCTGGTCTAAATCAGAAAACAATGAATCCTTTTCTTTTACAATATTGTCATAGTCCGAATGATTGCACAAGATAGGTTGAGTTTGAAAAGCTTGTAGTTTGGCTAACAAATCAGTCTTTTCTTTTGATAGAAGATTAATATTGGTTTCCAAAGTAAATAGCTTTCTAGTGCAATCATCTAAAGATGTTTTTAAAGATACATTTTCAAGATCAATGTTATTCTTTTCAGAAGAGAGTTCATCTATTTTGGCAATGAGCTCATTAGTTGATTTCATAGTCTTCTTTAGTTTCTTCTTGGCATCAACATACTTATCATGAGTTTCTTGTAAGCTAGCAACTAATTCTTCTTTAGGAAGATCAATAAGGCTTACCTCTTGAGAGTCTTCATTGTCTTCTCTTGCCATTAGACATTCCACATTTTCATCTCCACTTTCACTTTCACTGGTTTCATCCCATGCCGCTTTATAAGCTTTTTCTTTCTTCTTATGTGAGCTTTTCTTTCCCTTCTTTGCTTTGGGACATTCATTTTTGAAATGTCCTTTCTTTCCACATTCGAAGCACCTGGGAGTGGAAGAAGAACTAGAAATTTTATTAGATTTAAACCTTCTGTATTTCTTACCGTTGACTATCAATGCTTCTTCTCCTTCTTCTTCACTGGATTCCTCACTCTCAGGTGAGGGAGCTTTTGATGCTTTGAGAGCCACGTCTTTCTTTGGCCCCCGTTGATGCTCATGTTCCCTTCTCTCTTCCTCTTCTAGGTCTGCCTCATGAGCTTCTAGGTTTCCGATGAGCTGCTCCATTTTGAGGCGAGTGAGGTCGTTTGCTTCTGCAATAGCTGTCACCTTTGGTTTGTACTTTGGAGGAAGAGATCGAAGTATTTTTGATACCTGATCCTCCTCAAGAATAGGTTTCCCTAAAGCACTTAAACCATTAACAATAGTAGAAAATTTTGAATACATTTCACTAATAGTTTCGTTTGGATCCATACGAAAATGTTCAAACTTGGTTTTAAGAAAACTAACTTTAGAGTTTTTAACTTGAACGGTACCCTCATATGTTATAGATAATCTATGCCAAATCTCATATGCGGTATCACAGTTTGATACTCTATTAAATTCACTTACTGAAATGGAACAATATAAAATGCTTACTGCCTTTGCATTTATTTGGGCCATTTTTACCGTATTAGCATCCCATAATGCGAAATCGTCTTGTGGGAGTGTGTATGGTGTAGATACCATTCTCCAAAGATCCCAGTTGATTCCTTGGAAGTAGAATTGCATCCTTCTCTTCCAGTATTGATAGTTTGTCCCGTCGAATGCCGGAGGTCTAGCAACGAGCGTTCCTTCAATGTTGAGGTTGTTGAGCACTCCATCCCCCATCTTTTCTTCAAGACTTTGTTAGGGCTCCTTGAAGCCTGCTCTGATACCAATTGAAAACCTCTAGAGGGGGGGTGAATAGAGTTTTATAGAGATTTTAAAATAATTTAAACTCAAACAACCAAACTAAAGATTAAGAAGAGGAACACAGGTGTTTAGAGTGGTTCCACCTTAGCAAATACTAAGGAGTCAGTCCACTACCGGGTTGCTTACCCAACCGGGATTTTTAAAGTACTAAATTTTATTACCTCTCAAGGATGTTACATAAAATTTACAATACTTTCTAAACACCCTTTGGACAGCCTTCACCTTGAAGTAGTCTTGCCAACCTCGAAGCAGCCTTCCTTGAAGTAACTTCAAGCTCCCCCTTGAAGTAGCCTTCCTCTCGAAGTAGCTTCCCGTCAAGACAGCCTTCTGAAGTAGTCCAAAGTCTTCCTCTTCACCACGAAGAGCTTCACCCTCTCCAATCCACAGCCTCCTACCTGGAGTAGCAAGGAGAGTACAAGTAATACAAGGAACAAGAAAGGAATAAAAGAAAATACAACTTATCCTTGTAGCTCAAGGCTTGATTTCCCTAGATCAAGCGTTTGGATTTTCCTAGCCAATATGATGGACTTGTGATTGCTAGGGTTAGGAAAATCTAGCCTATAGGACGAGCTTGAGCTAAAGGGAAAATGGCCAATTTATCACAAAGCTCAGTTCACACAGATTGCACAAGAGGGCTCAAGTATTTTCTCAAGTATAGCAAGTGTAAGAAGTGTATTCTAGTGTCCTATGGCTTGTCCTATTTATAGGAATGACCTAAGTATGCTTAAGGACGTTCTAGACAGATTCTAGGGGTTTCTAAGTGCTTAACTAGCCGTTAGGTACAAAGTTGTTGCTTTAACAACAGCTAATTGCTTTACTCTGCAGATTCTGTCAGAGATCGTCTCGGTCGAGAAACGGTCGACCGAGACACCCACTCGGTCGAAGTGTCGTCGACCGACAGGCTCTCTGAATGCAACGTCTATTTCCAACTGCCAACTAACTTGTCAGTTTAGTCTAACGGCTAATTGCAGAGATCGTCTCGGTCGAGTGAAGGTCGACCGAGACACCTCTCGGTCGAGAACTTGTCGACCGACAGGCTTCTCTTTTCTCAAGTTATATGCAGATATGTCTAACGGCTACTTGGATCTTTCTCGATCGAGAGTGTGGTCGACCGAAAGTGTCTCGGTCGAGGAGTTGGTCGACCGAGAGAGATCCTATTTTAAGGTTTCAAGTTAGGCACTAGTTATACGTATGTGTGCATAGGTGGTCCTATTGAATGGATGACTAAGGTGTTTAGCTAGGGAAAATCCAATGCTTGATTTACATGCGATTCTAAGTACTTGTACATTATAATTCTGTACAAGTTTTTACAATGATTACATTTGCATGAAAATATAAATACTTCATGTTGGATTTCCCTTATAGTTGTGTCATCCTGCACACTCAAGTAGCTCGTCAGATAAATAAGAATGAAATGTTTGTCATAATCAAAACAAAGGGATTTTATAGATGTCCATTTAGCCAACACTATGCACGAGCAGCACACATTCAACTTGTACCAACTTGGTGCCATACAACCCTGAGATAGGTACAAGGCGACACCATTAATACTGCAATCAACACCGAGGAGCTGAAATGGAAGGCCATGATGCTCAAATCCAACCTGGGGGTGGTCCACCACAACCTAACCACTCCCTCCATGACTATTTCACCCCAGGGAACTACAACTCCCCAATTACCACTCTTGTTGACCAAATGTCGGGTCAACAATTCTCCATTCCACCATCCCTTCTTGGACTCCTTCGTACTTACTAATGGATGGAGAACGAGAATCCATAACACCACATCGACGCTTTCCTAGAAACTTGCTCGACTTTCTGTACACCCACCACCACCGATGACTTAATCCAAAGAACCCTCTTCCCCTTCTCCCTGAAAGAAAAAGCTAAGAAATGGTACATATCCAAGCCTGAGTTAGTGACATGGAATGCGGTGAAGAATGAGTTCCTTAAGAAGTTCTACCCAATCACCAAGTTGACTCAGATGCAGATATGCATTATGACCTTCTCACAAAAAGAGAATGAACCCTTCCATAAATCTTAAGAAAGGTTCCAAAAGCTCTTGCGTGACTTCCTTCATCATGAGGTACGTTTGTTGCAACTTGTTCAAGAATTCTACACTGAGCTGGTTGAGTTGAGCCAAAACAATGTCGATTCCTCATGTGGAGGCACATTCATGGAAAAGCCACTAGAGGAGTCTTGGCCCTTATTTGAGCATCTTGCTAAGAATTCTTTGCACGAGCTTCAACTAAATGGGAGAAATGTGACTGGAACTACATTCCTCCACCCCTCCTGCAGATCTAGTCAAAACACAAGCTAACCTCCAAATGATGAAGATGATGTCGGAATGATGAACATGATGAAGAACCAAGTTGGAGGTTCTTCTTACCGGTCTAATATGGCAGTTGATGTCGAGGATGAAGAAGTACATGCTTCTCATGCCTTTAGAAACCACAACAACCAAGGTATGATGTCCAACTCTTACACTTTAGAGTGGAGAAATCATCCCAACTTCTCATGGAAACAACAAAATGAGGAGGGGCAAGGGCAACCAAGGTAACATCAAGGGCCTAAATACAGCTCCAAGTTTGAAGAAGAAGTTCTGGGAAGGATATGGAGACTTGATGAATTGAAGAAAGATGTGTCCTCTCAAGGGTAAAACATTAGCCGTCTTGAACAAAGGCTTGATTAGATTTCATTTTCACTTGCCTACCGTAAAGAAGGGAGGCTCCCATATCAACCCATCGCAACCCAAACAATGACGGTGGTTATGTAAGCACTACTCAAGGTGCTTATGTCCCACTACAAGGCCAAGTACCCCCACTTAACCAGTACCAAGGACCACCAAATCCTTATGCTGCTCCACCTCAACAACCCCCATACAATTACCAATACACTCCATCTCCACCTCACTCATACCAACAACTCCCTCCACAATATCACCCCATCCACCACAACCATCACAACCACAACCTTAGCCACAATTCATCCTCCAAAACCCCAATTCACCACACCCAAGACCACCACCGCCTCAACAACCACAACGACCTATACATGATTCCTCTTCTACCACCCATGAGCATGTGAAGGCAGTGACAATGTTGAGGAGTGGCAGGACCTTTGATTAGCCACTTGGTACTTCTGTTGATAGTTCATCTAGTGATGATAGAGTTCATACTGTGATCAGGGATGATGATACTGAGATTCAAGTTGAGGATATTGTGACAGGAACTCGGTTTGGTACTGTGATACAAAGAGATGTTATTGTGATTCCTATGATACTGCTTAATGATTCTATTGATTTGAGCCATTTGGGAGCACAACTCCATCCATTCCCAGATGCACTTGAGGAATCATCCACTGAAAGAAGGAATAAAAAGCACACTGAAGACATCATGGAAACTTTTAAGTAGGTCAACATTAATATTCCTTTTCTTGATGCAATCAAGCAAATCCTATCTTATTCCAAGTTCTTGAAAGACTTGTGCATGTTTAAGAGGAGAACAATAGGAAGAATACCAAGGAAGGTCAATCTCACTGAGCAAGTGAGCTCAATTCTTCAACACACTGTTCCAAGGAAGATACAGGATGCTAGTTCTCCCATCACACCACATAGACCAAGCTCTTCTTGACTTGGGTTCAAGTGTAAATCTGATGTTGTATGATGTGTTTATTAAACTACAAATGGGGCAATTGAGTTCATCTCACTGCACTTTGCAATTAGATGAATGATTTGTGAAGAAGCCTAGAGGTCATGATGATGATGTTTTGGTTAGGCTTGATGATAGAACCTCCACATTCTTCCCATTTGATTTCATTGTGTTGGACATGGAAAAAGACTTGAGGAAAATGCCTATTATCTTGGGGAGACCCTTCTTGGCTACAGCTGATGCAATGATCCATGTGAGGACCGACACCATGTATTTGACTTTCATGCACTTGAAGATTCGGTTAAACATTTTCAAGTCCTCTGCTAAGGTCAAGGTGATAGACACTACAAAGGAGGATTTTTATTTATTGAGTGTCATGATGAGATTGTAGAAGAATGTCTACCTGCCTGGATTTAGACTGCCACTCAGGGTAAAGGTATAGAGCCTATTGTGGAATTCCCAGATGATGATGAAGTAGAGGATGAGGAAGATGAGCTAGCCTTGGTGGCTACAAGTGAGGACCTCCCTTCCATTTTTGAACCATTGACAAATTCCCTTGAAGAGCCTCCCATTCTTAAGCTCAAGTCTCTTCCTGAGGGGATGAAATATGCTTTCTTAGGCTCCAATGACACCCTCCCGATGATCATTTCCTCTATCCTTTCCTCAGAGCAAGAATATGCCTTGATGGTGGTTTTGAAGAAAAACATTCAGGCCATTGGATGGTCCATTGCGGATTTGAGGGGTATTGACCCCTCCATTTGTTGCAACCCCAATTTTTGGGTTTGTATGGTTAAAAATGCAATTTCCCCAATAAATGTATTATTATGGGAATTGTATGATTTATGTGTATTGAATGGATTTCCTTTGTGCATGTGATTTTGTGGAGCATAATATGTTAATGAGTCCAAAATGATTAAAAGAAAAAGAAGAAATCAAATAATACAATATTAAGAAGGAAATTTGAGATAATAAGGAAATGATAAGAAATATATGGAAATATGGATAATGAAATCATCATGGATGAGATTAGAATCCACAAGGTTCCTAATGGTAAAAGGAATCCAAATAAAGAATATAAAAGAATAGGAGAGAGAAATATGAATAAAATATGACTTTTTAAGTGATAACTTGCATATGAAGAAAAGTCTCTCATACTTTTGAGCTTGAGTCCTAAACTTTGCACACCTAAAATTTAAGTCATGATCAACTTTCCTTTAAAATTTGGTATTAAAAGTATATAATGTTTAAGAGTTATGGATTTTTGAAGAATCCCTAAGGTGAGTGGTGTCACATGAAATGTCACAATTTGATTCTGATTGGTGTTCTTATAAGAGGCTTGACAGCCATTGGATGATGATCCAATGGTAGCTGCTTTTTGAGTTGAATTAGGAAATCCAACTACAGTAGAAGGAGATTCCCTTCATTCCTCTTTCCATATTTAGACTCTGATAGATTCTGGAAAGTATTCTTTTGGAATCCTGAGAAGGAAACAAACTGAATGATTTGTTATTATCACCGTGACTGTGAGAATCAGAGCTTTCCCTAAATTAACGAGGACTAGGACTCCATTAAAACTCTGTGACGCCTGCTCTAATGCCTATATAAGGGACTCTAGGGACACCCCAAAACAAGAATGGAGGGGAAGAGCTCCCTGGTTCCTTTTCCGAGTTCGTCTACTCGAGATCGGTCCATCTGTCTGCGATCCTCCTTCTGGACACAACGCCCAGTAACTCACCTTTAGAGGTGGATGAAGGTATCTCTTGGTATATCCTTGCCCCAAAGTCAGCCGGCCTGAAGTTCCTTGGGTGCGGACCATAGGAGGGAGGCTGGTTATCTAGCACTGCCACGAAGGAGGGCTGCTGGAAGCGACTAGAGTTGGGTCAAGCCAGTGCTCTATTTTCCCTGTTGGATAGAGTATCTGTGCGGGCTCTGTGCGGAATGGGTCAGTAGATGAAGTGTGTCACTAGGTCAATGGGAAGCGAGATCCAGTGCCAAGATCCGCGAATCAAATGTGAAAGGTAATAAAAAGAAAGGTAATATGTTGTCCATATGTCACACTCTGATTGGTCCACTAGATTTAATTTGAATAAATCATAGCTGAATAATGGTAACTCAGATTGCTACATATAATATATCAATTTTGATTAGGAGAAATCAAGGAGTTCAATAAGAATTGTTTTAGAGTTTGAATCTGATTGTAATTCAAAAAGTGGTTAAAGTTGCTAACCTAAATGCTTTATTATGAGAAGAAACCCTAATTTGATGATTCTATGAATTTTTGATGATTAATATGGATAATCTATGAGTAAATTAACCTGTTGTTAATACAAAGATGTTTTGATATCCAAACAAATGATCCATATGTTTAATAGCCTAGTTTAGGGTTTGATATGTTAATGTGCATTGATGGACTTAGAAGCCTTAATTTAGGTGTTAATGGTTTCTAATGACATATATTTTGAGATTCTTTATATAAAAGTGATAATACGTTAATCCTTAGACTAATTGATGATAAAGCAGGTTTTAATGCGAATAAGTGAGTAATTAGGGTTTTGAACCTATAAATGTTGTCTTAGGGTTTTTGGATATAAAAAAGGAAAGTTGTAAATCGATCTAAAGGAACCGTAATGAAACCATAATTCAGATTAGAAACCCTAGAAAGTTATTCCAAATCATTAAAGTAAGTTCTTGATGAGTATGTAGTAAATAGGTTATACATGCTTTTCAAGATTTTGTACTTTTGTGTGGTTGACTTGCTTGCTTGGATTCGATTGCCTGATTGATTGGACCATGCTTATTTCTTATGAAATCTCCTAATCAGGTATGTGATTAATTATGAGTACACACTTTAGTTTCCGGACATTTTCCTGATGTTTTATTGATGGTAGGGAAATAAATTATTTGTATGATTTTTTTTTTCTACAATCTTTAAAGTGAATATGATTATCACAACTTAAGTATATATGTGACTGTCTCAAACCTGCATACCATCTCTCGATGTATGATGCAAGACCAAACCCCAGAGGGATGGTCTGAAGTGGTCAAGCCTCGAAGAGAAGACCATTGGGCACCTAGAGAGATGACCCCAGTGTACCAAGCTCAGGATGGAGAAGATAGCCTTAAGTCCCTTGCAAGGACTAAACCCTAAGAGAGGGTACCCCATAGGATGAGTAAAAGCGGTTGGGAAGTCACATTGAAAAAATAATTTTGTATTGTTAACAACGAATTGATATGATTAGGTTGTTAAATCATATGTGCAATGTTTTGTTTGTCCCCACATACCAATATATTCATTTATACTAACCGAAGTTTTATTTGTTGGCATTTTAGGATTATCTGAAATTGGAAAAATAGTAAATTGGAACTTGTGAAGATTAAAGTTAATTCAAAAAGGAGGATTTAGATAGTTAGAATTCTACTGAGGATATAAGTTCCAATTCCTATCTTTGAAAGGTATGTGAAAAGTAATTTTTATTCCAGCCTTAAAGTTTAGTTTCTTGTAGAATTTATTGATTATTTTTTATTATTTGTAAAACCATTGATCCTATTTTTGGGATAATGCCTCTGACTTCTTGGTCTTCCTTAGTTGGGGTTTACTGGGAAGTAGGGTCATTACACCATTTGTGTCCATAGAATCTACCTTGAGGATGATGCTAGACCAACCCATCAAATGCAAAGAAGGTTGAATCCAAAATTGAAAGAAGTTGTAGCGAAAGAGGTTGTGAAGCTACTAGATGCTGGAATCATACATCCCATTTCTGATAGCCCATGGGTGAGTCCCATCCAAGTTTTACCCAAGAAGGGTGGGATCACAGTTGCCTAGAATGAGGATGTAGAATTGATTTCCATGAGAGAGCAATCCAAATGGAGGATGTGCGTGGACTACATAAAATTTAATGAGTAGACCAAGAAAGATCACTACCCTCTCCCATTCCTTGATCAGAGTTAGAGAGATTAGCTTGTCAGAGTTTCTACTATTTTCTTGATGGGTACTCGATTACTTATAAATAGCTATTCATCCTACTGATCAAGAGAAGATGACATTTACTTGTCCAAGTGGAATTTATGATTACAGGAGGATGCCATTTGGGTTGTGCAATGATCCTTTTACTTTTGAAAGATGTGTGACATCTATCTTCACTGATATTCTTGATTCATCTCTTGAAGTCTTAATGGATGATTTTTCAGTGTTTGGTAAGACATTTGATGAATGTTTTCTCCACCTCATAGATGTGATTGAAAGGTGTCTCAAGGTTCATTTAGTGCTATCTAGGGAAAAGAGTCACTTCATGGTTCTTGATGGCATTGTACTGGGTCACTGAGTTTCGAAGGTTGGAATTGAAGTTGATAAGGCCAAAGTGGGCCTAATTTCCACTCTCACCATTTCTTCCACCGTAAGACATGTCCAATCTTTCTTAGGGAATGCATGTTTCTATCTCTGTTTCATCAAAGACTTTAGAAAAATCTCAAGGCCGCTTTGTCACTTTCTTGAAAAAGATGTGGAATTCAACTTTGATGAAAAGTGTGTTGAAGCCTTCAACCACTTGAAGCATAAACTCATCTCTACTCCACCATACAACCCCCATCTTCTCTTTGCCATTCAAAATCATGACATATGCATCATATATGACAGTGCGGGCTGTGTTGGGACAATGGATTGATCGGGTTCTGCATGCCATCTACTATGTAAGAAAACCCTTGATGAAGATCAAAGGAACTATACTACAATGGAAAAGGATTTTCTTGCCATGATTTATGCTCTTGATAAGTTTCTTTATTATCTATTGCAAAATAAGGTGGTGGCCTATGCAGATCATGCAGCCTCGAAATATCTTATGTCAAAGAAAGATTCTAAGCCAAGGTTGATCCTAAGGATTCTATTGCTCCAAGAGTTTGATTTAGGGATTGTTGACAAGAAGGGAGTGGAAAATTATGCACCTGATCATCTCTCCCTCATTAAAACACCATATGATAATAGGAACTAAATCAAGGAAACAATGTGACATGAGAAACCTTTCTTATTTTGATCCACCCGAAGATCCTGGTACAAGCACATAGATAAGTTATTAGATAGTGGGAGGATACCAAGTACTTGGATAAGGGAAGAGAGCAAGAGGTTGTTTTCTATGGTGAAAAACTATGCTTGGGATGACCCACATCTATTCAAATATTATCCCAACCAACTCATTAGAAGGTGTGTTATGAATATGGAGCAGTAAGAGATCCTAGCCATGTGCCACTCCGTTGTATGTGGAGGTCATTTTAATGGAAAACATACAACCACCAAAATTATATTTAAAGTGGATCTATAGGCCAACCTTGTGCAAAGATGCTCATGACTATTGCAAATGTTGTTTGAAGTGCTAAAAGTGGGCATTATCTCCAAGAGGGACATGATGCCTCTATCACCCATTCTAGTGGTTGAGGTGTTTGATGTTTGACTTCATGGGTATGTTTCCTCACTCCTTTAGATATGTGCACATCGTGGTGGTTGTTGATTATGTGTCCAAGTGGATTGAAGTGATTTCTACTATTATGAATGATCATAAAGTAGTTTGTGATTTTGTGAAGTCAAACATCTTCATCCAATTCGGTGTGCCAAGAGAAATAATTAGTGATGGCGGAAGCCATTTCATCCATCACACCTTTGAAGGAGTACTAAACAGGCATGGTGTGAACCATCTCGTGGCTACTCCTTACCATTCTCAAACAAGTGGTCAAGTCGAGTTAGCTAATCGGGAGATAAAGCTCATTCTTGAAAAGATGGTGAGACAGGACCGCAAGGATTGGTCTTTGCGTCTCAATGAAACTTTACAGGCATATAGGACTGCATTCAAGGCCCCGATTGGCACCACACCATTCAAGCTTGTTTATGGAAAAAGCTGCTATCTACCGACAACAATGCAACACAAAACACTATGGGCTTTGAAAGCCATAGATATGGATGGAGACACTGTCATATTGAAAAGAAAGTTGCAAATACATGAGCTTTAGGAGATGAGACATGAGGCTTATGAATTGTCCAAAAAATATAAGGAAAGGACAAAGATTCTACATGATAAGCTGATCAAGAAGAATTTTGAGCCTAGACAATGGTGGTTGTACAACTCTAGAATGAAGTTCTTTCCCAGGAAGCTTCATTCTAGATGGGAAGGGCCTTATCTAATCAAGAATGTGTACCCATCCTCAGCTATTATGATATGTGAAAATGATAGAGCAAGAGAGTTTACCGTCAACATGCAAAGATTGAAAGTAGTTGTTGAAGTAGCTCCGAAAAAAGCCAATCAAAGTTTTGATATTGTGATGTTAGTTGAGGAACACCAGCTTGATGAAGAGATGTGATTAAATGCACATGAGAGAGATATTTACTACAAAGATTCTTTGAGAGTTCCTAAAAGATGATCGAGCTCAAGAATCAATAAGCCCAGCTGAAGGCATAAGATTTAGCTCTAGTGGGAGGCAACCCACCTATCTTTGGGAACTTTTCACCCAACCTTCACATTTTGATACTTTTTCTTTCTTTTTCCACAAAATACACACACACACACTTGTGATTGTTAGTTTTTTGTTTAGTTTTTTATGAGATGTAGGTGATAGGTTGAAGAGAGAGAAAGAGAGGGCAAGACATGGTTTTTGAAGTTAAAATGTGGCAAAGAATCAAAGCAATGCAAAAATATAAAGGTTCTTGAAATTACATTGATTAAGTACAAAGGAAAGGCCCACCACGTTCGTGGTGAACTAAAATGGCCATGGTGGAATTGTTTGAAAAAGTTACAGTGACAAGTGAAGATTTGTGAAGGAATGTCCACAGTTGTGAAACTCAAAATGGCCACGGGACATGCAGGACAACATGGTTGTGACCACCAGCACGGTTGTGGCAACATGATAGCAACACGGATATGGTGATCACCACAACCGTGGTGATTTAATTGCAAAAGTTCAAGGAAGTAACAATGATGGAGGTAATTTTGTACATGAATGGCTACAACTAGGGCGACCACCATGACTGAGGTTAGAGGAGGACACCAAGATCGTGGTGACTGCCACGAGTGTGGCAAGGGTCAAACATCAGCTGTCTTCACCAACCACCACGACCGTGGCACCTACTACAGCCGTGTTGCCAAACCCCCACCATGACTGTGGCAGCCCACCACGACTGTGGCGGTGCCCGACCCACTAATTTTTCACTTAAACATGTAAAAACACCACAACCCCCTCATTCTTTTGCACTTCCATGAATGCTCCTTGCCCGTGATGACCTGTAGTGGCAACAACATCCCCGATCTTTCTCATCCAACTCTAATCTTCCACCCAATCGACCTCCAATCATCTCCTACACCTCCACAAACTCTCCCTCTCCCATTTCTTCCCCAAATCCTCCATCAATCTGGCCACCATCTCCATTTTCATCCTCCACCCCATCTACAACCATCCCACCCAAAAACCCACAAAAATCCACCAAATTTCACCCAAAACCCTTAGCCAATTCATCCTCCACCATCACAACCACCATTCTAACCTATTGCACCCATCCCTCAATAAAGGGTATATGGATGGCTGTGAAGAAGGGGGCTAAAAGGGCCTTTAGGTGAACATTGGAGGCAAAGTGTGCAACAAGAGAGCCTCCTCTCAAGTCTCCATGCCATCCCACACTCCATCACAATCAAATTCCATTTCCTAGTTTCTCCGCCGTTCGACATCCATGAGTGTCTCCCACATTTGTTCATCAGACAACCATCACATAACCAATGAGAGTTATCTAGAGGAGGAGGAGACATCTGAGGAGAACCTTAGTTCCATGATAGATGAGGTGGATACAAATATCCGAGGAGAACCCATCTTCATCGAGCGTCCCTCCACACCCTATGCCAGCTCACCACTCTACCTCTTCATTGGGGGAGGAACCACAACAACTTCCACAGGCGAGGCAGAATTTGATAATGGAAGAGGATGATGAGCCACAATGATTCCCCAAGCAACATGTACCACTCAATCTTGACAAGAGATCGGGGTCAAGATCCTGCCAGGATGATGAAGAAGAAGATGGTATTGGTAAGGAAGAGTTAGACTCTGAGCCAGAGGATACCTTAGCCAACCTGGAGGCAGATAGATTGAAAGGATTTGGAAAAGATCCTAAGGGAACTTCTTATGGAAGAGGGAAAACGAAATATCAAATCACACCCATATATCCAGAATGCATGTCAAGGAGAGTCATCTCCACAAGGTATGTATGCAAGAAGGTGATTGATGACCTGGGCATTGAAGTAGAAGTGGAAAATAAGCTGAAGAAAATTAGTTTGTGGAAGGTTCTTTTCACGAAAGAAACCACATACATGAAGTTGACTTAGTAGTTTTTTGCCAAAATCGAGGAGGTCAAGGTAAAAGGGGAGGAAGCCATCAAATTTGGAATGTTCAATAGAATGCACATGCTGGCTGCTTTTGAATTGAATTCCATCTTTAGTAAAGATCCTGAAGAAGCTAACAAAATGAATGATGGTATAATTGACAAAGAGGTTAACTTAGACAATGGTAAATTCTTGTATAATTTGTCTGGGACGCCAAGATACACAGCTAGAAAGTCAAAGACTATGTTAATCGACAAGACCTTATTTAGATATGTGTAGAAGGTCCTCACCAACATGATTCTGGGGAGGTAAGATAACTATGGCAACATTTCACAAAAGGACCTCTTTGTTTTACATGGAATACATAAGCAGTTACACATTAACCTAGGGTCTCTCATGATAGATACATGAGGACAATCCCCTTCCAAAGCAAAAGTCGATTTGTTATTGGAGGAATTATGACCTCAATCGCTCTAGGCCTAGGCTTTGATGTTACCGGACTTCAAGAGGCCAAGGGGGCTCAATTGGTTGATTTGAAGCACCTTGTTTGCTATCAAATGATCACAATAAGGAACAAGAGGTTGATATATAATGTGAAATCCATACCATCATAAAAAAAATTGAGGCGCTCTATCATTCTGCCCCTCTCCTCTCTACTTTGGGGGTCCCAAATTTACTACATGAAAAGATGAATCAATGGGAGAAAGATAATCCCCGGGAAACTATAACCCCACAGATGCACATGAAGAAGTAGGAGAATCAAATGCACAAAAATAAGAAGAAGAGGAAGAAGAGAAAAGAAGATAGGCCCAAAGGGTGAGAAGAAGGGATGAGGAAACATCCCTGCTGCATGATACTTCAACAAATGCCTTTGATATGTCGTCCATCCATGCACATCTTGAAGGTATTCAAAAGATACAACAAGAAATGCAACTCACCCAGAAATACATGTGGCATGACTAACAATAGATGCACTATCATGTCAACCACTTGTACCACTACCACCATGCTCAAACACAGAGAAATCCCGAATGGGGTGAAGACTTTTGGGGATATCAATACACATACCCTCCCCCTTAGGATACATATTGGGGCCACTACTACTAGTTCCCTCTAGCTCGTCCAGGTCCTGCACCTCCTCTAAAAAGTTCTCATCAGTACCAACCAGAGAAGTTGTACTAGGAATAATAGGGAGACCTACCTTTTTATCAGCATCACCAGCCTTGATCCTCTCCCTACTATCCCTAACCTTTAGTTTCATGTTGAGGACAACATGGTTCAAAAGTTTGGGGTGGTAGGGCAGTATGTACAACCCTGAAACTGACTCTCATTTTTCTTATGCTTGTGCCACCTATTTTTGGATTGATTGACTGTACTCTTTTGATTGTAGATTTATTCTTGTTAGCATTCATGCATACATGTAGTTTATTTTCATACATTTTTGTATAATTTTTCACAAAAAAATACTCCTTTTGCTCTTCCATGTCATGCATTGAATTTTTAAAAAGATTTTGGTAATTTTGGTGTGTTTTAACTAGGATTTGTTTCTTTATGTTTTAAGTTTACCTAAATGAAGGTTTAAATTTGATTGATTGCAAATTGGCACCATTTTGGCCAACTTTGCCCAAACTTGAATATCCTTGCTCAATAGTATGTTTCAACTGAATCTCTATCTGTTGTGATGAAAATGGTTAAATCTTGGAAATTGTAACTTGCTTTTGATGTTTGGGTCTAGAATGAGTCCTATGTAGGAATTTTGCATCTGCTCCAAACCTCTTAAAATAAGTTGTTGTTTTGAATAAAAGGGTGATTCTTACAAGTCTTGAATGTTTGGGTTTTATTATTCTTTATGAAAAGGATGCAATCTACTATACTGTTCATTTTATGCATGACTTATTTGATTAGTGAATGTTACATGGACTAACTTGCTTGAGTGAGATTATACATGAATTTCCACTTCTTCTGACCCTTCTTTGATCTGACATTTCTTCCACCATCTTCTTACCTCGCCACCTCATGAAAGGATGCCAAAGTGCACATATCAACCTTGGCCACCCCAAAAGTTTGGGGTGTTCATACCTTCACCACCCCACTTCACTCTTTTCATCATATGCCCTACCTACACCAAAGGAAAAGAAAAGAAAAAATAAAGAAAACAAAAAAAGAAAAATAAAGGGTGCTCATGTTTAAGAGCATCCAAATAAATAAAAAGTGAGTGTAATAGCACTCCACTCCCTTCCATAACCATTTCTTATCTTTTTATGCCTAATAGGGCTAGTTTAAATCAACTCTAGCCCTTATCCCCCTACACAAGCCAAGTGGGTCATGAGAAGTGAAATGAAGTGTATGAGGTAGCTTTAGCAAGTGAAATAGTAATACTAACCTGTTGGATGTATTTCATGCATGATATGTTTACCCAGAGCATTATGAAATTTGCATTACTTGCATATGTGAATGGTGATCCATATTCTAAGTTCTTGTACTCTGTGCTTGATTCACACTTGAAAAGAATGAAAATGAGTAGAGAGTAGTGGATTGCATGCCTAATTTCTCACATGAACTCATTTTAGCCAATAAACATCACAATGATTACATTATCTTTGCTTCTTGTTTGAATTGAAAGAGAGATTAAGTTGGAGCATACTTGAGGAAAAGTATGTTATATGTTTGGAGTGGTGATGCAACCCTATTTTATGGCTTCATCTTGTGTCTTTTTCATGATAATCTCATCTAAACACTTTAGATTGCAAGATATTTCCTCCAATGTGCTCTTTTATGTAAAATGCACTTATGCCTCCTTTTGTGTGTTTTTAGGGTACTTATGCATGCATTGATGCAAGGGAGAGAGATGAAGAACATCTTTGGGTCCTTGCACCCGAAGATTGGACCTACCTCTTCCCCAATCTTTCTTTGGATGCACAAGAATCAATTCAAACCAAAAGGAGGACAAATGACAAAGTTGAAGCGGAGATCAGCAACAAGAAGCCCCAAAACGGTCGTGGTAAACCACCATGGTAGTGAGGATTCAATCTCCAAAAGTTATAGTAGCATTGACAATTTTGTACATGAATGACCACGACAGTGGTCAGCAAAATGGTCATGGTCACTGAAGGCATCACAGACGTGGTGATCAGAACGAACATGGCCAACACACTTCAACTCACTTGTGGCCCCTTCCGCGACCGTGGAAATTTATCCCTCAAGACCTCAAAATTCAACGGTCACTCACCTCATTTTATACATAAATGACCATGGTTGTGGGCATCAACACAACCATTGCCACAGAAGCTCACCTCACCTGTACTGACTGCCACAACCGTTGTGAGCACCATGACTGTGGCAAGCCGAAGACAAGACAACCTTAGAGAAACCTCGCCTGAGGAATGCTCCTCCAACATGACCGTGATACCCAACACATATGTGGTACCCATTACCCAATACAACTACGACACCCACCACAGCCGTGTCCACCATACATACTTACACCTCACATCCACCTTCCACCTCAGCCATTCCATTGCCCAGGAGCGTGCCATGCAACCCTCACCATAGATGTGGCGCCTCTCTACAGCCGTGGTGACCACCTAAACCTACACTTTTCTCTTGTTTTTCCCATTTCCCCCCCACTTACCCTAGTGCCTCCCCACCACCTATATTTACATAGGTGGAAGCTACAACACGAAGGTTATCTTCCCTAGAACCTCTCTTGCTACTCCTTAGCCATTTCCTTGCATTCCAAACCTTTCACCTACCTTCCACTCCATTTCCACCATATAAACCTAGTTTTCTAGGTTCCCTATCATAATCCCCCATATCTTCATACTTTTCACCTACCTTGGAGGAGGAGTCACATTCTTCAACAACTAGAAGGTGAAGGAGAAGATGCTTCCACGAGCTCCATAAATTCCTACCTATTTCTTCTCCTTTGTTTGCTCTTTTGTATGATTATGTCTAGCTAAGCCCCTACTGGTGGGTTGTTTGGGGTTAAAATGTTACTTTGATACCATGTTGGGGGGGAAATAACTTGCATTGAACATATTTCCATTCTATGATGATTGCTCTTACTTCTATCTCATTTTCCATTATCTTTCATGTGGTTTGTTACCTTAAACATTGATTGCTTGTTTTATGATGCTTGATGACACTTAGCTTCTAGGGGAAAATGGAATGTATGTGGGTATCTTAGGAATGGCTCGTAGGTCCAATTAGTGGATCCCTAGCTAGCCCCCTTTATTCCTACATACAACTCCCTTCTCTTAGAAGTAGTTGTGAGATCCAAGTAGTTAGTGTAAGTGTAATTAGTGCAATTGCCTAGAGTTTCCTAAAGGCTAGATGGCAAGTAACATGAGGTGAAACAACCTCATCTCTACTCCCATTCCTACCCTTGGTTCTCAATTGCCTTAATACCACTTATCCTATAATATTAGACTTGCCATGTAGAGACCCGACCTTTACGATCAATATTTACAAAATATGCATCATAAAATATAAACAATCTTTTCATTCATAAAATATAACCAATCTTTCCATTCATACAATTAAATAAATCAAATCATCATCTAACAGAGGGATATCTCATGCAGTCTCTTCTAATCTTCTCTGTTCACCTGCCCATGAGTTCCCATAGGGAACAAAACCACAATGGGCACCAATAAGGGAAATTTAGGTCAGCAAAGCTGGTACAAAATGTGTATTTGGAAAGAAAAATAATATGAACCTATCTATAAATAATTAGTATAAAAAAATTCAAGGACATGAACAATATAGGAAAGTATAAAAAGGTATCAATGGGTTTTCAAATTCAACAATATTCAATATCAAAAATTTAAAACTAGTCATGGAATTTTCAATAGTTAGCACATGTCATCTAGTTGTTGGGGAAGCCATATGTTCTCTCCTACAGAGAACGATAATGAACCAACTGAAATTCCTATTATACTAAGGGACTCTATGTCCTTTAACTCTGTGCAAAGGCGTGGAAGCGTAATTCCACTAAACTAGGGGCACTAACTTGTACCTTTTCAATGTTTAAACAATGTGCTACTATATTCAAAAATTAAGTGTTGGTGGCCTTTCAAAAGGGTAGGATTAGGTACAAAGTCAATTCTAGACAACTATCCTATCAAACCATGCATGTAATCAATGAGGGAAATAACATTCCAAATTTAAATAGAAATTGTGTACCTTTAAATCGAATGTATCCAAAATGCCAAATTTCCAAGTACTGACACCAACTGACAATCAAGAGAAATCTACAAATTTAGAGAGATATTTGTCACAATACGACTTGGACTCAATTGGTATTCAACTTTTATTTTGTTATTTCTAACTAGAGTTTTCAATATGAGATTGTTATTTATATTTCCCATAATTCTAATTTCTAGGGTTTCTAGCTAGATTATACACACACACACACACACAGAGACACACACACACACACACACATATATATATATATATATATATATATATTATGTATGTATGTATATTCAATATTACATAATTGTCTTATCACATTTTCTCTATTCTGTATCCTAAAATGTTATGCTCTCTATATCTAATATAATTATACTTAGTTACTAGGCTCAAGTATGTTCATTAACCTTACTAGGAATATTAGGGTTGAAGTTATATACAGTTCATTGCATACTAGTTACACACTCATACTTAGGTCTCAACTTGTATATATAAACATTCAAGTATGTGAATGAAGGAATCCTCATATAATGGATCAAGAAGTGTTATCTTAGATTTTGTTTTAGAAATATGAGGTTATCTAAAAGAATGGGTTCTCCTCCATATTATTCTTCTAGATTTCCATTAGGGTAACATTCTTATAACTAATTATACTCAAACATGAATATTTTTAGGGAATGTACTAAGAATAAAGATATTATTTTTAAATTTATAGAAATTACTATTCCACTTATTAATACACCTATATATTGACACATACATAAATACTATTGAGGCAAATGTTTATACAGCCAAACTAGGTTGGGCTATCATCGTGTCCACATTTATATGTACAATGTTATACTTATTCCCTATCAATATATTTTTTTTTGGATAAGGTAAAATATTACTAATCACCAAAAAGAGTATAGGAGTATAACACTCCGTATACTATACACAGTCACTTAAGACCCCACATCAGGATGACCTCAGGTTTAACCCAAACAAGGGTACCCGGGTTCTCTTTACACAACAAGTTAAGATTCTGTACAAAGACATCAAAACATTGTACTCTGTCTCTCTCTTTTTTCCCATGCTTCCTATTATTCCTCTCATACCAAATATGATAGATGAGACCTGTAAAAATGAGCCCCGCAAACCTCCTCATGTGGCTATCATATTAAGAATGATCTTTTACTCAACTAGCTATATCCCCCAAGTATATGAGAGTAGTTGTAGTCGAGGTCGAATACAAGGAGCATTGGTTAGTTAGGCGCAAGAGTTATGTTTTTCAATAATCTAGATCATTGTACACAAGATGATTGGATTAGAACAACTAAATTATAGATTTAAAACAAAATAGTAAATTATCACTTAAGAAAGGTTAAGATTCAGATTTGGAAGGATCTTAGACTTGGGATTACACTATCACATCATAGCTTATATTAAAATATGAATTTAAACATGTTAATTAAATTGCAAAGGAGGTTTGTAGTCATCACTCACCTCTCGGTGAAGTGATGACGATTTTAACTCCATACATCACTCTCGTGTATGTATTTCATTTCAAATCACAAACCTTGCTCCTCAACATAATCCCAGCCACTCTCACAATTAAGAACAAGTTGCCAAAAGAGTAACTCCATACTCTCAAACACATCTTCTCAGATTATGAAAGAAAGTATAAAACATGCAAGTATGATGGCCAATCACACAAACAAGCATTTCAGATCTGAAACAACTCTTGGAATATGCAAGAAACTAGCATATAGTATGAAATTCATATGTTCATACAAGCTATGACATGGGAGTTACTCTCCCATGCCCAAGAAAAAGAGTCTACTCGTCCATAATGATGTACATCAGAAAATGTGCAGAAATTTTAGAGTTAAACATGGTTTAGAGAAGGAAAATCTAAGCAATCCCAAGGTGTAACTAAAGGAAGGTAGAATTCTGACTTGAGGATGAAATCCCACTTCTACAGCTACTCCAAACCGGACAAACTTCCCTCCCGAGAAGCTTTGTGGAGTGAAGAAGCTCTGTTGCACCTTAGAGAAGAAGCTTGGAGAAGAAGAGAGGAAGAATGGAGTTTCTTTGGCAAGAAACCACCTCTTTTCCCCTCAAAATTACCCTCCTATGCTCTAGGCTTTCTCTAGGACGAGAGAACTTCCGCAAAATAACTGGGCATAACCGCCCATTAAGTTCCCACTTCGTTTTAAACAAAAAACTCATATTTTTCAAAATGCTAAAAAGTGCACGCCGTGCAACTTTCCAGAAACTTTCAATTTACTACAGAATGCACTGTGCACGACATGTGCTGAAGAAATGCACACTGTGCAACTTTCCAGAAACCTTTAGCTCCCAGGTGCACGACGTGCACTAAAGAAATGCACGTCGTGCAACTTTCTGAAACTTTCAGCTCCCAGGTGCACGTCGTGCAATTGCGTGCACGCCGTGCAACTTTCCAGAACTTTAAGTCTGCTCAACTCTCCCAGGTGCACGTCATACACTTTTGGTGCACGACGTACATTTTTGGTGCACAACGTACACTGTTGGTGCACGTCATGCACTTGGCTATTTTGGACTGTTGTGTATTCTGCTCATAACTTTCAGCGTGTAGGTCCGAATTACATGCCGTAAAAAGTGGTATTTGTGTAGTTTCAAACCCCAAAACATGTAGATACTTGAGGAGTGATCCAATAAGAGATAATATGATATATTACTCATCATTTCATTGCAAAATATAGTACCTACAATCCAAACCATGAGACAAGTAAGAATAGCTAAAAATATAGAATCTAGCATGAATGAGAGTGATAATTGAGTCAAAACAACATGAATATGCAACCAAACATGATCCAAAAGATGATATGATTTGTGCACGTCACCAGCTCCTATACATTTAAAATAAATTTAGATGTCTTGTTTATGCACTAGTATGTAATCCATATATACCCAATATTAATAATCAGTAGTATTATCTAATGACTAGTTTCATATCTAGATTAGTCTTAGAATACATCATATATGCAACAAGCCATGGTATCATATAATTAATAGTTTGGTATTATAGTTTCAAGTATATATGGATTTACTGTCATATTATTTATCGGTATGGTTTATAGTCATAATGGCAGATGTACATACATACTATAGGTTCAAATGATTATCTTCTTTTCTATCTTATGTATTTGTTTAGATTTTTCCGTTAACTAGCAGTTCGATATCATATTAACAAGGTTCTTAATAGACTCAAAGCACAAATAAGAGAAGCTAACTTACCACTTGTTGAACCATATTTTATTAATGAGGAACACTTAGTTTTGCATCAGGAGGCGGAGATCTATCAAGGCTTCAACATTGTCAAGTCAAAGGGAACATATTATTGATGGGCCTTCATCATCCTGCCATCACTTGGTGCCACCAATGCTTAGTGCCAACGTTGTAATAGTGGAGGTCTAGTCGCTGCCTTTCATCCATCGTGTCATCAGTGAAGAAGGGAAGGCACCCGAAGTTGAAGACAACATTGAAATTGGAGGTGGTGCGCTTTGTTGCAGGTTTGGGTTTGATGAATGTGAGGCTACCTTGAACGTCACCAGTGTCAGGGGGTAACGGTGGTAGCAACGATGTGGTTGGTTCCAATCTTCCCAAATTCTTAGCAGGTCTGTGTACCTCTCAACGCACCAGGGTGTTGGTTGCATCTTCTATGATCCGTCTTGGTTGGTGATTACCATGGCTACTCTGGTCATTGGTCAACACATCACTAGGCTGGGGTGGTGACAATGATTTGCACGTGACAGGTGGCTGTAGTCCAACGCAATCTGGCAGCATAGAAGGTTGAAGAAAAGAAAGATGGATTTCACAAAGATCCTTAGCCAAGTTCAATACTTTTGAAAAGACTCAAAGGGGTCTTCTGAGGTTCCAGGGATTGATGACAGTCATGGAGATTGACGGTAACATGTCGATTCGTAGATAGTAGTAATGTACTTGAGAAGGAAGAAGGCAAGATTTCGATCTTGTGAGAGTTATTATGTGAATTGAGGTTAAGAAAACTTTGGGCCCTACGTTTCTGGCAGCATTCACATGCAAAGGGAAAAAACACCAACGAAATTGTATCTCATTATAAGTCTCTTTACGAGCGAAAGTGTTATCAACACTTATGAGTAACGCTACACACCCCCGCTCCCCCACCCGGACACCTACCCGGTGGTTGGGAGGGGGGCGTTGCTAACGTGGCAAAAAGCTACTGTAAAGATAAGAAAAGAATAAAAAGAAGAGAGAGAAAATGATTTTGCTCATAAATTTTAATTCTGAATGAATTTTTATTCAATATAAAAAGCATCAGATTCCTTATGAAAAATACTTTATATCAAGACCAATGTTGACATACTTTAGGACAAATAATGTTAGACGTATATTAAGAGAGGAGAGAAGTATACAAAAGTATAGTACATTTTCGGGTACTATACTCAGATTGACCATTCAGGTACAATACTTATTGCCTCTTTATTTCTTCATATTAAATATTACTTCATAAATCCATAAGTATTGTACATGTTATCATTTATATTAATTTTTGCATACATTCAAAATGTGACATTTGACAAAAATCATTTACAATGATACCCACACATTCTACAAGAAGTACAATACTTACAGTCAAATTTTATAATACAAAATGCACTACTAGAAGTATGGTACTTACAACCACATTCTATTTTTTAAGTATTTACATTCGTAATATGTACAGACGTACAATACTAAGTGCCTCCTTATTTTTCGTACTCAATATTTTGTCAAAAATATGTTAGTACTGTACATTTTATCATTTATATTAATTTTTGCATACATTCATAATGTAGTATTTAACTAAAGTTGTATACAAGGATAAACACAAATTCTACAAGAAGTAAAATACTAACAACCACATTTTGTAATACAAAATATAGTACTAGACGTACAATACTAGAGGTACCATACGAGACATAACAACAACACATGATTTGATGATCTTATTGGTACAAGATGTACAATACTAACAACCACATTTTGTAATATATAGTATAGTACTAGACGTACAGTACTAGAGGTACCGTATGAGACATAATAATAATACATGATTTGATGATCTTGTTGGTACAAGAAGTACAATACTAACAACCACATTTTGTAATACAAAATATAGTACTAGACGTATAGTACTAGATGTACCATACGAGACATAACAACAATACATGATTTGATGATCTTGTTGTTACTATAAGTACAGTATTAACAACCACATTTTGTAATACAAAGTATAGTATTAGACATACAGTACTAGAGGTACCGTATGATACATAACAACAATACATGATTTGATGATCTTGTTGGTACAAGAAGTATATTACTAACAGCCACATTTTGTAATATAAAGTATAGTACTAGACGTATAGTACTAGAGGTACCATATGAGACATAACAACAATACATGATTTTATGATCTTGTTGGTACAAGAAGTACAATACTAACAACCACATTTTTTGTAATATAAAGTATAGTACTAGACATACACTACTAGAGGTACCGTACGAGACATAACAACAATACATGATTTGATAATCTTGTTGTTACTATAAGTACAGTACTAACATCCACATTTTGTAATATAAAGTATAGTATTAGATGTACAGTACTAGAGGTACCGTATGAGACATAACAACAATACATGATTTGATGATCTTGTTGGTACAAGACGTACAGTACTAACAACCACATTTTGTAATACAAAATATATTATTACACATACAGTACTAGAAGTATCGTATGAGACATGTGTATGGTATCCTAAAATACGAATACTATATTTTTCTATCATATTATCATTATTTGAAAGTATGTCAACACTAGTATTGGTGGAAAATATTTTTATAAGAATTCTAATGCAATTTATTTCATCAAAAAAATACTCCAGATTGAAAGTTATGGACTAAAATATTTTCTCTCTCTTCTATTTCCCTCATCCTTTATTTCTTTAATAAATTAAACTAGACTAAAATTATGAACACAATCATTTTCTCTCTCTTATATTTTTTTACTTTTAGTGTGGTTGGTTGTACGAGATAAAATATACACTATGGGCATGTACCCAGAATATGGATGGTTATGCCCAAACTACATATATTATATTTTCTCATATTATTATTTTTTTCAAAATATGTCAATATTGGTCTTATTGAAAAGTTTTTTTTATTACGAATTAAGTACTTTTTTTCATTGAAAAATTTATTGTGGCTTGAAGGTTATGAGCGATACATGTTTTTCCTTTCTTTGTAGTCCCCTCTTATTTAAAAATAAATAAAATTGGCCCACATTGGGCTTTGCAGCAGTCCCATCTGGTTGGGTGACCGGGTGGACAGCCGGTTACGGCTAGAATTATTCTCAATATCCAGTTGATCAGTCAAATGGAGTTGAGGAGATGGAGCATCGTCAATGAAGAGAAAAAGAAAATGCTATTCTCAAGGTATTGTCACCATTGGAATACGGCTAAGAATTAAGTATGTCTTGCCTTTGAAATGTATCATGTGAATACCAAACCGTGCCTAGAGTAATAGGTAGACTCTTCTAATTCTTATTCAAGTCTGACGACCAACTATAACGGACGACCAACTATACGCCTTATCAGAGAGGAAACAGGTGCGAACCGGTTTCAGTCCAAATGAGAAGACGCACCAAGTGCGTCAAAGGAAAAAGGGGGTTTCAATATGACTCCTTACATATTCCCTTGTCATCGTACGGTTACATACATACACAAATGAATAGACGGAAATATACTAATTGACCAAGAGCTTTACTCACGGAATAAAGATTACCATTATAATTTGCCACGTTAAATTCTCAAACAATGACGAGACCGCATATTATGCCAATGACATATATTTGTAATTTAACATAAGTCTATCAAATGCTACGAGATTAATTACTACACTTAAATTGTTCAACTCCACCACATTTCCAAATAGCTTCCCTCTATGATTTTGACAACCGAATATATTTTTATCAAATCTTATCTCACTCTTGCAGATTGACAATATACATTACTTCTAACTTAGTTCTTCTGTATTGACTTTCTAATATGTTGAGTAGATTTTAAAGCTAATAGTTTGTAATTGGATCAAGCTAGTCAAAGGCGGATTTTAAATTATTATAAATTGAATTTCTTTTTGCATAATCATCAAGGCTATTCACAAGGAAATGAAATACAAATTATGATGAAATCTTGAGAGTTTTGAGTGAGGGAGAAATATAAATAATAGCTCAAAATAGATTTTGTACTCAAAATCTGGTTTGCTACAACTCTCCACCCCTTAAAAAGGATTTCGTCCTCGAAATCGGTGTGACCATGCTTTAGTTGGGTACTAAACATCTAAATGGACATGTCACCAACCTTCTTCTTTTGAAGAGTTTTCATGTGACACTATTTTAGGGTTTTCTCATATCTCAAAAATTCTAACTTAGTTTAAGAAATCTTCAAAAAAATTCCATAAAATCATTTTTCTTAATACATATAATAATATGAAAAATAATTTGTCGATGGAAAAACTTTTTGGTGCAAAATTGAAAGTTGCCCAAAATCAATTTGAGAACTAAGTCACAATTACCTCATGTCTAGATTATAATTACTCTTAATTCATAATCTTAACTACTTGACGTCTTTTGAGAATTTACATTTCTATAAAACACGAAGGGTCACATGAGCACTTAGTAATACCTGGTTCATAACATTCCTCTAGAGTTGTGTATGTATTTCTAGTTTAAGGATCTAACTTATGAATATAAAAATTTGTGGGCACACTAAAAGACTATTAGATAAGTCAATCTTAAAATCTATTAAGTTTCAGTAAATCTTTATGTGACGTTTTATTTGGTTGAAGATCTATATATGTTTCATTTCTATTTCTCCATAATAGCTCTAAATAAATATATGCCTAGGTGAGTCCAAAAACTAGTAGATGAGCTATGAATGTTTCATTACCTTGTAAATTAAACTACACACCTTACATTCTATTCTCTTAGTGTATCCTATTTGTAGTCCCGATTTAGTCTAGTGTATTGAGTCAATGATACTAGGGTTTATTCGACTATTTCTTTTTCTAATTTCTATCTATTGCATTTGTGTTTCAAAACCTAAACTCCACAAGACATGCATGAGTGTCGATTGTTTATAGGCCCTGATACCATGTTGTAAAGACCCGATCTTTACGATCAAATATTTACAAAATACACATCAAAAAATATAAACAATCTTTTCATTCATACAATTTTTTCGAGTACATGATTTATTTTACATATACACTAGATATTAAAAATTAAATAAATCGAATCGTCTTCTAACAGAGGGCTATCTCATGCAGTCTCTTCTAATCTTCTATGTTCACCTGCTCATGAGTTCCCATATGGAATAAAACCACAATGGGCTACAATAAGGGAAATTGAGGTCAGCAAAGCTGGTACAAAATTGGTATTTGGCAAGCAAAACAATATGAATCTATCTACAAATAATTAATATAACAAAATGCAAGGAAATGAACAATATAGGAAAGTATAAATAGGTAGCAATGGGTTTTCAAATTCAACAATATTCAATATCCAGGATTTGGAAACTCGTCACTCAATTTTCAATAGTTGGCACATGTCAATGTCTAGTTGTTGGGGAAGCCATATGTTCTCTCCTACGGAGAATGACAACACATCACCTAAAATTTCCATTATACTGAGGGACTCTATGTCCTTTAACTCTACGCAGAGGCGTGTAAGTGTAATTCCACTAAACTAGGGGCACTAACCTACCCTTTTTTTACGTTTAAACTATGTGCTACTATTTTCCAGAATTAAGTGTTGGTGGCCTTTCGATAAGGTAGGCTTAGGTACAAAGACAATTTCATCCAGCCAATTGATAACACCCGTTTTAGGGTTATTTATGGCCTATATTTTGTTGTCAAAACTGCCCTCTAAACTATTTTTCCTATCAATTTTGTTATGTTTTGAACAAAACTAAACTGCGCTACGCTCTGACCAAATTTTGCATCCTTTTGCAGAGTTTTTCCTTGTCTTTCCACCAAAAAGGCTCGTCCTGGCCCATGAACGACATTTACACTACATCGACCCTCCTACCAGTCGACCGACACACTTATTTCCCATCGCGCAGCTGCTCGATACAGTTGTCACATGACACAGGCGTGTCGCACAAGAAGACTCTGTCGGGCGATATGACGCTTACCCGACAGGGAGCTGTACCCACCACGACTACTCTCCCGATGTAGCGCATCACACAATACGAGCCACCCACCGGCAGGCGCCCACCCGTCACGACTAACTGACACGCTTGTAACCCGAAACCCACTATTTTGGGTGACACGCATGTCGATCATCCCCAAAGCCACGCTAATGGAGTCGATGGAGGACACGTGGGGCCCGGAGAACCGCAACTTATTCCAACCGCTGCCTATAAATAGAAGCTACAAGACTCCGATGGGATGGGTCAGAACCCTAGAGAAAGCTAACCTTAGAAAACTTCAGAAGCTATTGTGGCGCGTTCCAAAGACATACCAGACGATACTAGGTGAGCACACCCCCTACCCAAGAGGGGCAGGAGTGGTTCACTTAGAACCCGTCCCGGTAGCCGCGGTAGCCTGATACGACCAAGAAGGCCACCCGATGTGCCGGGTTCCTAGATGGGCTCTTGCCCGAGACGGATCGTCCCTACACCCGATACAAGGAACCCAAGAACCTAAGCTACCTTTAACCCGGCACGATACCGAACTCGATACAGATCTCCCATCACGGCGTGCCACCCGAGAGGGTGGTACCCCGATACGGCCGTATCGGGTAGTGAGCCTTGGCCGTTATGCCTGCCCGTCATAGCCTGTCACCCAAAAGGGGCTAGCCGCCCGACACGGGCATGAAGGTCAGAGCTCCCGTCTGGTATCGAGTTAGAGGCACCTTAGGGGTCTGCTTCTGTATATCGCCCTCCTATATCAAGGAGGCGATACCTATCTTCCCTTTTATAGTCATTTATTTTCATTTATTACACAATGTAACTAAACCTTTTATACAATGCTCATGCTAATGGAATTAATGGTGTTTTAATACCTATTACTCTGTGTTTGGCACCCTTTTGTTGGATGATTTCTTTCTTTTAGCATCTAAACTCTATCTTGTATGCTTGGATCAAGTTTTGACTAGCTATCAAATCGTGTTTCCCGTTTCAACTCGCTCGAGAGAGGTGTTGTAACTCTAGTGTTTGGTCTGATCATGGAGTACGAGAGTACCCATGGTCGGAGTTGCTTTAGTTATCTTTCCACTCCAACCCAAGGCCGCTACCTTTAAGAGAGGGTGTTGGTGCTTAGTTGGAGGTACCCTCTTTGAAAGAAGGGGTACTGGATGTTTTCTACAGGCGCTTGTTATGCCTAAGTTTTCTTCCTTCGTTCCTTACCTAGGAAATATTGTTATCTCCTCAAGTTCTGTTGCACAAAACTCCTAAAAATTGATGAAATGCCAAAACCTTAAATCTTCCTTGTAACTCCAGTTGGAGATAGATTTTTCTTTATAATGCTTTCTTGTAACATTTTGTCCCCTTTTATTCTATTGTTTACCGTTCTTGTTCTACCGTTCCCTTGGGAACAATTTCTTACTCTTCTTTACCAGAGTGTAGAGTGTTGATTCCGTTTTCTTAGCACGACCACCCTTGTCCTTGTGGTTCGACCCCGATCGCTACTTTGGACCCCATTATCGTTGCGAGTGCCTAAGAGTCGGGTTATTTAAAAGTCCGACTACTTCAAATCTGCTCCTTTTGGACACGCAATTTAGGCCGGTCAACTTTTTGTCACCGTTGTCGGGGACGAGGCAAAATGGTACTGTTAACGAACCCGAATCCACTAACTACACTCACGTGCCTCAAGCTTAGTAATAAGCTTGACAACACAGTTTCTTTTAGTCTTCTAACCTCAATGTGTACAGAATAGTTCGTCTCATTAGCACTGGTTTTCTAACTTGATCATATGTTCTATTCAGATACTCAGGGAAGAAGCACCCTGTTCGGTTGAACACTGTTCATCATGCCACATTGTGTGGAACCACCTTTTTCTGAGGATGAGTGAATTTGATAATAAACTTTTAAGAGAGAGAATTTTTTTTATAAAAACTCACTTTGTCACAGAGGGGCAGACATCCTGTCCTCCATGTGCTTCATCGTCACCATAAACTGCCCAAATAGAGACTAGAAGGAAGGGCTCTCTATCACAGCTAGGTTAAAATGGGGATCAAAGGCTCATGATCTTCTCTTGAATGAGCCCTCACACCACCACCTGGTGCAGCAACACTGCTCTCTACAGCTTGTTCTTCGTATTCTTCAGCCATCTTTTCTACTCTTCTTCTTTTTCTTCTTCAGCATAGGAAGAAGTCACTATAAGACAGAATGTTGGACACTAGAACAGACACAAACCCTAGTCCTAGATCCTTGTAGACTTAGCAAACATAAAGCTATGATACCAACCAAATTGAGACAACCTTTGCCACACAAGCGAGGTTACTCAAAACTCGAACACGGTATTAACACTAAGAAAGAAGATTACTAAAAAACACAGGAAACTAAAACTATTTTCACTAAAACACCATAAGCGAAAAACATATTACATATGAGTCCACAACCCTACAACATTCAACACATAACATATCACATGCTGCTCACATCATTGTAGATCAACATTCCTACCATCAACCTCTTACATAAGATATGACTTCTACATATATACATATAGATCTGCCATAACTATACAACCACGACACGCATGCTAAAACCTCATACCGGTCACATGGCCACCAAAACATCTAAAAAGAACCCCAAGGACCTGAGCGTAGATGGACGACTCTAGGACTCTAACATGAAAATGAAAAACACTAGAGGGGGGGTGAATAGAGTTTTTAACAATTTATTGAACTCAAACAACCACAATTGAAATTGGAAGAAGGAGACAGGTGTTTAGAGTGGTTCCAACTTTAGCAAATACTAAAGTTGTCAGTCCACTACCCGGTTTCTTACCCAACCAGGATTTTGAAAGTATTTATTTTATTACCTTCTCAAGGATTTATACAAAATACAATACTTTCCTTTACACCCCTTGAACAGCCTTCACTTGAAGTAGGTGCACCAACTTGAGGTAGCCTTCTTGAAGTAACTCCAAGCTCCCCCTTGAAGTAGCCTTCCTCTCTAGAAGTAACCTCCCGTTGCACCAGCCTTCTGAAGTAGCTCAAGGTCGCCTTCTTCACCAAGAAGATCTCCACCCTCTCCAATCCGCAGCCTCCAACCTAGGAGTAGTAAGGAGAGTAAAAACAGTAATAGAGAACAAGAAAGGAAAAAGGAAATTACAACTTATCCTTTGTATCCCAAGGCTTGATTTGCCTAGATCAAGCGTATAGATCTCCTAACCAAGTGTATGGACTTGTGATTGCAGTGGGTAGGAGATACTAGCCTATAGGACACGAATTTTGAGCTAAGGAAGGAAGTGTCCAATTGTCACAATGCTCAAATTGCTTACAAACAGATTGCTCAAAGTATGCTCAAGGATTTCTCAAGTATAACAAGTGTGTTTGAGTGTCCTATGGCTTATCCTATTTATAGGAATGGTCTAAGGATGCTTAAGGACGTTCTAGACAACTTCTAGGGGTTTCAAAGTGCTTAACTAGCCGTTAGGTACAAGTTTGTTGCTTTAGCAACAGCTAATTAATTTACTCTGCAGTTGCTGTCAGAGTTCATCTCGATCGAGGAATGGTCGACCGAGATACCTACTCGGTCGAAGTTTTGTCGACCGACATGCTCTCTAGATCAAGTGATTTGCAACGTCTATCTCCAACTGCCAACTAACTTGTCAGTTGTGTCTAACGGCTACTTTGGATCTTTCTCGGTCGAGAAGATTGTCGACCGAGAGTGTCTCGGTCGAGGAATTGGTCGACCGAGATTGATCCTGTTTCAATGTTTCAATTTAGGCACTAATTATATGTATGAGTGTGCAAATGTGATCCTGTTTGAAGGGGATGACTTATCTAAATATGGTGTTTAGCTAGGGAAGATCTAACGCTTGATTTACATGCATTCTAAGTACTTGTACATTATATATTTGTACAAGCTTTTTACAAGGCGATTACATTGCATGAAAATATAAACATGGAAGCATATGGATTTCCCTAGTACTTTGTCATCCGTCTTGTTCCTGCACACTCAAGTAGCTAGTTAGATCAATAAGAATGAAATGTTTGTCATAATCAAAACAAAAGGGATTTATAGATGTCCATTTAGCCAACAATCTCCCCCGTTTTGAAGATGACAAACATTTCCAAAATATAAATAAAGGAAATATAAAACATATGAGTTTCATACCTGAAAATTTCCTTTTTTAGCCATTTTTGTTTTTGCAAGTGTTGGCCAAGATGTTATGAAACTCATTTATATTTTTGATTTTATATTCTTTTCTCCCCCTTTGTCATTTCAAAAAGATATCCAAGTTGAATAATTTATAGTATTTCTCCCCCGTAATTTTATACTATACTTCCCCTTAGATAGATATCCCAAATAGAAGTTTGAATTCTTTGCAATAGATAGTCAATTTAGTCACAATTTTAAAGATTGCATTCTTTTTGATTTATTTTTATTTATTACTCCCCTTATTTTGGATGCTCTACTATGATAGTCTTATAATCCATATTTAGAAGATGTCTTATATGCTTTTTAGAAGAATATTCCATTGTAACAAGAGAAGATAATCAATTTCATTAAAAACATGGAATGTATTACAAGCATGGAAAGATAATCAAATCATATAGAGATGACCCATTTATTACAACCATTCAAAGATGTCATTACAATACAACTCCAAACCTCACTGGAAATACTTAAGAATTGCATCAACATCAGGGTCTTTCCCAAGAAAAGGCTCAGCTCCATAATACTGGACCAAAGTTTGCCACTCCAGAGCACCTGTCTTGGTTAAGGCATACGCTTCCAAGAAGGTAGGAACCCGATCAAATCGGAAATGAGCAGCAATATATTGTAGTTGTATTGATGAAAACTGGGTATGTGTGAGATCTGTAGATGGTGGAGGTGAGCGTCCGCAACGGTCATATTTCAGACGTGCCACTCAGCCGTCCAACGGTCGACTTGCAACGGTCGGCCGTCAATGGTAACGGTCGGATTGCAACGGTCATATCCCAACGGCTCATTCTCGGTCGAGCAATTGTCGACCGACACTGTCTCGGTCGAACAATTGTCGACCGGAAGTGTGTCCGATTTTAGGTCTGTCTAGATTCTGTCCATTTAGTTTGGAGGTTTTGGAACCCAAACTAACTCGACATCTTTTCTCTTGTAAGGGCATGAAAAAGAATAGTGACCAAGGCGCAAACAATAATGACAACATATCGAGTCAACCTCATATCTTTTTCTAAGGTTGTGTTCTGTGTTGTCCTTGGGTGAAGATGTTCCTTTGGGTACATATATAGATTGATGGGTTTGTGACTTTCTCCAACTAGGTTGTTGATAGGATTTCCCTTTAGGCTTGTAACCTAGTCCTCTTCTCCCAATTTCATGATAGGAATTATCTAAGATTTTATCGAGAATGCCATTATTATTTAAACTACTAACTTTTTGTTGTAACTTGGCAATCTCAAACATTCTCTTCTTGATATCTAGTTTTGCTTGGTCTAGATTAGATGACAATGAGTTTCGTTCTTTGACAATAGTGTCATAATCTATATGGGTGCACAATATGGGTTGTTTTTGAAGATCGTTCACTTGAGTTTGCAAATTGATCTTCTCTAAAGAAAGTAGATTGCAATTTGCCTCTATAGATTTTATCTTACTATCATGATCTTCAATGATCTTTTTAAGATATTCATTTTCGGAAGTCATAGCAAGAAGCTTAGCATGTAATTCATCATTTGCTTTAATAGATTTGTTTAATTTCTTCTTGCACTCAACATATTTAATATGTGTTTCTTCAAGACTAGCAACTAGTTCTTCTTTAGATAAATCAAAAAGACTTACCTCTTCTTCTTCTTCACTAGTTGTAGCAATAAGACAATCTTTGTGCTCATCTTCCTTCTTTGATCTCCATAGACATCTAGTTGTTGTGTGTCTTGTTCCTAAGCACCAATTGCAACATGTTGTAGTTTTGTCCAAGCAACACCTTTTGTTGTGATTGTAATCACCATTACCCTCCATTCTTCAAGACCTGGTTAGGGTTCCTTGAAGCCTGCTCTGATACCAATTGAAAAACACTAGAGGGGGGTGAATAGAGTTTTTAACAATTTATTGAACTCAAACAACCACAATTGAAATTGGAAGAAGGAGACAGGTGTTTAGAGTGGTTCCAACTTTAGCAAATACTAAAGTTGTCAGTCCACTACCTGGTTGCTTACCCAACTGAGATTTTGAAAGTATTTATTTTATTACCTTCTCAAGGATTTATACAAAATACAATACTTTCCTTTACACCCCTTGAACAGCCTTCACTTGAAGTAGGTGCACCAACATGAGGTAGCCTTCTTGAAGTAACTCCAAGCTCCCCCTTGAAGTAGCCATCCTCTCTAGAAGTAACCTCCCGTTGCACCAGCCTTCTGAAGTAGCTCAAGGTCGCCTTCTTCACCAAGAAGATCTCCACCCTCTCCAATCCGCAGCCTCCAACCTAGGAGTAGCAAGGAGAGTACAAACAGTAATAGAGAACAAGAAATGAAAAAGGAAATTACAACTTATCCTTTGTAGCCCAAGGCTTGATTTGCCTAGATCAAGCGTATAGATCTCCTAACCAAGTGTATGGACTTGTGATTGCAGTGGGTAGGAGATACTAGCCTATAGGACACGAATTTTGAGCTAAGGAAGGAAGTGTCCAATTGTCACAATGCTCAAATTGCTTACAAACAGATTGCTCAAAGTATGCTCAAGGATTTCTCAAGTGTAACAAGTGTGTTTGAGTGTCCTATGGCTTGTCCTATTTATAGGAATGGTCTAAGGATGCTTAAGGACGTTCTAGACAACTTCTAGGGGTTTCTAAGTGCTTAACTAGCCGTTAGGTACAAGTTTGTTGCTTTAGCAACGACTAATTAATTTACTCTGCAGTTGCTGTCAGAGTTCATCTCGGTCGACGAATGGTCGACCGAGATACCTACTCGGTCGAAGTTTTGTCGACCGACAGGCTCTCTGGATCAAGTTATTTGCAACGTCTATCTCCAACTGCCAACTACCTTGTCAGTTGTGTCTAACAGCTACTTTGGAACTTTCTCGGTCGAGAAGATTGTCAACCGAGAGTGTCTCGGTTGAGGAGTTGGTCGACCAAGATTGATCCTATTTCAATGTTTCAATTTAGGCACTAATTATATGTATGAGTGTGCAAATGTGATCCTGTTTGAAGGGGATGACTTATCTAAATATGGTGTTTAGCTAGGGAAGATCTAATGCTTGATTTACATGCATTCTAAGTACTTGTACATTATATATTTGTTCAAGCTTTTTACAAGGCGATTACATTGCATGAAAATATAAATATGGAAGCATATGGATTTCCCTAGTGCTTTGTCATCCGTCTTGTTCATGCACACTCAAGTAGCTCGTTAGATCAATAAGAATGAAATGTTTGTCATAATAAAAACAAAAGGGATTTATAGATGTCCATTTAGCCAACAGAAAAGACTAGCAGCACAACCAACCTTATCAGCTATTGCTCTTGTTGCTGCTCTTCCTCAGCTGCATGACCTCTTCCTCTTCGTGCATGATCACCTAAAAGATGTGGAAAACCCACAGGGTGAGACCAAATGTCCCAACGAGAGATATAACTCTTTGCCAAAGCTATAAAGACACATAATGATTACAATAGATAGATAACATAACTAGCAGGTTAAGTAGATTCAACTAAACTATGACACCTCGTCACGCTAAACGAGATTACTTAAAACACAAAACACGATCAACTACTAATTAATCACATAGTAAAAATTGTGAAACAATTAAAACCGATTCCAACAATGTAAATAAACTCTAAAACATTTACAAAAGGTCCAGCATTCCATTCTCATATATTGTAACAAGTATTTACATATGGGTCCAAAGACCTCAGTCACATCCTACATACAAAAGATATTCACATGTACATGCCATATATTTACAAACATTGGCATACAACCAAAATCTCATGTCGATACAAGTATATCATCTAGAAAACACATCCCATACCAGGACATGAGAGTACAGGGACGACACTAGGAATCTACTACTAACATCTATGACTAACATCTACAACTAACCAACCTTCTAAATCTATTGATCACCAGGTTGGTTCTCTTCCACAACACGACCTAAACCTCGTTGCCCGCGACCACCTAAAAAAAATGTGGTGACCCACGGGTGAGACCCAGTCCCAGTGAGAGATATAACTCTCTCCAACATATATTGATTATAACATTAATTAATAGTAAATACATTGAGCAGTTAGGATATTGAATAAAAAATATGAATAGATTGAACAATTTAAGCATACTAAGCAGTTAAGCAAATAAGTTGTAACATCAAGTAGAATTATATAATTGTCATAAGTCTGCATCATGTAAGAACTATGTAGTGTAAAAACAAGACAAGGGTTAATCAACCAATGTGATACGTATTAAACCCTAGCAATTATACTACAAGGCTGGTATTATATCTTTTATTATTATGCCCTGGGGAGTTTGAGTCTTACCACTCAAAGTCCAACTGACCACTGCGAAGTGATATTCATTTCCGTATAAGATCTAGGAGTGCCGATATCTTAAGATCTCTTCCCCTCGGTCAGTACGAGTAAACTGCAGTGACATACCAGTCAAACTACCAACAATGACATATAGTCAACTGATAACAACTAGTCCGTACTTGGTACAAGTTACGACACTAAAAAATAGGGTATACAAAACCCTCTAATCTGAGGTACAACCGCAACTGTCCTCAATCACTTCAAATATCTGAGGCATGACCATTGCCATCCTCCATAACCTGCAATTGTGGATAACAAGGATATATCCTCAACTTGACACCCCTACATACTCAACAGTATGCACTCTGAGTTTCCCTTGGGAATACTCATTTCACCATCCAATAAGATATGACACTGAAGATGGCTCTACGACACATGGCTCTACATGATTAAGGTTACACTTGATTAATTACTGCCAATTGAATGCATTAAGGCTTTATCATACAAGTGGACATTCAAACCCTAATTATTTTCTAACAAGAGTATATGTATAACAACTTCAAAAGATATAAAACATTTGAGATATAAATCTTAATCACATTACCACATCTATCATTCATTGCAAATTAATGGGCCACACTTATCATCATACAATTGCAAGATACCAATATCTTATTTCCAGGGTTTTAACCCTTATTGGAACATGAAGAGGATTTCACCTCAATCATGGCTTCAAACATGCCCAAAGGTCTTTAAGACCATCACATTATTTATTGTAAGGTTATCATCATCATTCCATTTCTTAAACAAGGCTCAAAAGATCATTAGCACATGTATGTCCATAGATTTTAAAATGGTGAGGCACTATGATATTCAAATAATACTACATTGTCATTTCAACATAAGAAGAGTGTAATTCATTATCACATTTATCATTCAAGAGGTCTGATTATAACCAATAAACATCATATAATTACATTAAGGTTAGGTATAACAAGCTAGATCACATTGGAGTTACACATCCAGTAATTATAGTGATTTATCAAATATAACTATATAATGGCAAAGGTAAGACTACCAATTAATGGTATTGAACCAATGAAATATCATCACTAGTACCCAAAAATAATACCATATGATTTATTCTAATCCATTAGATGTTAAAGCATCCAATATTATTCATTAGATCAGGTTCATTGTTCAAGGTTATCAATTGAAGTATATGTCTAACCATTAGATCAATTGAACCAAGGAACCATTTGTTCAAGGTTTAGTCCAATATACAATTACATTCCTAATTCATCATATGTGGTGATGACCTGATCCACCATTAGTTGTGATCATTAGGTCACCATTGGTTTCTAGATCGGTAATACATTCAGTTAACACCATCAAATATTAAGTCAATAACATGCTCGATTGATAACATCATTAGAATACTTAGTGGATGATAATTAAATATCTAATTGAGACAAAACCTGACCTAAGGGGTGACCATAGATGTCACCATACATTGAGAACCCTTGATCATGAACATCAGTTGCCAAGATAGCAACACCATTGGTTGTTGAATGGTATGTCCATAGGTTATGTGATAGAGAAGGAAATAGCTTGAAAACCCTAATTTGAACCATCAATTGTTTTGTACATAGCACCATAGGTTGTTGCCATCAACCTGTCCCAGATCAGGTTACACCTTATAAAGGTTTTAAACAAGTTTACAAGTTCATATAGAACTGGAACAAAATAGGGAACACCACAAAAATTCGTAATTCTAAACAAGCATGGTTTCTCTATGCTTATATCATCACATTCAAGCATAAACATGAACTAACAAGCTTCTAATAAGAAATATAAGTGAAGAATGTTATATAAATCACCTCTATAGAGTAGGTAAGATATCAAACAGCAAGAATATCGAGCAAATAATGCAAGGAATCCCTAGATTCAGATCTGAACTTGGCCAAATAGGCACTTCTCTCCACAAAGAATCAAAACCCTAGAAAAAGAAACAAAAAGGAAGGGTTTTTGAGTTCTAGAGTCATTTTCACCATGGAACAATAGGGTTCCGACCTGGAGAGATGTAGGAGGAAGAAGAGAACAAAATTAAATGGAGGAAATAAGAAAAATACTTACACTTTTAGGTCAATATCACTAGGAAGAAGCTTTATAGACCCAAAAAGGTAATCAATTGCAACCCTAGAATTGTTTTTCCAAGAAGAACCCCACTTTCTTCTTCCTTGGGCAGAAAAATTCACAGCTGAACAGAGGGAGAACGAAGCTGGGAGAAGGAGAGAGGTGTTGGAGAGAAAGTGGCTCGTTTTGGTGCTTGGGGATAAGTATATGCCATTTTAATATTAAGAAAAAGAAAAAGTTGAAATTCTTGTATATATCCAAGTGTCCATGGCTTTAAATTATTAAGAATACATAAGCACACACACAAGATGCTCTCCCACCGTCCCTCTAGACCTGCTTAGATTTCCTTTGTCGAAATTCCCAGCCAATCACATAATTCCTTAGTTGATAGCTACTAAAGGTAGCTCATCCATGAAGGGAAAAACCCAAAAATACCCTTCAAGATAACGCCTTCAAACCATGGCTCAAAAATCTCAAGAATGATAATATAACAACTAAGGAACATAATGTATGTGAAAAAGTGCAAAGAAAACCCCTCAATTGGGTAAATTGCAGAAAAGTCCAAAATGTATAGAAAATTGCATAACTTGCTCAAACAGTGTCAAAATTGGACCAAATTTGAAACTTAAGCTTGTCTTATGATTTCAAAACATATAAAAAGTTTATATTAGGGTTCTAAGCATTCAATTATGGTAATTAAGCTCATTCAACTCATTAAGTAAGTTCAAGGGCCTTACATAAATGATATGTACGCAGCAAGTCAAGCAGATTAATCAACATTATAGGCAGATTCAAGTCATTGATATGCATTAAACTGTATATCCTATCTAAGAAGGTGAGGCATTTTCAACTGATTGTAGATCATCTTACAGTTTAAGAAGGAATATGAAGAACATGTATAACAATTGATTTCTCTTATCGCATTATAACTCAAGAAATTCGTAGAAAGATAAGGCAAAGGCTCATCCAATGTGAGATGTATGTCACCCTAAGAATAAATACTACACATATATATTACATATTTTTTTATGTATCTAGGATTTGAGTCGTACCATCCAAATCTAACTGACCAATGCTAAGTCAAAATTAGTGTCATACAATTAGGGAGACAAAATTGAAATAGTCAGATTCCAAACCCCATGTGCTCTGATACCATTCTATAAAAGAGTGAAATCACCCCTTTAGTAAAAATTTGAAGAATAAAACATCCATCCCAAACATACTCAAAAGGTATACTAGAATAGGTGTAAATCTTTTAAATCTTTATATAATGTTATACGAAAGTCTAAAGATTATTGTAGCATATTATAATTTTTATGACGATAATCAATTTTATAAAAGTACATTATCATTCTCCCATATAGGGTTTACATGAAAGATACAACATAATGATCTATATAGAGGGAAATCTAAACTACACCAACTTTGTATCTAAACAACAACTTCATGAGATAGGTCCAAGCTGAAAGCCATGTACGCCATAACCTAATCCTAGGCTGGTCCTCCACGTACGCTCCTGGTGTACACTCTGATCCTAGTCCTTTCTCAACACGTTGATCAATCCCTGGTGGTTGGGAAGACACCCAACAAGAGAAAGAACAAGGTATGTGCCAAATGTTGTACAAAAACAAAATATAAAGAAATAACATTGGAATAAAGGCTAAGATTTCATCATAAGATGAACATGGTCAAGAGTATGAGGCATAAACAAATAGATGCTTGCCATAACAAGAAAATAGGAAAAGGTATGCATGCATGATTAATATTGAATACCTTAACTAAATAGGGTTCAAGAACCTACCGGTCCTCAACCAAATAGGTGAGGGAGAATAACACATTCTAGACAGCTATCAAATATTTTATCTCGGGGAGAGTAACACATTCCCCTGGGCAAAATATCACATGCCCTATATATGGGTGGTTGTACAAAAGCACCACTATATTAAATAAACAATCTAATAAAATCAACATGCTAAAGAGAACTATGGCAAGTACAAGAACCAAAGAGTTGAAAACATGGCAGTGGGGTACAAGAACCAATAAATAGATTATTTTATCTTGATTTTGAGGCAAGTACAGAAAAAGAAGCAATAATAGGAGAATTAGGGTTCAATCAATGCCTCATTGAGGACTTCAGGGTTTGGATCACAAATTTCGCAACCTAAGGTCTAAGGAATGTGCATACCTATCTTATTGAATTTTATTACTCACTTACACCACTTTAGTTGAGTCCAAGGTCCACTATTCCTATTTTTAAAGTATAATAATGTATTAGGGTATATCATGTACATTTTTGTAAAGAAAATCCTAGTTTTGGACATTTTGCACAAAACTCTAATTTAGACTCTGAAAACATCACCATTGATCTATTAGGTTCTCCAGATTAAGAAAACTTATAATTTTGTCAATTTTGGATTAATGATGATTAAAGTGTTTTTTTGGTGAACTTAAGCATTAAAACCATTTTCTAGAAAACACCTTTCAATAAAACTCAAAATCACGCCTCAAAAGTATTTTTATCAGAAATATCACATTTTTTTATTCCAAAACATATTTAAATTTAATTTTTTGGACAAAGGAATCAAAAGATATGATTTTTCTAATTCTAAACAATAACAGGATGACACATCATCAAAGCAAAGCAAGAGAGGCGAATAGAGAGGGGGGATCAACCCGCTGACTTAGCCCAATCAGGGGCAGCCAAGTCGCATGGTTAATGGCCCATTTGACTCACCCAAAATAGAGGAACGAGAGTGCAAAAAGGCCAAAATGCCCTTTCTTGGAAAAACAAAGAAAAGAGGTCACAAGAGGGTAGAATAAGGAATCTGCAAGGGGGATTCATCCCCTACATTGCTCACACCATGGGAGTCGAGCAGCAAGTAGCAGCCTAACCCCAAATTGGGCAAAACTGCAAAAGACAATGGTTCGATGAAGAAGTAGGAAAGAAAGAAATGGGAAGCTCAGTCAAACTCACCAACATCATCTATTAGCGTGTCAGTACCACCATGATCCCATGAGAAGAACCACATAGTGAGGAGAGAAAACTAGATCGCGTGTGGTTGAGCAGGTGGTGTTTAAGGAAATTGGAAGAGGAGGAAGGTGTAGCGTAGGGTGATAAAGGTTTGGGTGACCATATTTATTGGTGGGGTTTCGTATAAGGGAAAGGGATATGGGAGATTTAAGAAGTAAAGGAAGAGATTTGGGAATTTTTTAAATACTTGACAAATTGACGTAAATAAGGCGAAGAAATCTCGAACAAAGACCAATTGTAGAGGGAGAAATCAAGTTTTAAATCCACCCAAAAATGACAACATGTTTCCTATTAAGCCCAAGGTAGATGATGATTTGGAAGTTTTCCTATCTGCATTATACGACTGGAGCTCCACATGACATATTAAATTGGAAATCCTTATCCAAAATGAAATCAATTAAAGTGAGACATTGGATTATTTCTATCTTTTTGTCTCTTCATTTGAGGGTGCAAAAGAACTCCAAAATTATAAAAATTTGGAACCTAGCCTGTTTTGGACATGAGGAATATGAAAATGGACTTACTTTTTTCTTTTTAAGACTCTGCATATTTTATTTAATTCTTTTAAAGTAAAACATTTTTCTCTTTCTTAGCATATTAGGGACTTCTAGAATTAGCCAATTAATGTGAAACTTCATACCACTACTACAGAAATAGCATTCAGTGTCGCTTTTCTGGGCGTCGGTTATTAAGGAAAACCGACGCCTAACATATAAGGCGTCGGTTGTTTAATAAAACCGACGTCTATATTCGAAGACCAGCCAGACACGGGTACCGCTTTGTATTAAGCGTCGGTTTTTTTTAAACAACCGACGCTTAAAGTCGCCCGCGAAATCCATTTTTCGATAAAAAAAATAGTGTCATTTTCAGCGTCAGTTATCCCTCTCTAACCGACGCTGAAGGTGGTTCCCGCCAAAAATTTCCATGAAAATATCGTCCAATTGGACGTCGGTTGTTTCAACCAACCGACGCTAAAGATGTTTAGGCGTCGGTGGTTGTAAACAACCGACGCTATTTGGGAACTTATAACCCCCCGCGATCGCCCGACTCTTCCCCTTTCTTCTGTTTCATTGCTACCCTATTGCGGCGATTTTCCCTGTTGCGGCGACTTTCCGGCGCTTCTCTGCTGCTGCTGCTCTCCGGCGCTTCTCTCCGGCGCTCCATCTCCGACGTCCTTCTTCTCCGGCGCCCTTCTTCTCCGCCGCCCCTGCTACTGCTGCTGTCCGCTCGTCGCCGCCGGTCGTTGCCCACTGCCCCTGCTCTCCTCTAGTCGTCGCCGCCAGTAGAAGCAGCTACGGTGCTGTCGTCGTCACCTCCGCCCCCGCCGGTAGAAGCAGCTTTACTCGTGCTGTCCTCGTGCAAGGTAACCCATAAACCCTCACCACCTTTTTTGTCCTCTGCCTTGCTTTTCTCTGCCGCCGCCAACCTAGAACTCACGCAGGCAGCGCCTAAGTAGGTGCCAGGGCACGCCTAGGGTCCCAAGCCCAGGTGCCCTGCCTAGATAGGCCTCTGGGCAGATGCTTGGGCGGCGCCAGGGCACGTCTAGGCTGCACGTCTAGTGGATTTTTTGCTAAAAGTTATTTACTGATTGTGTTTATTTAATAATGTACTGATACATATGTGATATACCAATCTGATAGTCCATGATAGAACAAAACATAATGATGTTGACTGCAACTTTGTGTGTCATGCTATTCTTAATTAAGTGTATATTTACTTCATAATTGAATGTTTAAGTAAGTTATAGATATCTTGATGATGAACTGTAATGCACACATGTGACATGTTTGGAATGTAAATGATGAACTGTAATGCACACATGTTTAACTTATTTTATTGTTGAGTATATTGAGAATCCTAATCACCCTTCTTGCTTAATGATGAACTGTAATGCACACATATGAATGCTTGGAATTTAAATGATGAACTTTTCCCTAAATTGCCAATCATGCTTTTAAAGACATCAATAATCACCCTAATTTGAAGAACTAGGATTTTAGGTATAAGAATGACAACACATTATTTGTTGGCCTAGAAACCGGTCCAAGATTTACTCATTAGGAGTAAATCTTGGATAGTCCCCGGTTTGGGACTGTTCTTGAACACCTAATCTCACTTAGGATGTAAGTGTATAATGTGTATTGAGTTTTCGAGAAAATTTTGGTAGCATTTCCCCGTTTGTTCTCTAAGTACATATGTACTTAGAGAACAGCGGGGAAATGCTGCCGAAATTTTCTTGAAAACCCAATACACATTATACACTTACTAGTGAGATTAGGTGTTCAAGGATGGGATAGGTGGTACACATTTATTATATATAAGAATGACATCACATGTGTTTGTTGGCCTAGAATGTGAACAATCATTGTTTTTTATATTACTTGTACATTGATATAAATTAGAATGAACAATCACTAAATTATATACTGTTTGTATGGAGTCCGGCTTCATTGTAGATATCTATTATTGTGTTTGTTGGCCTAGAAACCCGTCCAAGATTTACTCATTAGGAGTAAATCTTGGATAGTCCCCGGTTTGGGACTGTTCTTGAACACCTAATCTCACTTAGGATGTAAGTGTATAATGTGTATTGAGTTTTCGAGAAAATTTTGGTAGCATTTCCCCGTTTGTTTTTCAAGTACATATGTACTTAGAGAACAGCGGGGAAATGCTGCCGAAATTTTCTTGAAAACCCAATACACATTATACACTTACTAGTGAGATTAGGTGTTCAAGGATGGGATAGGTGGTACACATTTATTATATATAAGAATGACATCACATGTGTTTGTTGGCCTAGAATGTGAACAATCATTGTTTTTTATATTACTTGTACATTGAAGGATTGCTAATTGATAAAAGATCACAATTTTAGAGACATGTATGTTTATACAAATGCTAAATGTTTTCCTTATTCTAGTTGATACAAATGCTAAATGTTTTCCTTTTTAATGAAATTTTCAGATGGCTCACCATGATGAGCATGAAGTCCATGATGAGCATGCTGTCCATGACGAGCATGACGAGGATACCAACGTAAGTTCTAAAAACATATCCTGTATTTCTATAAAATTCATTATCTTCTAGTTATGTCATATATCCTGTATTTCTATATTGGCTTAATTCGGTGTGTTTATTTTTGTCAAATTTTAGGTTGATGATGCACAGCTACCCACTGAAGCAATTGAGCAACTTGATGCGCAGCAACAAAAACTTAACAAGAAAAGGGGTATCACTCTGTTGAAAAAGTTACTTGCGCTGAGTGGCAGTGGATCCAAATTGGTTGTGGAGTTTGATAATGGAGGGAATGCAATTGGAGTGAACCGCAATAATTTTATAAACTATCTTGGGGTTGTCACTCGAAGCCATTGTGGTGTTAAATATGATAATTGGCATAAAGTTCCTCAGGCGAAGAAAGACTTGATACGGAAAGATTTATGCGTGAGTTATTATTATTTGCAATTCTATTTTGTAGATTACAAATTCTATTATTTGCAATTATATTTTTGGTACTAGTTAATAACATTTCTATTTTACAGAATCTGTTTGCATTGGATGAGATGTTGCATCGTAAAAGTGTGATGCAACGCGCTGGAAAGATGCTTAGGAACTACAGGACAAATCTGAACAGAGAATACATAAGACAGGGTGATAAGAAGAAGAAGTCAGCCCTTGAACAATGGAACTTCTTGGACAAAGAAGATTGGGACAATTTTGTTGCTTCAAGAAAATCTGAAGAATTCAAGGTATTAGGCGTCACTCCCATTTTAATTAATATACATTGTATTCACCTATTCAAGATTAACATTTAGTGCTACTAACCTAATTATAAATGTGCATACTAACTAGGCCCTCAGTGACGCACAAAAAGCAAGGCGTGCACTGAATGTACATGACCATACTATGGGTCCAAAAGGCTATGCAAGCGTTCGCCAAAGACTACAGGCGGAGTCTGCGGCTACTCAGGAGTCTGCGACTACTCAGGAGTCTGCGGCCACACCCTTCCCTCGCCATGATATCTGGATAGCTGGCAGGAAAAACAAGAAGGGTGAAATAAAGAAGCCCGAAACTGCTGAGGCGGCTGCAAAAATGGTAAAATACAACTCTTAGAGCAATCATTTGAATATTGATTATTTGTGGTGTTAACTTACCAATTTTTGTTTATGGTGATTAGCGGGAGCTGCACGAGCAGAGAAAACAAGGCACGTTCATCCCTCAGGGCACAAGGGATGAATTGACAGTTGCTCTGGGTAACCCAGAGCATCCTGGACGTGTTAGAGGTGCCGGCGCTGGTGTGGGCATCAAAGCATTCTTTGGGCCATCCCAGCGCAAACCCAGAGCGGGACTTTCTCAAGAAGAGGTAACATATTCTATTTTTATAATGTTACTGCAAAAGGAAATTCATTAATAAAAAGCTAATATTTGTTTTATCCATGTATAGGAGAATAAGAGAGTCGAGGATATAGTTGCTAAGAAGCTCAACGATGTGGTTGCTGAGAAGGTCAAGGAAGAATTGCTGCGGTGGCAGGCATCTCAGGCTTCCAATCAGCCTATGCCGACCCACTCTTCTCCTGGTGCACAGACTGCAAGTAATCCTGGAGACCCATCGCCTAACACGTCTGCTGTAAGTATTGTTTATGACATTGTAGCTAGTCTTTTCAAGATGATATGTTTTCAAGATGATATGTATATATGTATAACATTCTTTACGTAAATTTGTAGGCATTGAAGCCATGCCGCTTAAGAATGGAAAACTATGTTGTTGCAGAGGCGCAAGCTTACCAGTCCCTTCCTGGGGCAACGTTTCTTGGGACTCCAATGCCGCAGGGCTACATTCGTGTGAGCCCGATACATGTATTACCCGATTGGAGGGAAGTTGAGTTTCCATATGCCCACCCAGATATTGATACACTTGGTGAGGCAGAAAGCGGGGTCATATTGTGGCCCAAAGCAGATGTCCTCTACACGACTGAAATTGTAAGATAAATTTACATTGATTTAGACTGTTAATGTGTATATATGATGTCAACTGATCTGAAATTATATATACAGGTTAAAAAGAAGACACCAGGAGCACCTAGGCCTCCACCTCCAATTCCCGCATTACCAACTTGGGTTCCAACTGACCTACAATACCCGTTAGGTCCTGCTTGTAGGGGAATGGCATGTTGGCTACGGGCACATAATATACTTTGACCTATAATTGTTTCTTTAGATGCAGATTATGCATGTCAATCATACAACAACTCTTTATTTATACAAGATATTATTGAGCTGTTTATGTATGATTGGTTGAATACATCAATGATAGAGACATGGATAAGGTGAGATCTTGTTTATACATCCATATACCTTGTGTAAGATCCGGTGATCTAGTTTCTTATATATTAATGCATACGTCTATATGTTTTGCAGCTACTTAATCGAAGATCATTGCAAACAATTTGCATATGATCATGTGGGATTTTTGATTCCATCATTGATTAGTATGGTAGCTAAAGACCCTGATAGTGTTCAACAATACTGTATAGATGCTTTTACAATTTTTGGTCATCAAATGAAGACGATAATAATAGCTCCATTCAATGTCAAGTAAGTTTGCTTTATTTATAATTTGGACTTAAGAAAATTCCATTATTATTTTGCATTTTGAGTTATTAATTGTTAACTTTTTACCTCTAGTGGTAGACATTGGGAGTTACTAGTTATTGTCCCCGGGACGTTCACTGTTTATTATCTAGATCCCGCAGGAAGTACATTAAACACTAAAATTGGACACGTAATGAGAATGGCATTATTCTGGTGAGAAATATTTCATTTTTTATATCCGTTAACATCTTTTATTACATTACTATTTACTTATGCAACTTAGTGTGTTATATTAACATGTAGGGGTTTAGATGCATTCAAAAATGCTGGAGGAAAGGTCCCAAGGAAAAAGAACCAGCCATTGTCTTGGGAGAACGTAAAAGTATGTTCCCGACTCCCCGACTCCAATGTATATATTATTGATGTGAATTGTGCTTAGTTGTATTAATTTGTATGTTTCAATTTATAGTGCGCTACACAAGACAATGGCTGGGCATGCGCATACTATGTGATGTGATTTATGCAGATGATTATCAAACATGCTGCATTGGACATCGATACCATACATGAGGTATTATATATAGTCTCATTAGTTAGTATGAAATATATCAATCTTATTTTTATATTATTACTTATATATATACATCATTCTCTTTGCAGGTGTTTAAAACTGACCACACTATAGGCAAACGCTTAAAAAATGTACATGCTCCATATATGAGGGAATCATTAAATGAAGTAAGAGAAGAATGGGCAATAGCTGTACAAACAGTGGCAACTGTAAGATATAATTGGGATGTTGATAGTGATGATGAATGATACTTTGTAAATGAATGTTTCTGAATGTTAAAACATGTATTTGAATGATTCTATATGTGTGAACGTGACAATTGAATTTATGTCTGAATGTATCTACTTGTGTGAATCTTTTTATGTTAATTTTGCAGGTTTGTGGCCTGTTTGTAGGCTGATATCAATGGATGTCGTAAACCTGCAGTTCAGAAAACTGAACTGCAGGTTCTCATCCTGCTGACCAGCCACAGCAGGCCTGCAAACAGATTTATAAAAAAAAAAATAGATATAGGCGTCGGTTATTTACCGATAACCGTCAGCACAGACTTACAGCGTCGGTGTTTTGTTGAACACCGACGCCAAAAGTGTTCGTGCTACAGGAAATGGGAGTCATCTAGGACACTTTTCTGCGTCGGTTGTTTAGTATATAACCGACGCATAAAGCGTCCTAGATGACGCTGTTTTCTGTGGCGCGAACCCTTTTGGCGTCGGTGTTTTATAATAAACCGACGCCTTTATGTTAAATAGGCGTCGGTTTTTTAACCGACGCTGAAGTGTCCAACCTTTTAGCGGTGCCCACATAGGCGTCGTTCAGAAACCGACGCCAAAGGGGGTTAAACAACCGACACTAAAAGGCACTTCTGTAGTAGTGTACACAAGTAAACCAAAACATGTGGAATACGAATTGGCCATAAATATTATCCTTTGGACTTATTTTTCTCATTATTTAATATTTTGGACTTTCTCTCTCCTAATCTACACATGTACATCAAATGTTATCCAAATTACATGAACATTTACACAAAGGCTACTTTCAATGTGTAGATTATGAATCCAAGATTATTTTTTACTTTTTGAGTAATTAAATTTTATTTCATATTTGGAGGAAAACTCACCTCTTCTTTTCAAATTAAAATATATATTATTTTTATTATCCCAAAATTTTGAAACTTGGCCTCCAAGACAAACCAAACCCAAGGAAAATGAATCTCAATTTATTTTTAACTAATTAGTCTTCATTTTATTATTTTTTGCACATTATCCATGATTGCCACTATGTCTCATATTAAATAATTAAATATCTCATTAACATGGTTAAATCATTATTGTTCATTCCTTTTTTATATATTTTTCTTTAAAAGGCTAAGGAATGTTCTAGAATGAATCTATTTTATCATTATCTCATGTAAGTAGATATTTTGCAAATTAGACCCTTTTATAAGATTTCATTGAGGTATTTCTGCATAAACCCATTTATTGGCATAAATAGTGAACAAATGTTCACCAAACCACTATTATTTCCACAAATTTAACATAAAGCCCAAAGAGGATAGAAAAGAAAGGAAAAACTTGGGAAAAGGGTTAAAAATATAATATATTCATATTTTAGTTTGTTACAACACTCCACACCTTAAAAAGGATTTTGTCCCAAAAATCTCAAACCAAGAGAAAAGGATGAGTATGTAACAACTCATCTTTGATCAAACCATAAGACTTCCACCAAAATTTAACTTGGGAGTTCAGATTCTTCACATGCAACTTCACATAGGTCGGATTCTCAAGGATCACCTAGGGTTCCACTATTAAGATTTCTTTTTAACAATTTTGTCTGATTAGCATTACATTTATTAGAATATCACCTTATCATTATTATTGTTTTAGTTGTGTCTCATTATATTTAGTTTTTTACCAAAGGAGTTATATTTCATTATTATGCATGAAACATATATATTTCTCATTTGTATTACTTAAGAATTTTAGAACAATTATAGTTTACTCAATTATCTCGAAATCCATTATTATATGTGCCCATTATCTTTAATCATTTGTATTTTATCTCCATTATCCTCAAATTATTGCCACACTAAATTATAACAGATTATTTTGCATGAAATAAGATATTTTATCCAATTTTTTATTAATTCTAGAATTAATCCAAATAATTTCACATTAATTACTTCTATCTACATTAAACATTATACATCATCTCCCTACCTTTCTTACTCACATTAATGTCATCAATAATCATTTTCTCGTATTTATTTACTTATTATTATTGAGTATGCACATCTATATGAACCAATTACTTCTTATCCATATCAAAGTCATTATATGTATTCTATTGAACAAGGTGGAACATATTACATATTAATGAATTGATTCACATACCAAGTCATGATTCGGTGATTAATTAAGTGTGTTAATTATTAGAGAACAAGGTGATTTGCATTTCTTATTGATGACTTGTTTAATTTATGATTACGTGATTATATATCATTATGTGTATCAAAGTATGTTATTTAATGATGTCACCTAATGTCACTAAGGTATCATTAAAGTCCTCAAGGATGCATATATTAAGGTTATATAACTACAACTTAGGGTTTAGATCAACATTACCATTATACTTCATATATATATCTTATTAGCATGTATTAAGTCCAAGATTAGGTTATAATTATCTTGCTCATCATATCATTAGGGTTAATTGGTTCTTGACATGGTTAGCATCATGTGTGTCCACTATTGGTATTAATATGTGAGTAATTCATATTATGTGCATTAGATATTCATTAGGGTTAAAAATATGAACTATTAATTAGTTTACTATTATATGTTCATTAGTATATAAACAAACATGTCAGGTTATAACTATAACTTGCTTGGTCTAAACTAAGGATTCAAGCACACCAACCTCTTAATCATGAAGTTAAGGTGTCTAGAGTAATAGTAGTTAGATTTTGGTATATTGTAGGACTCCATTACTTTAAAAAGGATTTTGTCCTCAAAATCAGAATATCCAAGATCTATCAAGGTACAATTACTACTACTATCCCTCCACCCCTCAAAGGGTTGACCAAACAAGTCAAAATAACACTAGAGGTAAAAGGGTTAATCTAACTAAACCTCGTATAAGATCTATCATGCTTCCACTACACACTCTTATTGCTTACTAGAACATCAAACTTAAAAGTCTAGGTTCTAGGGATAGACTAACCAAACATGTGGTTTATGGGATATAAGGGAACTATTTTGGATAATCAGTGTCATCTCAGGCTAGACATATACCATGTGGATTGGGGAGTCCTCGTAAACCAAGCTAGTGGCACAAAGGAAAATCTTGCCAGCCCCCAAACCTTGATCCTTTCTAGACACCTTTGCTTTCAACATATGCCCTAGTAGCTACCTAATATGCTCATCACAGAAAGATTAACTAAACATGTTTCTAATGTGGAACTCTTATGATCCTAAATCAACCTTTCATCATCTCATGAAAAACATAGGTCAATTCTAGGGAAAACATGTTACTTAAAGGGGGAACTATATAAGGCAAGGTTTACAATTAGGGAGATAAAATTAAAATATTTAGATTCCAACACCATGTGCTTTGATACCATGTTGTAAAAGAGTGAAATCACCCCTTTACAAAAAAATTGAAGAATAAAACATCCATCCCAAACATACTCAAAAGGTATGCTGAAACATGTGTAAAATTTTCAAATCTTTATATAATGGTATACGAAAGACCAAAGAGTATAACAGTGAAATATCATTTCCATGACTATAATCAACTTTATAAAAGTACATCATCATTCTCCCATATAGGGTTTACATAAAAGATACAACATAAGGATCTAGATAGAGGGAAATTGAAACTACATCAACTTTGTCTCCAAACAACAACTTTATGAGATAGGTCCAAGCTGAAAGCCATGTTTGCCATAACCTAATCCTAGGATTGTCCTCCATGCTCATATTGCACACTCTGATCCTAGGCCTTAGTCGGCACCTTGATCAAACCTTGGGTGGTTGGGAAGACACCCAACAAGAGAAAGAAGCAAGCTATGTATCAAATATTGAACAAGGACAAAAGATAAAGAAATAACATGGAAATAAAGGCTAAGATTTCATCAAAAGATGAACATGGTCAAGATTACGAGGAACAAACAAATAAATGCTTACCATAACAAGAAAATATTAATAGGTATGCATGCATGATTAATATTAGCTAAATTTAATAAATTATGGTTGAGGTACCAACCGGACCTCAACCAAATAGGTGAGGGAGAATAACACATCCCAGTCATTGATCAACTATTTTATATTTAGGAGAGTAACACATTCCCCAAGGCTAAATAACACATGCCCTATCTATGGGTGGTTGTAAGAAAGTACCACTACATTAGCTAAATAGTATAATAAAATCAAAATGCTAAAGAGAACTATGGCATGTATAAGCATAAAATAGTTGAAAACATTGCAGTGGGGTACAAGACACAAGAAATAAATTATTCTATGCTAATTTTCAAGCAAGTATAGCAAAAGAAGTAATAATAGGAGAATTAGGGTTCAATCAATGCCTCATTAAGGACTTTAGGGTTTGGATCACAAATTTTGAAACTTAAGGTGTAAGGAATGCATATACCTCTTTTCTTTAATTTTATTACTCACTTTCACCACTTTAATTGAGTCCATGGTTCACTTTTCCTATTTTCAATGTATAATCATGTATTAGGGTATATCATGTGCACTAATGTAAAGAAAACCCCAGTATTGGACTTTTTGCACAAAACTCCAATTTAGACTTTGAAAACATCACCATTGATCTTATTAGGTTCTCCCGATTAAGAAAACAAACATTTTTGTAGATTTTGGAGTTATGATGATTAAAGTGTATTTTTGGTGAATTTTAAGCACTAAAACCATTTTCTAGAAAACACCTTTTGATAATACTCAAAATAAAACCTCAAAAGTATTTATATGATAAAGATCACATTTTTATGATTCCAAAACATATAGTTTTTTAATTTTTGGACAAAGTAATCAAAAGATATAATTTTGTAAATATGTTCAATCACTGGATGACACGTCATCAAAGCAAAGCAAGAGAGGCAAAGAGAGGTGGTGAATGAACTGCTGACTTGGTCCAATCAGGGGTGGTCAAGTTGCATGGTCAATGGCCCAATTGACTCGCCCAAAAATAGAGAATGTGGGTGTGAAAAGACCAAAATGCCCTTGATCGAAAAAATAAAGAAAAGAGGTCGTGAGAGTGTAGAACAAGGAATCTGCAAGGGGAATTCATCCCCTACCTTGCTCACACCATGGGCGCTGAGCAACAAGTAGCAACCTAACCCTGAATTGGGAAAAACTACAGAAGATAATGATTCGATGAAGCAGTAGCTGAGAATGAAAGGGGAAGCCCAGTCAAACTTATTGACATGATCTATTAGTGTGTTGGTACCACCATGATCCTACAAAAAGATCCACAGACTGAGGAGGGAAAACCAGATCAGGCATGGTTGAGAAGGTGGTGTGCAAGGAAATTGAAAGAGGAGGAAGGTTTAGTGGAAGGCGACGAAGGTCTGGGTGCCCATATTTATGGGTGTGGTTTCATATTAGGGCAATGGAGATGGGAGCTTCAAGAAGAAAATGAAGAGATTTAGGCATTTTCTGAATTCTTGACAAAATGAAGTAAATATATGATCATTAGATGCAGATTCGAGAGAGAAATCCATGGGTGAAGAAATCTCAGACATAGACCAATTGTAGAGGGAGAAATCATGTTTTCACAACCACCCTAAAATGATGGCCTGTTTCCTATTAAGCCTAAGGTAGATGACTATCTAGAAGTCATCTGATCTACATACAATAGGTGGGGTTCGCCCAACACATTAAATTGGAAATCCTTATCCAAAATGAAATCAAATAAAGCTAGACATTCAAATTATTTCTCTTTTTCCCTCTCTTCATTTGAGGGTGCAAACGAACTCCAAAATTAATTAAATTTGGCATCTAGCCTATTTTGCACACGAGGAATCAAAATATGGTCTTACTTTGTGCTTTTGATGACTCCAGTTATTTTATTTAATTTTTTTAAAATAAAACATATTTTCTCTTTCTTAACATATTAGAGACTTCTAGAGATAATTAATGTAAAATGTAATACACAAGCAAACCAAACATGTGGAACACAAATTGGCCATTAATTTAACCTTTGGAAATACTTTACTCATTATTTAATATTTAGGACTTTCTCTCTAATAATTTACACATGTATATTAAAGATTATCAAAATTACATGAAAATTCACCCAAAGGATATTTTCAATGTGTAGATTACGAACCTAAGATTATTTTACAATTTTTGAGTCATTATGTATTTTATTTCATATTTGTAAGGAAAACTCACCTTTTCTTTTCAAATTAAAATAGATATTATTATTATTATCCCAAAATTATGAAACTTGGCCACGAAGACAAACCAAACCCAAGGAAAACGAATCTCAAATTAATTTTAACCAATTAATATTCCTTTTATGAATTTTTGTACATTATCCATGATTACCACTATTTCTTATATTGTATAATTTAATATCGCATTAACATGGTTAAAGCATTATTGTTCATTGCTTTTTCTCTTCCTTGCTCCAAAACACTGAGGAATGTTCCTAAACAAATTTATTTTATCATTATCGCATATAAGTGGATATTTTGCAAATTAGGCCCCTTTATAAACTTTCACTGAGGTATTTGTGCATAAACCCATTTATTGGCATAAATAGTGAACAAATATCCACCAAACTACTATTATTTCCACAAATTCAAAATAAAGGCCAAAGAAGATAGAAAAGAAAGGTGAAGCATGGGAAAAGGGACATAAAGATAATATATCATGATTTTAGTTTGTTACAACCTCTCCAACACCTCTAGGTTAGTACAAGAGAACACCATAGAGACATATCAATCAACTATAAAAGAGTGACATATAGTCAATAAAAGGATCGACTTATGCATGGCCGTTCACATAAAAACACCTATCTCATCTTGGTATAGGCAAGGATGCTAGAAGAACAGGTTTCACACATGGTTATTCTTAAAGGAAGGATTGACTCATGCATGGCCAGCCATATCACAAGGAGATCATTGATGGACCTCCACTCGCGTGAAGCTGCATGCACCACAAAAAAATCCTAGAGATAGTAAATCTCTAAGTTTAGCCTTGTGTGTGCTATAATAAGATCTCCACCCACGTATGCTAAGGTACGTGAAAGTCTTATCGTAGTAAAGTTGAGGGTCGAATCCATGAGACAACAGTCTAGTTAAGGATTAACAAGATGGAAAACATTATAATTCTACTTATCTACTCAACATTTGATATCTAGATTGAACAATTGATTTGATGATTAAACTAATATGAAAATGTAAATTAAATGGTAGGAAAGTAAACTTAAGGTTGTAAACAATATTTGGAAACCACTAGGATGTGATCCAATTTCACCATCGCTACACATACATTATAATAACATGGCTTGCAATACGAGTCTAAACAGTTAGTATCTTTGTAGATTTAGCTTCCTTCCGGATAGCTAACTATGAGAAACATGGGAGTATTGCAATGTCAGCCATCCCCGAATGAATGGTCACTTACTTTGCATCACTCCCTTCGCAAAGTGTGTTCCTTGACCTATCAAAGTTGTACTTTCATACGTCAACTGATTCCATTTCACAGTATGAAAATACAAAGATGGAGGTGAGTTTACTCCACCCCTTGAAAAGCACTCCTAGATATCGAAACAGATATATGATGATTACATACATCAAGAACCAACATGCAATCGATAATCGAATCTAAATGCACAAACATAGACAATTCGTACTAGCAAATAATAAGTAACGTAGGTTGGTGATCAAGCAACTAGCGTTCATTAAATGATTCTTGTTGAACTGAAAAGATAGTATTTTTCTATTGCAAACTCATGAATTACAATGCATGCAATGAAAACATGGGTAGCGGGGCTACTCCCCGCACCCTAGTGTATAGAACTACTCACTCATAGCAAGAACAAATAAGGTAACATGAGAAGAGAAGGGGAACATCATCTCCACGTAGGAGGGAGGAAGGTTGACCCCTTGGAGTAGAGAACAACTATCTTCACACTACGTGGTTTCCTTGGTGATGAATCCTTAACTTCCCTCCTTCTATGTCGATGAGAGAGAGAGTAGGCTTATGGATGGAGTGTGGATCTTAGACCAATAGCCTTGGGGCGAACGATGGAGGATGAAGCAGCTCTGGAGTGATAGAGGCAGCCTTTGGGCATCTAAGACTTTTTCTTTCAATGAGGACCCCTTGAGTCCTATTTATAGGTTCCAAGGGGGTCTTGAACGGTCCTGAGATCATTTGGATCTACATGTCCTGGAGACCGCTTGGATCCTCATGGTCTTGGGACCGATAGCCTTTCACTTAGTCTTGGGATGGACGAGTCTTTATTCGGTCTTGGGACCGATGGGTCTTCACTCGGTCTTGGGACCGATAGGCCTTCACTCGGTCTTGGGACCGATAGGCCTTCACTCGGTCTGGGGACCGTTTGGCCTTCAATTGGTCTTGGGACCATTTGGCTTTCACTCGGTCTTGGGACCGATAGGCCTTCACTCAGTCTTGGGACTGATGGATCTTCATTCGGTCTTGGGATCTGTAAGCTTCACTTGGTCTTGGGATCATTTGGGTCCTCACGGTTTTGGGACCGGTTGGACCTTCACGGTCTTGGGACCATTTTGGTTGAGACTTTTGCAATTTTTTTGGGTTTATCTATAAGAATAAAAGATAAATATCAATCTATTGATATATTCACAATAAAGCTAGAAATTTAAGTATTTAATCTAATTTATCTAAGAAAGAGTATGGAAAACTAAGAAAAACTTATAAGACAACATCACAAAATGGGAGGTTATCACCCCCCCAACTTAGAGTCTAGCTTGTCCTCAAGCTGAAAAATGCTAAGGCACGTAGTGGCGAGGCGATTTTATTTAGTGAATATTTCCATACTCTTGCTTTAGTTCTATACCAGAGATCCCCTTAGGTTTTTGTTGAGGCTTCTACTTACTCTAACTCTTTGAGGTATCAGGAGTTGCGTGGTCCTCATGTTTCTTCTATGTCGCGTAACTCTCATTGGGACCACCTTTTCCTTAACCGTTTTATGTGCATGTCTTCAACTCTAAGCAGTGTTATACTTCTTTGAAATTCCTACCAGAAGCTAAAGTAGGTATGAGGGTTGGCTGAAGGCTGTTGTGTAACTCCCCCTTCGAGGGGGGAGGGCTTATCTAAACTTTGGGGTCTTACTCCCAGGCGCGACACATCTTCCTTTGTGAGGGCAGCTGAATGTACCGGTCTGGCAAGACCTTTGTCAGCTTTTCATATATTTGGAGACCTTAGGATCTTAATACCGGGCATGACACATCTTCCTTTGTGAGGGCAGCTGAATGTGCCGTCCGGGTAAGACCTTTATTGGTTCTTCATATAAGTCCTTATGCATGGCACAACTCTCATGTTTTTATTCAACACTCATGCTTTTATTCATATGCTCACCGGCTTGGGAATTGGGTATTTAGGGATTTTATTTGGGCTGCCAAGCCTCTTTTTGAAAAGAAGAAAAATGTTCCCTAGAGTTTCCAAACATGCACTTGTTCCAGTTTCGTACTTGGTAGTCCACTTACAAGGTTCCTTGATTTGGATTTCACCTGGTTCCCTCCCGTCCTTGAGTGTTTGGCTTGTTTCAGCCGTGGTTTTGACCTGTGTAGAGTCTAATATAGAATTAAAGCAAATGCATGGAAATCGAGTGTGGAGGTGATTTATTAATTCTCCAGTACGTGACTAATTGCTACTATGTAAGTGCTTCTGAGGATTACTTTGTATCTAACATAGTTGGGGGTGTCCCCTTACCAAAGAGAATGTTGTCTTATGTACAAAAGTTATTCTATCAAAGAATTTATCAGAAACATTAAATGTTAAAAAGAATAATCTGTGCGATTAAAAAAAACAAAGGTAAATGAAAAAGGGAGAGGAAAGAGAAGGTTTGAATATAATACCTCTTCCCTTGCCCAGTGTACTCCCCCCCAACTTATCACTCACTCTGTCCCCAGAGTGTCAAGGTGATAGGTTGAGAAGTACATGGGCAAGGGTGTCAAGGTTCTATTAAACCCTTGTTGGCTTCATGAGAATGGAGAAGATTAGCGGTGAACTTCCCCCATAATGTGTGTTAGTCCGCATCCGTCATGTCCTCAATGTGTTTTACATGAACGGTGAGGGTATATATCCAGTAAAGGATGTGGAATCCGCAATCATTTGATTCTCTAATTTGTTGGGGACATCTATGGCAGAAGGCTGGGTGCTTGAAATGTTCTTTGTTGTATGCCTTTGTGTGTTCACCAAGAAGATCGTGTAGTCATTCGGCACAATCCTTTGCCACTTCCTCTGTGGGCGTCTTTGCTATGATGTCATACTCTCTCTTGTTTAGATTGATCTAGCTATCAGAACTATTGTAGATAACTATAGTTCCATTATGTAGGTTCATTGGCAGCAACATCCAATGCTCTGAGTGAAGGAATGGAAACAAGAGGAGCTTTGGAGTCGGATGTTTAAGATATGAGATAAGGGCCTCCGTGGTTCTGAAGTTCTTTGAGCCGAGTAAATCATCCTTCAAGTATGCTGATGCCATGTAAACCGTAGGCAAGTCCCGTTGAGAAGATATTGGTAGGTAGCCATCACGCTCACAGACATTGAACCTTTCACTTGTACGGTCTCACACAGTGCATTGACCATTACAAGAATATTCCATTCAAGTAAAACAAGCTCATCGTTCTCTGCATATAGCCGAGACATGATGAGTCTAAGTTCATTATCTGCCTGACTCTTACATGTAGCAAGGTCAAAGTTTGGGAATGTCAGTGGTATATCAGAGAGAGGCACCATATCATTGGAGGATCTATTAATGGTAGCTCATGTTAGCAGATCTATGTCCCCCTTATCTTCTACCATATCAAAAGTGTAGGGGCCTCATTGTCATTTTTTGGGACCGTTGCGGTCTGTTGTTTTTGTTGCTCCAACTCCTTTAGAACTTATCTCAATGGTTTCTTTTGAGGATGTTGGATGACAGAGCACATATAGCTGGGTACGTCATCATGTCCCATTGTCAGGTGTTTGAAGAACCGTATGTCACAAATGCGTTCCATGGCGTATCATCCTCTTAAAGTGTGGATGTCTTCCTTAGCTAGCTCAGTAAAGGGGATGTGTCTGTTAAGCACCTCAGTGAATCTGATTATGTAGAGAGCACAATCCCCTAAGCCTTCTAGCGTCTGAACGGCTGGGTTGATGAATATGAACCATGGTTGGTTCCAAACATGTGCGAGAGATGGAAAGGCAACCCATATAAATTTGAGAAGCCAGAAGGGAATGCATCATGCTTCTCCGGCTTCTGAACCAACAAAGTTAATGTTTCCTGCCTTAAGATCATTAACGCAGAAATTGTACACCTTGGCATCGCGGGCCTCAATGTCAACAATCATAAGGAGCCATTCGATGGAAACTTTGAAAGCAACTGTGATGTAGCGTGCCTTTCTCGCGAGACCCATTTGCAGCCGCTTGATGAACTTTGCCTATAAGTCCTTGTTTAATAAGGATAATGCTAAAGCAGGTGAAGTGTTGAAAAATGGCTGCTTTTTCTTCAGGCTCTGAAATTCCTATATAGAATTGGCAAGCATGATACAGAAGATGACTATCTTCACTACCGACTGAGATCGTAGAAGAACACGGAAATCTTCATGTGTCAACTTGTGCTTTGTCTTCGTGTTATTATAGAGGATGTCCCCCCCACACCTCCCACCCCCTCCGTCCTTGGCATCATCTATAATAGTGTTCAGGATGAAGATATCCTGCACATCTAATGTAGAGGTGGCAGGGGGAAGTCTTTTGGAGGAGGAAGTGAAGTCTGTTCATCGTCATCAAAATATTGTGGTAGATATTCATTCTCGTCAGTGTCGGAGTCGAGTCTATCATCAGTGTCAAGACTCACTCTATCAGAATCCTCCTATTCTGGGGGAAGGACTGCAGCTTGCTCCAGATCAGATGGTTCTTGAAAAGTGATAGCTGATGTGAGCGGGCTAGTGCTAGTTTCCAGGATGCATTGTTGAAACTCAGCAAAAGCTGCATCTTTGGCTATGTCCCCCAGAGAGCCCATAGAAGAAAAATTAAAGAATTAGTCTGCATAGGACATTGTTATGTTGTCGTTGGTGTCGAGAGAACAATGGTCTTTGCTACCACTCTTCTGGTGGTCTCCACCGTCTCCCCTTTCTGTGTTAATTGCTCCTCAGCTGGTACCCTCCCCAACGTTTCCTAGGTCGTCTAGTTGGTCGTCTGAAGAAGAGATGTCGGTGTTGGAGTCAGCTGAGGAGTCAAAATTATCATCTTTGTCATCTTCGTCATCTGTCGCCCTGTCTTTGTTCATTTTTGTTGATGCTTTCTTGCATAGCCAATAGAGAGCTTGTAATTCTTCAAGTGCCACTTGCATGTGCCTGTGGGTTTTGAGCAATGCGTCATGGCTTTCCTGGAGATTTGTATATCGTGCTTCAGTAGAGAGGAGTTGTGCTGTTAGATCAGTCACTTTTGTTTGTAGATGATCTAAAGCGTCATTTGCATGCTCCTCCTAGAGGCAGATGAGTTGTGTGAGGTTGCTTTCCATGCGATCCATACACATGCTCATTGCAACTTGTTGCTACTGAAGCTCGCATAGGGTGACAGGAAAAGTTTGTGTTTGCTTGGTGACCCGATCGGCTTGATGGACTAACGTTTCTTGCTGGCTTTTCATGCTAAGCATCAACTCTGGTAGGATACGTAAGTGATCGTCAATGAGGTTGACTAGCTGGACTGTTGCTTCCTATCATTGTTGAATGCTTGTGAGAAGGTCCGGTAAGGCGTGAGTCCACTTGTTGATGTTGGATACCTGCATAGAAAGCCCATGCACACAAGAAAAAAATAGATTGTAAGATGTTAGAAGGATCGGAAAGTAGGGTTCGAATAGTGTCAAATTGACATCTGAATGCCTCTCTAACTTGTGAAAATGGGACCCCGATGGAGGATGGGTGGGGTGGCTGGGGTTCGGGTGGAAGGGTAGTGGTGCCTTGCGAGAGAGACACCATTGATGGACCCACAAAAAGCATAGCGACTGTAGAGGGAGTCACTAACGGTATCGGGCTGGTGGCGGATGAGAGTGGTGGTGACATCCCGGCTATGGAAGGTGGAAACGGGTATGCAGGAGGGAAAGTGGTGGAGATGAAGGTAAGATCGGGCATTGAGGTGAAAATGGGCTCGCCCGCTAAGAAAAGGAGTGAATAAGAAGATGTGATAGAATTTGAAGATGTGGAGAATGGAATGTTGGTGGATAGTATTGTGGAAAATGGTGAAAGAGTAGTGTGGTGTAGAATGGTGGAAGATAGCGAAATGGTGGAAGATAGCAAAGTGGTGCAAGATGGAGGATTGGTGGAGGATAGAGGTCTCGACCCCTCTATCCCTAGGATGGTGGAGGTAGATGTAGGTGTGGTCCCAACATCCAGACCTAATGTGAAGGAGTCTAATGTCGGGTTCAAGATGTTGTATTCATTATGGGGGTGCTCTACCCCTGGGGTGATCTTGGAGGTGGGAATCTCTGACTGCTATTGCTTTTGTATGCGTAGTTTGGACGGCCGTACCATCAATATTTTCTTTGCTTTAGTCGTGGGGGCAGTAGCACTTTGCTTTGTTTGTCCTTCTTTTGCCTGTTGTCCCTTCCCTTTTATTGAGGCTTGTAGGTTAGCAAGATGCTCTTCAGTGAAGAGATACTTCTCTGTATCATAATCGGCGAGTTCGGGAAGCGATAACAGCATCGTGGATGCTTTGACAGTGGGGCAGAAAACATAGTGGAGTTTTGCATCCTTCTCTTATATGATATAGGTGTTTGCTAGAATCTGCTCATTAGTTAGGTTATCACCCTTTATCAAAGTGCAGTTCTTGAGTGGTCCATCCATGTTGTGGTACTTCAAGATTGTAGTCATGTGACCACTTATGTAGATTTCCCTCCCTGGGGCATAAGATGTATGTTTATCTATCAATTGTCGTCCGATATTGACCGACTGCCCCTTCAGGATGGACCATAGTATGAAGAGGTCCAAGATGAGAACATTCCCCCTCTATGTTCTAGGGAATAGTGCACTTGTTATAATCTCGTGAAATGTTCTCACTAGACAGGAGTGAATGTTGTTGGCTTTACAGGTCTTGGAATCATAACTGGGGATTCCAGTCAGAGACTTCCAGAAAGTATGCCTATTGAATTGTGAGTGATCCAGACCTACTTCTGTAGCCTTTTTAAGCTTGTCAGGGTTGTCAATAAAGATTTTGTTCAATAGGTTTTCAGTCAATATAACCTGCTTTCCAAGAAGTGAGGTTACAAGTTTGTGTTCACCCCTGTCCCTTTGTTTGTCTTTGGCTTCCACTGGTTCTTTGGTAAGGTGAGTGAAGAATTCCAGTGTGGGCTTGAGATAAGAATTCTCAGCAACAAAGTAGAGCTTGGAGAGGTTTGCCTCATCGATAAGGGCAAGGACTCTATTGTAGAATCCCATCTTCTTCAGTATGGTGGAGCAGATGTACTTTGTTGGCTGTAGTATTTGGTCACCAACCTCCAGATGTTGAGTTTGAAGATCGATTGGTGCTGCTGCGGTAGTGGTAGATGGAGGAGTAGCTTGTCCTACCAGGATTAGTTCCCTGGAGGTCATGGGTTGGACTTGTTTCCTTGCCCATCTTTTGGTTGGCCGTTCCTTTGTAGCCTCCTGGGCCTTCCTCTCCCCCTTTGACATGTTGGTTGGGGATTTTTCACCGGATTTTGGTACATAGTCAGAGCCTTCATCAGTTAAGGAAGGATGAGGTCCTCAAATGGGTCCTCAACCAGACATTTGTTGACGCGCTTAAGGTCGTGAAGGACCTGGGGTAGTTTATCTGGAGTTTTTCCTGTCTTTGCGCACGTGTCAACAATGCGTTGGAGCCTATTTCAGCGCTCCAATAACTGTTCTCTGGTCCAGTGGCCTGCTTCAGTGACTTCCTTTGTAGGTGAGGCCATCATGTAATATGTTAACAAGAAATCATATATTAGAAATTTTAGTGCTAATAGAATTGTTGTATGAATGGTGAGGAGTGTGCAAATTGGTGCAAGCATCACAGTATTAAGACCTTGAAGAGGCCTTGCGGTCTTTGGACTGTGACATGGGTCACACAGTTTCAAAACCATGAAAAAGGGCTCACAGTCTTAGGACTGTGACATGGCTCACATGGTTTCAAAATTGTGAAAAAGGGATCGCGGTCTCAGGAACGTGACATGGGTCACATGGTTTCAAAACTATGAAAAAGTCATGCGGTTTCAAGACCGCGAGGAGCGAAACCACAAGGGATGAAACTGTATGGGATGAAACCACGAGGGTCATGCAGTTTCAAGACTGCGAGGAGCGAAACCGCGAGGGGTAAACCTGTGAGAGGTGAAACCATGAGGGTTAAAACCGTAAGGGGTAAAACCACAAGGGTAATGTAGTTTCAAGACTGTGAGGAGGTCTTGCGGTCTCAGGACCGTGAGAAGCACACATGTGGTTGATTATGGAAGAAGGGAGGCGAAACGGTGGCGATGATGAAAGCATCAGCGGCGATGGTCGGAGGTACCATGATGGCGAAGAAGAGAAAGTCGGTGATGATGGAGGTGAAGATGATGGAAGAAATCACCTCTCTACCTGGAAATGCGAGCAACCGAGGAAAAGGGTGAAGAAGCTTGAAGCTAGGAAGAAATGGTGCGTCCACGATAGAGGCGGGTGCAGATGATGATGGTGCTGTAGGCGGAAGAGGAGGAGGCGTGGATGGTGATACTATTGTAGGTGGGGAGGAGAAGAAGCAAGGAGTAGAAGTGAATTCGTGCGAAAGAAAGTCGAGAGTTGAAGAAATGAAAAGGGAGGGGGTAGGGTTATATTTATAGAAAAGGGGAGGGCGACCACTCGTATTATGGGAAGCTTCAAACGGTTTCAAGATCGTTTGGATCCAAACAGTTTCAAGACCGTGAGAGTCCAAACGGTTTTAGGACCGTTTGGTAGAAGGTTGTTTTGGTTATAGGTTTTGATTTTTTTATTTTTGTAAGGTCGTTTATATTAATTTTAAATTTTCTAAACAAAATGAATGAAAGGAAAATGACTAAGTAAAGAAAATGCTATCTATGAAAGAAATTGATAAATCTAGAGAATTAATCAAAACTGAGCAAGAAGTTAATGAAAGAAACTAAAGAAATTAAAAGAGATACAAAGGTGATACTCAGTCCTTGGGTAGTCTCCCAAGTAGCACTTTGGTTTTACATCGCTAGCTCGATGAGATTCTGGCTCGATCAGGTTGATGTAGCGGGGTCGTGAATGTCGATGGTTTGTCTTGGACTTTTATCAGCTGGAGTATAATATCTCTTCAGTATGTGGCCATTGACTGTCCTTTCTCCTCCATTATCATCCAAGATGATGACGGCTCCAGTTGGGTAGATGTGCTTGATAGTGAATGGCCCTGACCACTTAGTGCAAAGTTTACCGAGAAACAATCTGAGCCTAAAGTTGAAAAGGAGGACTCTGTCTCTGACTATAATATCCTTTCATTTAAGGTGGCCATTATGCCACATCTTAGTTTGGTCTTTGTAAATCCTCGCGCTATGGTAAGCAGACATTCTTAGTTCCTCAAGTTCTTATAATTGAAGTTTTCTGTATTCGCCAACACTTTTGAAATCGAAATTCAACTATTTAATAGCCCACCAAGCCTTGTGTTCCAATTAAATTGGAAGATGGCATGACTTTCCATACACCAAATGGAACAGAGTTGTTCCTATTGGTGTCTTGTAAGCAGTGAGATATACCCAGAGAGCATCAGGAAGCTTGGTGGACCAACCTGTGCAGTTCTTGTTGGCATTCTTCTCTAAAATATCTTTCAGTTGTCTGTTTGAGACTTCAAATTGGCCGCTTGTCTGTGGATGATAAGGCGTGGTGACCTTGTTTTTTACTCCATATTTTCTCAGAAGGGATTCAAAGCTTCGTTCCAAGAAATGTGACTCTCCGTCAGATATGACTGTTCTAGGAACTCCAAATCTAGGAAGGATAATGTCCTTGAACAACTTAATAACTGGCTTAGAATCACAAGATACAATAGGTATAGATTCTACCCATTTGGATACGTAATCCACAATGACTAATATATAGGAGAATCCATATGATGAGGGAAATGGACCCATATAGTCCACTCCCCATACATCGAAGAGTTCAATCTCCTGCCATAGAGTTAGTGGCATTTCATTCTGTTTAGATATCCCTCCAAATCGCTAAAATTTACCACATGATTGTACAAATTCATGTGCATCCTTTGCTATTGTCGGCAGAATAAACTTGATTGTAAGACTTTAAGAGCAGTCTTCTTTGAACTCATGTGCCCCCTAGTGGGGCCAGAATGACTGTGACAAAGTGGATTTTAGCATAATAATGAGATTATTATACTTTTGACCTCATTATATTCTCTTATGGTCTCAAATATTTTTTCTTGTCTTCATAATTAATTTTGAGGCTCAAATACAAAATATGGTGATCAATGTAGTTATTATACACATTATCACACTTCAAATTAGATTCAATCATCACTTTTACCATAGAAGAAAATTGATCCATCAAACTTCATATTTTTGTTCTCAAACTTTTTCTAAAGGTTATCCACCTTTTTTTGAAGTTGTGGTCCAAATTTGAGAACAATTGCACATTCCTACGATTTACTATGATTTCTTGAAGTTTATGTGTTGAAAACCAATTTATTCCCTTTTATTTGCTCTTTTCTTGACTTGTCCAAGTCAGCTATCTGTGGCAAGGGATCGAGGGCACCTATCAGCCCTTGGATCTCCTTCCCATGGATTAGGGCCAGATCCTGTGGCCATGGGATCATCTTCTACCTCCGCAATCAGTGGCGAGAAGTAAATGAGGACCGGATTGAGAGATCTTGCGCTCTTGACTATGAATCAAAAATTCTAAGCGAGCCAAAATGCTCCTCTCACATTTTCGAATGGATCTAGCCCTATTTTGACCGCCGTTATTGCTCTCTTCAGTCACTAAAATAAGACAGTTGCTCTCCCCTCTCACTCCGGCGGCCATGGCCATTTTCAAATCTCAATTCAGCCGTAAATCTACCCCCCCTGATGCTACAAAAGGACCCCCAAGGTCTGCAACAAGCACATCTTTCTCAGATCTCATCCTCACATGCAATCTCATCCTTAAGTGCTCGATTTTTTCTCTCCGACAGCCTGATGCTGGTGCAACACCGCCAACCAGCCCATTTAGGCTTTCCTACTATGCACCTCCTCCTCCCTTTCTTTCGCTCCCATCGAGTCCGCGAGGTGGTGGCAGACTGGGACAGACTGCGCGCAACCTCCCTCACCCACTCTTTCTTCTGGACTTGCTCCACGCCGGCGAGCCCTCCGCCCTATTCTTGGGCTCGCGTGAGGCTTGTACGAGGAAGGAGAAGGCTGAAGAATTGGTCGGTCTAGAAGGGGTCCAACCAGGACCGAATCGGTCGAGAATCGATCAAAATCCAAATTTGAACCAACAAAGCCAAGGCCTGAACCAATGATTTGATAAAGTGAGCTTCCTAGCTCGCGTGGCTTGATCTGGGCCATTACTTGTACATACGACGACCCTCATTTTTCCATATTAAGGTATTTTTGCCCCTCTCTACTCATAAAATCAATAAATATGGTCAAATCTTATTTAAATTGTATCTAATTCATACTGACTCCAACTAATTTGAGTAAATAGTCCATTTTTATCAGAAAAATCCAAGGAATCTACTAAAAATTCTTTTGAAACCTGATTCCCAACTATGCTGATTGATATACCTATATTTGATCGCGAGCTTATTAATTTGTCTAATGATTCAACAATGATGATTAACCTTTGGAAACCCTATGTTTATGCTCTGATTATTATCTTGTAATCTTATTCTAATCTAGTTGAATCATCCACTCATGAAAATGAATCATTAGTGATCTAGATCTTTTTACTTGATTCAATCTTGATTATAATGAATAATGAGTAATCTTGATATTGATCTAAATCTTGCTAAACCTTGGTATATTCTTTCCCATCAATATGATCTTGAACTCCAATTATATTAAGTATCATGATGATGACTCAAATATTGATGATAATATTTAGGGTTAGCAAATATATTCCTAAAATACCTAGGTAGATCATCCATCCTCGAATATGCTTGACACTTGAGTAAATATTGAAATCTTGATATAATGTTGACTATAAATTAATGATCTACCTTAGGGATGAATACGAATGGAAAACCCTAATTTGGTATACTTAGTATTGATGTATAATATGATCTTGACCCTCAATCCATATCTTCATTGACCTAGGGAGTACTTGAGACCCTGATCTTCTACTCTTTTTGATCTATACTCAAAATCTTCGGTGAAAGGTACGCTATTATATAACTCCTCCTTGATTGTATTGAAGATACTTTTGTGTATCTCTTGAATGTATAGTTGGCTATTTACTTGGATGAGCTACTGTTCCCTATGATTAGTCTTCTATTTTTCTATACTATATTTTGAAAAACATGAAAACATAAATTGCATGCCCATTATGACTTCCCGTATATTGATAATGATGATGATATTGATAATGTTGATATTGAGTGCAACAAACCCCTCATTGGGAGGTGGGACTTGTACATTGGTCTCGTATGTTCCTACGGTGAGAAGGAGCCTAGTGACCTTCCCCATCGTGTTGGGGTAATAGAGTCACACAAAATATATAAGCATGCTTCTCGAATTACAACATAATGGGAACTCGTAATAAAAGTCAAATTGCTTGAAAAACTTGTCGAATAAATGTAGGTTTTGCAAATTGCTTGTTATTCTTTTGAATATAAGTCCTGCCAAGTATACTATTTTGTCATAAATTGCTTTGTTTGATTTTAATTGAGTACCGTGCAATTGCATGATTGTGTCTTGATTTTCTTGATTTTAGGCAATACAAATGGAATATTGAATAAGATCACTTCCACACTCATACACTCTGATGACAAAGATAAATCAGATATATCTCCATATCGGGTTAGTTTGTTATTTAATTATCCAATTTTTGAGTTATTTATTTCTTATCGTATATGCCAGTGTGATTGATCCTATTGGGCCACTCAGGGATGGGCGCTTCAATCCTTTTTCTACTGTCTAGGAAGTGGGATTGGGATTGGGGTAAGAACAGTTCCATGACGGTTGGTATCAGAGCTTACACATTTCCATATACTTTAAGTAAATAATTTCTCAAATCTTTTTCACCCAAGAAACCCTAAAGTCCATAATGGTGAAAATTGAGGTGTCTAGGCTCGGGGTCCTGACATAATTTCTCCTATCCGTCTTCACGGTGGCTGAGATCCCCCACTCTACCTGGCCTCAGTTGATCCAGAACTAGACCTAAAGGTTCTCTTATAAACCTTAGAGAGTCTTTAGCATCTCATCTCTTCTTTAAGGACTACCCATGCCACCCATGTAGATGAAGATTAGGTAGTCTTATCATCTCCTCATGTGGTCCTTTCTTGTGATTGTTTTTACCAGATGATGTCTCGATTATGGGTAGCTTATGCATGAGAATAATGAATATCGCTAAATCTTGAAAGTTTTTACCATGATCTGACCTGAATTTGAAAACTCGATTTTGATCAATTAATTTTGAAACCAAATACTCATGTATGATCCCTAATATCATGAACACTCAAATTAGCTAAAGCTTGACTATATGCTCCCTATGTTTGAGGAGATATAAGAAAGACTTAGAACTTAATGTTGATAAGATCCCAATTTGATTAATATTCATGTAAACCTCAAACATAATTAAGAAAACTCATATCCTATTTCATGGTGCTAGCCCTAATTTTGGAAGATGAGCATCCATCCACATGTGCCTCCAATAGAAGAATTAGAGGAATAGGATGCTTCTATGGTAAGACATGTAACTCTTAATGCTACCGTAGACTTGCTTTATAATCGTCTTTCTATTGATGAATTTTATTTCCTCTTGTGAAACTTCTTAAAATATTTGGAGGAACTTTTCTATTATTCATGGAATAATTGAGAAAATTGATTATTCTAAAATTAATATACTTAATCATGAAGTAGAAATATTTCACATGGAAAAACATGAAAGTATTTTTGAAATGGATTCAAGGTTTGCCTCTACTATAAATACCATAAAATATTTTGGAAAGCAAATTGAATAATGTGAGATAGAAGATGACTAAGAAAATTTTCATGATATAATTGAATTCCTAATCACCAAAAATGATGAACAAAAAAAGAAAGTACACAAAGTGATAATAATGATGTATGTCTTTCCACTTTTTCTTAGAATCAAATTATTGAAATTTAGTTGGTAAAGGTTGAAAATTATTAAAAAGAAGATAAAAAGAAATAATCTAATATTTTTAATTCCTTTAATATAGAAGTTGATGAGAAAAATGATGAATATATAATTAATCATGTTCTATTTATTTGGTTTACATCATTAGAAAATGGATAATGTTTTTGAAAAACTACCTCTTGGTAGAAGTGCAGTTCAACTGAGATGCATCTTGGTCAAAATAAAATCGACCGAGATACTGATTGTCAGTTCTATTTTGTCTATTTTACTTGTGGTATTAAAATTGGTTTATTGCATGACTTAAATGAAGTTTTTGGTTTTCAATGACTATATCTATCTCAGTGGTTCATTTTTTTGTTTGAAGTTAATTCTTATAAGTATGACATTAAGGTGAATTCAAATTATTTGTTATAAACTTGCATATGTATATCTTTCATATTTTTAGTGTCTTCTTTGTATCAATATGGGCTTAACATCCCTTATATTTGGTCTAGATATTCTGTATTGACCTCACCTTTTAAATGTCTTCTCTATATCAATATGGGCTCAACATCCCTTACATATGGTCTAGAATTTTTTATTGACTTTATTTTGTGCTTAGTGGATTATCTATATCATGTATGGGTTTAACAACCCCTGAAAATGATTGAGAAATTAATTTTGATTTTATCTTTGATTTTCATGGAAAATCTTTATATCATGGAGAACTAAACATTCATTGAATTAATATTGAGACAATATTTAGAAAATTGGATGTATTCAAGGCATCCCTATGTCATGGTGGACTTAACATTGATTACCATTCACGTAGAGTATCTGTTTGATATTTTAAGAAAAACATGATCTTTTGTCGTCAAGGTCTTAATATTTCTTTCGTTGGTAACTAGATAAAAATTTTAAATTCTTTGATCAAATATGGAATTTTCATCTATGAAATTTATCTCTTTTCAAATTGGTATATCCCTATTTTCCTTGGGTATATATATTACCTCTCCAAATGACTATCTTGTTGAGGGGGAGTGTCTTCTTGAGGGGGATTATTGGTAAGTATAAGTCCTTTTTGACTTCAACAAAGGAAAACAAAATTCTTGAAGATAATTTTGACTATATACAACAATTTAAAGGTATGATGATCTAAGTTGTCCACTTTTAATATTAACATATGGAGATATTTGTCCATGTCAAAAAGGGGATATTGTTGGCTTTTTGCATTTCCCACACACTAATTTTGATGATGCAAAATTTCCATTTTGTGTTACTAAAATGTGCATTTAGTGTTTGAGATGATCAAGGAATTTAGACAAGATCCAACAATAAAGAATATGCAATATTACATGTAATTGGATGTTTGTAGAACAAGTTGTACCATGTATGTACTTTGTATAAGTGAATTTTGTGCAACTTGCTATAAATGATATACGAACAAGTGATGACAACCCTATCCTACACTAAATCCTTTTTCACTCTTATATACAATGTTTAGGTTAGATAAGTTTTATTAGAGAAGTCTTTTAAAGTCTAAAAGTGCTTTTATAGACACATTTTCATTCAAACTACATTTCAACCTTTTAAAGTCTTGTTGAACAAGATTGGAGAGAAAGATTGGAGAGAAAGAACTCAAATGTTTCCAATAAAAGAACTACATTTCAACCTTTTAAAATGTGGTTCTTTGACCTGAAATCACTGCACTCTACACATGTCGTTGGGTACACTCTGAAATCATCAAATGCAGTCTTGAAACATAAGTTGTTATAACGGTGATGATTGGGTGGCTTTGATACATGGGGATTGACTTTGAGTGATAGATATGGGATTTGTCCCTCCTACTGGAGTGTATGTCCTAGGCCTCTTAATTAGCAAGACAGACAAAAGCATGGCCATGTGCACGTGAGTCAATATGTGATATTGAGATTACATATATCTTAGACAATCTGCTCTTGGTTCAAGAAAAGGATTGAATAATAATGAGGGTCACTGCTCCATGCCTCTAGTTCAATTTGGACATCGGTGACAAAGGAACTATACAAACACTATAACACTATACATAGATTGTAGGTTGAAGTTGTTCCCCAACTTTTCCATTTACTTGGGTAGCAATGATGTATAACTAGGAACCACACTCTATTCTTGTGATGTCATAAGTTGTTATAGACACTCATTTCCAATGTAATATGGGACCTATAGGGTCAAACACATAGGTATTGACCTAGAAGAGGAGTTCTGATCTTGAATGATAATTGAATTAAGTATTAAAGTGTTTAGGTACTCAATTCACACAACAAATCAACTGATCGGCTGATGAAACTACCAAATGGCCATATCAATGGGTGAGATAGCCGATTGGACAGCCATCCGGGCATCTCAAGTGTTGAGATGACTGTTTGGGTTGTCAAGCATTTCAAAATTTGAATTGGCTTAGTTATGCCCTATGAATCGACCCGTTCAAGTTTGAACCAATCGGCTCGAATTGAACTCACTAGACGACCATATATGTGAGTGAGACAGGTGTCTCGCTTGTGTAAGATAGCTTGGTAGGGACAAATGAAAGTTCTAGAGTTTTCCCAAACTCATTTCAATTACACATACTTGTTATGTAAGTAAATTAGTGTATGCCATTAATTAGGAAATGATTTGCCAATTCATATCGGAATGGGAAAGCACAAAACAACCATCTCGCTTGGCAAAATGGTCGTCTCTCTTAGGGAGACGATTGTCTCACATCCTAGATGATTGTTTTTCTTAGCAAAACGACCATGTCGTGTGCGACCCGACAGTCTCACTTGGTGAGATGACCGCTTCATCACACGCAGTTTGTGAAACTTCCAAAAAAGTTGTGAAAATTCAAGAGCTGCTTGTCCTTTCTACTCGATCTTTAGTCCCACATTGGTTGGGGACTGGGAACCCTGACCCTAACCCCTCCTATATATAGAGGGGTACTGGGGGATTTCCAAAGTACAACTACAATATAGACAACTGAGAATTAGTTCCTCTGATAATTGATGTCCTCTCTAGTTGCGGTAAGCACGAGAGCCCTAGAAAGTCCTACCCTACAATGGAGGGATAGCCACAGGAGAGAACAACTGAGAGTTATAATTGTGGAAAAGCAAGTCGGTGACTAATTCACCGACAGAGAGGGACAACTCCTTCCTGTCCGGTCCAGCAGGACGATAGGAGTTCTAGGCGGTCTGTGTGGACTACCAGAGAGGTAGGAAGTCATTCTTTGCCACTTGGAGGACAACGTCAACCAGCAGTCCATGACAAGAGGAGTTGTAGAAGAAGACGACATTCGTGGGTACCAGTTCATGGTGCAGAACAGGAGGTGCAGCAGTCAAATAAGTCTGAATGCAACTAGGGGTCAGAGTTGTGCATCTAGAACAACTATGATTGTCACTGGACTTGCTCCAAGACCAGATATATCCCATAAATCATGCTTCCTACATTATAATTATTGATGTGATCTACTATTTATTGGGAATATGGTAATAAAATTTTAAATTCCACTGCCTATTATGTACCATATTTCCCAATAGTGGTATCAGAGCCAGCGTTAATTTACTATATTATGTGATAATCAATATGATCGGATTTTGGTTTTTCATTCTATTATTGTCAAATCCAAACACCACGACAATCCCAAAGTAATATATATATCATATATATGTAATTTACACGTGTCACCCGAAAATATTTTTGATGGTGGATGTGTAGCATGGTTATGGCCAATAACCCCTATTTGTGCATGGTTGTATGTGACTAGTTTATCCATTTATCTCATTTTGCATATTGAGCTTCTATTTCATCTCCCAATGTAAAGTTAATTATCTTCTACCTTTGCTCCCCTCGAATATAACTTGAGGTTTCCCTATAATCATGTATAAGTAGGATAGTTTACTTTCATGTTATGATGTATATGAAGGACCTTGAAGGACATGGCGGACAAGCCATATCGATCACCTGGTGGTCCCAACCGATCAGTTGGAGGAGCCAACTGATGGCTAACAAATGGATCAGACATTCGGTGAGACGACCTAACAACCGGATAAGAGGAGAGCCCATTGGTTCAAGGGTTGAACCGATCAACCTAGATTGGCAAGCACATATCTTCATCAATAATAGGTTTATGCATGTGATGTAGACCTAGATGACCTTAATTCCTTATGGCTCGAATTAGATTAGGACTGGCCATAACCATTAGTTTCATTTATTGCATAATTTCATTGTGGGATATAACATGTATATGATAAGTATTATATATGTGGTGATTGGATAAAATATATGTATTTATACAAACTCCCTAAATTAAAACATTAATTCTTAGATGATTTCCATAAGAAGCACACATGAAAAGATTGATCGACCAAGTGTAGGCTACACTAAAGCATTGTTCACTGTCCATATCGTGGAAGTGTGATGATAGATATGTAGGTTCTACTAAAGTAGGGTGCATGTTCTATCATGTTAGCTTTTAGGTCAGGCTTAACTAGTGATTCTTAGAGAGTCTAATCCCAGAAGAATGTAGGTGATTATTCCATGGGGTTGCACATATCATCTATCCAAGAGTTGCATATGATGCAATTGGCATGAATGTCTAGCTTAATAATTGACCATGAACACTGGTGTTGGTCGGGTAATGGTTGAATTATTTTGGATCTTGGCCTACTAGAATATTGTATGATGCAATATTCTAAATTGATATTGAGGGATATAAATTCGAATAAAATAGTGAGAGTGATAATATATAGTTAATTAATATCATCAAAAAATTCAAATAAAATCAAAATGGTTTTTGACAAATGCAAAATTTTCTCTTATAGAATCAATGACGAACAAATCTGATTTGCAATTGGTCATGTAGAAGAACAAACTTGAGGGGATAAATTTCCACAACTGGTTTTGGACTTTGATAAGGGTTCTCAATGAAGAGTGCAAGATCTATGTCCTTGAAAAATAAGTTCCTGAAATACTTCTCTTGATGCACCTAGAGCACAAGTGGATGCCTATTGGAAGCACGCCAATCATTCCTTAGAGATTAAGTACCTTATGCTAAGTTGCATGAACTTTGAGCTTCATGAGCAATGTGAGGACATGAGTGTTCTTGAGATGGTGACTCATCTTAGTAAGGTAACACTTGGTCTTGACAGGCAAGAAAGGAACAATATCTTAAAGGTGCTACTTGAGTCAAAGCTGACAGAGGGAACCTTAGTAGAAGAACATGTACTCAATATGATTGGACATGTGTATCATATTTTAGCGTTGGGATTCACCTTGAGCCATGAGTTGGCCACTGATATGATTCTAAAGACTATGCCAGAATCATATAGCCATTATACTGCATGCCAGCATGTGAGTAATTCAGCTGGACAGATGTCAGAACTGCTTGCCATGTTGATTCATGCGGAAACAAAAGTGAAGAAGGACAAGCCCATGATGACGATCAATGGGGCTGAATCCAAGGATCAAATCAAGACCAAGATGATTTTTTTGGTCAAGTCTATGTCCAATTCTTCAACACTCAAGATAAGGAGAAAGAAAAGTACAAGAGGAACTCATCCTTTGTACTTGAAGGCTTTCAGGAAGCAGAAGATGGAGATGGTGATCTCCCCTTCAGGTATATAAGTTATTGAGATAAATCTATCTACTTCATCATCTTTGATATTAGATACCAGATGTGTATCTCACATATGTTCTCATATGCAGGATCTAAAGGGAATTAGGCATTTGGGGAAAGGCGAGGGAGAACTGTGAGTTGCTAATGGCGAAAGAGTTGCGGCCAGTGCAATTGGAACCTATAGTATATCTCTTCCCACAGGGCTTGTAATAGAGTTATTATTATGTACCTTCTATAAATAGAAACATCATTTTTGTATCTTGTTTGGACAATGATGCATTTGAATTCCATATTAAAGGTGGTCGATGTTCTATTTCCAAAGATGGGATCTTTTATTGTTGTGCCGCTATGTCTTATGGTCTTTATCTGTTAGACCTTAAGGTAGATTTCTATAATGTTAATATGAAAAGGCTAAAACTCAAACAAAACATACCTTCGGCATTATCGTCTAGAGCACATAAATGAGAATCTCATATCTAGACTCCATAAGGATGGTTATCTAGGCTCTTTTGATTTTGAATCATTTGACACATGTGAATCTTTTTTTTGGGGGAAAGATGACTAAGACCCCTTTCACTAGAAATAATGAGAGGGCTAATGATCTATTAGGACTCATACATACTGATGTGTGTGGACCTTTTAGAACAATATCTAGAGGTGGGTACAAGTACTTCATTACCTTTACATATGTCTACTTGATGAGATACAAGTCGGAAACTCTTGAAAAGTTCTGAGAGTTTATGAATGAAGTATAAGGTCAGCTTCACAAAAGTATTAAGGAACTTTGTTTTGATTGAGGTGGAGAATACTTAAGCCAAGAGTTTGAGGGCCTTCTGAGAGCCCAAGAGATTGTATCCCAATGGACTTTACCTAGAACATCATAGTATAATGGTGTATTAGAAAGAAGTAATAGCATATTCTTAGATAGTGTACGATCAATGATAAGTTTAGTCGAGCTTTCGATAACCTTTTGGGTATATGCTTTGCAAACCGCTGTGTGTACACTAAACTGAGTACCATCTAAGTTGGTTCAAAAGACACCATATGCGATATCGACAGGGAAACGTCCCAACATGTCTTTTATGAGGATTTGGGGTTATGAAGCTTATTACAAGAAAATGTTTCCTGAAAAACTTGTATAATCATGGGATACTACTTGTATAATCCATTTGACAACAAAGTGTTTGTTTCCAGACATGATTTATTCCTTGAAATTGATTCTATTTCCAAAGGAGTCGGTGGGAGACAAGTAGAACATGGAGAGGTTCGAGACCAACAAGCAAACATTGAACCATTGGATGTTCAAGAGGAACCTAAAATTCCTCAAGCAACACAAGAACCTCATAGATCTAATAGGATATTCCTTGAGCCTGAAAGATTTGGATATCTTGTGACTCAAGAAGGTAGTGAATTGGTCATAGATGATGAGCCAATAACCTTTAAAGATGCTATAGAGTGACCAGAGTCTGAGAAATGGTTTGAGGCCATGCGATCTGAGATGGAATCCATGTATACCAACAAAGTATGGACTTTGGTGGATCCAACTGAAGGGATAAAACTCATAGGGTGCAAGTGGGTCTTCAAGAAGAAGATCGACATGGATGGAAAATTTCAAACCTCTAAGGGCAGATTGGTTGCAAAGGGTTTCAGACTAGGTCAAGGTGTTGACTATGAAAAAACCTTTTCTCCAGTTACCATGATTAAATCCATCAGGATCATACTTGCTATTGCAACTTATAATGTCTACGAGATTTTGGAAATGGATGTTAAAACCACATTCCTCAATGGGAATCTTGTGGAGGATGTGTATATGACACAACCTGAGCGGTTCCTAGATCCAAAGTTTGCCAATAGAGTCTGATACAACCTGAGCGGTTCCTAGATCCAAAGTTTGCCAATAGAGTCTGTAAGCTACAAAGGTCAATCTGTGGATTGAAGCAAGCATCTCGGAGCTAGAATTTTCATTTTAATGAGACAGTCAAAGAGTTTGGCTTTGCTCATAATGAAGATGAACCTTGTGTGTATAAGAAGGTTAGTAGGAGCATAGTGACATTCCTCATATTGTATGCAGATGACATACTATTGATGGGGAATGAAATCCCTACTTTACAAAAGGTAAAGGCATGGCTTGTAAATATATTCTATATGAAATACTTGGGAGAAGCATCCTACATCTTGGAGATAAAGATCTATAGAGATAGATCCAGAAAACTTCTTAAACTAAGTCAGAGCACATACATTGACAATGTACTGATGCGGTTTAGCAAGGAGAACCCAAAGATAGGAAACCTTCCTACATGCCATGGTGTCCCCATTTCTAGAGCTAAATTCCCCAATTCTTTGAAAGAAAAGGAATGCATGAGTGAGATTCCATATGCCTCAGTATTTGGATCGATAACTGGATCAATAATGTATGCAATGTTGTGCACCCGTCCAGACGTCTCATATGCCTTGAGCATGAAGAGAAAATATCATCTCACTAGATAGGCGTGAAGAACATCCTTATGTACTTGAGAAGGATTAAGGATCAATTCTTGGTCTACGAAGGATAGGAAGAGATGGTGGTAAAAGGTTACACCGATGCAAGCTTCCAGACTGATCAATATGATTATAAGTTGCAATCTGGATTTATGTTCTACCTCAACAATGGAGTTGTGAGCTGGAATAGTTCCAAGTAAGAAACAATTGTCAATTCTAGAACATAGGTCGAGTATATTGTTGCATCAAGTGTAGCAAGGGAGGATGTATAGATCAAGAAGTTCATCACGTAACTTGGGGGTGTTCTTAGCATTAGTGAGACAATTGAGCTATATTGTGACAACAATGGAGCTATTGCACAAGCTAAGGAACCCAGATTGGAAAAATGCTCAATGTATATACAAAGGAGGTATCATCTCATATGAGAAATTGTACAACAATGAGATGTTAAGATTTGCAAAGTTCAACTGAGAGCAATGTTGTTAATCCCTTGACAAATGCACTTTCACAACAGAAGAATGATGGTCATGTTCGATCACTAAGAATAAGATTTGTGGGTGATTGGCTCTAAGTGAAAGTGGGAGTTTTTTGGTTATGTATGCCTAGAGAGCCAATCTTGAGATGGCATATCATTTAAAAATGATTTGATTATTAATAAAAGGCAAGCTTTCAATTTATTCTATTTAATTCAGTTATGACATAATCATGTAACATTATAAATGTCTAGAGAATCATATTACTCAATGACGTATATAATCAAGTTGCTAACCTTGTGGATGAGATCATACAGATGTTAAGAGTACATATACAAATTCTCATTATGTCCCTGATCAGTTGCCATTGTGGATGGTTGGTAGAAAATAATGACACATAAGATCAGAGTGTGAGTTGGTTGATGACTAAATCTTATTAGTCATGATATGACAATACCAAACCAAGCACATAGATACATGCTAGAGAATAGTGTATCAGATAGACCCACTATGGGACTGAAACATGGAAGTCGTCATCATGGAAGTCATAGTCAACTCTCACAGTGATGGTGGTGGTTGTGGTTCTTAGACCTGAAATCACTACACTCAACACATGTAGTTGGGTACACTTTGACATCCAAACACAGTCCTAAAACATGGGTTGTTATAACGGTGATGATTGGGTGGCTTCGACACATGGGGATTGACTGTGAGTGATAGATATGGGATTTGTCACTACTAATGGATTGTGATGTCCTAGGCCTCTTGATTAGCGAGACTGAGAAAAGCATGGCCATGCGCATGTGAGACAGTATATGATATTGAGCTTACATATATCATAGACAGTCTACTCTTATTTCAAGAAAAGGATTGAATAATAATAATGGTGACTGCTCCATGCCTCTAGTTCAATCAGGACATCAGTGATAAAGGAACTATACCAACACTACGACACCATACACATATTCTAGGTTGAAGTTGTTCCCCAACTTTTCTATTTACTTGGCTAGCAATGATGTGTGACTATGCACCACTCTTTGCTTGTGATGTCATAAGTTGTTGTAGACACTCACTGCCAACGTAATGTGGCACCCATAGGGTCACACACATATGTCTTGACATAGAAGAGGAGTTTGATCTTGAATGATAATTGAATTAAGTACTAAAGTATTTAGGTACTCAATTCACATAATAGATCGATGGATTGGCTGACTGAACTGCCAAACGACCATCTCATTGGGTGAGATGGATATTTAGGAAGCCAGACGGGCATCACAAGTGTTGAGAAGACCGTTTGGGTTGTTAGGCAGATCAGAAATTGATTTGGCTTAGTTCTACCCTATGAACCGACCGGTTCAAGCTGTTGAACTGATCGTCTTGACTCGAACTCACCATACGACCATATAGGAGAGTGAAATAGGCATCTTGCTTGTGTGAGACAGACTGGTTGGGATGAACGGAAGTTCTAGAGTTTTCCCAAACTCATTTCAATTGTACATACTTTGGGTGCCAGTAAATTAGTGTATGACATTAATTAGGAAACAATTTTCCAATTCATATTTGACTAGGAAAGTGTGAAACGACCATCTCGCATTCCAGATGACCATTTAGCTTAGCGAAATGACCATCTTGTTGGATCCTAGATGGGTGATAAGATGCTCTAGAGGGGGGTGAATTTGAGTGCAACTAAAACATGCATAGCAAGGGAGAGAGAGATTGAACATACACAAGTTGACAAGCTATTTAGAGTGGTCCCACACTTCAAACTAGAAGTTAGTCAGTCCACTACATAGAGAGGTCAACCTCTAGGATTTCTTAACCATTGCACTCTTATATTCATTCATAAGACTTACAATACATGACCGAAAAAGGACTTACCTATCCAATATAAAATTCTTCAACCTTACCAAGGACTTACCCACTTTGCAAGGAGTCTTCCTCCTTCTTCCAAGGACTTACCTACTCTTGCACAAGTCTTCAACCTCCAAGGAATTACCCACTCTTTTCGATCTTCAACCTTTAACTTCACCTTCACTCAGAGAAGCTTCCACCAAGGACTTACCCACTTGAGCAAGGAATCTTCTGCCTTCACCAAGGGCTTACCCACTATTCCTCTAAGTCTTTAGCCTTGATCTTCACCAAGGGACTCCTTCCCTTGTTCTTCTTCACCTCTCTTAGCCAAGAGAGAGAACCTTCATCTTCATGGTTGAAAAGAGAGATAGGAAGGTGGTAGAAGTGAGAGCCTCACAAGATATACATGTACGACTAGCTCTCTTACAGATTTCCTACTCACTCTAACGAATGTAGCAAGTGATTAAGCTTAGAGAGAGAGGAGGCTGTAGGAAGCACTCAACTATAGAATAGGAACCTCACATAGAGTTTTGCATTGAATGCTCAACCTTGGAATGAAGCCCAAGGGGCCCTATTTATAGTTGGGGATGCCCCTTAGCCTTTGGGAACACTTAAGAATGAAAACTATCCATTTTGTAGCTTGCAAAAGATATATTTTCACTTGTTGCAACTCCACAATGGCTAGAAACACTTTTCTACACTTTTTCATACAGTGCAATCGGTCGAGTTTCTATAAAGGTAACTCGACCGATCCCACTGAAAGATAAGAATAATTTAGGCCATCGGTCGAGTTTGTCCTAGGGTAACTCAACCGATTCACTTAAATTAGTTTTGATCAGTAGAGAGATCGGTAAAGTTCTATGAAGTGTAAACTCGATCGATCAAAAATCATTTTCAAGATCCAATCAGGATCAGTCGAGTTTGCAACTCGACCGATGAACAACCTGATGTGAATTTTGGAAAATGGCTTTTGAGTGCTTAAACATTCGATCTAAGTGATCCTAATTTTTTGCAAGCTTAATTACAAGTCATACAATCATTACAAGTGATTTACAACATGATTCTAATGGATTTACATCATATTACAAAAATGTGCACTTGTATTGACTTTGACTTGTCTTTGCTCCAAGTTGATATGCGTAAGTTAGGGCATTTGGAGTGTGTCTATACCTAATCTAAAATCACTCAAGTAGAGACAATAGACACAATTAATTGGAATGGTTTAGTCATCATCAAAACAAGGGTTTAGTCAATTTAGACCTTGAGTCCACATTCTCCCCCTTTTTGAAGATGACAAACCATTCGATAAATGTATTGAAAGCATTTAAGTAAAGTCATACCTTTGGAAATGTATTGAAAGCATTTAAGTAAAGTCATACCTTTGGAGAAACCTATGGGTTTCAATAGAATTGAGTTCATATGCTCCCTCTCAATTGATGCTAGTGGAGTTCTCATACTTCCCCTCAATTGATGCTATTTCTCCTGCATGGTTAGCTTTCATAACATTTATAGCATACTATGTCTTCTAATCATATATGTTCTACACATATATGTCTTCTCCCATTTACCTTCTCCCCTTTACATGGACATACTTTTCTTCTTCATGTAAGACATACCTTCTCCCTATTTTGTCAAAAGAAGACATACCTTTCTCCCCCTTTGTCATTTCAAAAAGTGGGGGTATGAACAAATAAGAAACACCACTTGTTAAAGGAAAGGACATAACAAAAAGTTATATAAGGAGAGTAGAAGAGCACAGACAGGGGCTTGTCCAAGCATAGAAAGAAAAGAAAGTTAAAGCATGCACTTGAACAACCCAAAATGCAAGATGAAGTGATACAAAAAACAAATAAAACACAATTTTGACCCTACAGATGACAGAATTTTCCCAAAAAGTATCAGGGCTCATGGCAAAGCAATGAGTCTTGCTTGGAAGGTCATTTCTTCATAAAAAAACACTACTCTTGCAGCAAAAACTGAAACTGGAGCAAAATCTGTATAAAATCCAAAAATACTCCAATTTCGACATATAATGTAGATCTATGTACCCATCATCACAATGTTATGCAAGCAACTCAAGATAGTAGATATGAAATTCAAGGAACAAGCTTGAGCATGTATGAGACAAGATACAAGCATAGCATATAGTGAAATACCACTAGATGAGCAAAGGTACCAATTATAAATAAGGTTAGAACTACATATATGTGAACTACTAGTAGATGCTATCACAAGTTAGGACTACTAGTAGGATCTAGATCATATCAAGAGCTACCAAAAGATACAAAAGATAGATCAAGCTATGAGTATATGTAGAGATATATCCAAACAAAGAGATATGCAATTTTAGAAGCATGAAAGGATATAACTCACTAACAAGTATGCATCATTACCAAAAGATGATCACCACTAAGAACCTCAAGGTTGTATCCAAACAAGATATACAACAACATATATGTATCAAGTTAGAGCACAACAGAAGCAATTTATGACACAACCAAGAGATCAAAGAGATCATCATCCAAACCTGCAAAGAAACTCAAATCCAGTAATTTCAAGATATAGATATACCAATTTAGAGCAATTTGAAAGATAGAGTTGTAGGCAATATAGGCAATTTAAAGCATGGCAATATGCATATATAAAGGTACCAAATGAGAGTGCCAAAGAATAAGGCTATTGGTTGAGAAAATCTAGTTGAGAGGAAAATTCTCATTCAATAAGCCAAATGTATATTCTGTGTACAGTGTTATCGGTCGAGTTCTATGTATTGACAGCTTGACCGATGATAGTTGTTGGCAACACCCATTGGTGCCTATCGGTCGAGTTTCAAATAGAACAAACTCGACCGACAAAGTTGATGTCAAAAAGCACATATATTTCCTAAAAACATATTTAAGGGCATGCTAAAAATACAAACCATATCCAAACATTTATAAGCAAGTTAGTAATGCACTATGAAAGCATTAGAAACAATTTTTTAGCAAGAGTGTGAAGAGAATCACAAAATACCACCTTTGACTCAAAAACCACATGCATAGTGCACATTAACATGACAAAAACAAGTCAGAATTGGTTATAAGCAAGAAAACCTTTACCTTTTGTTCTTACCATTCCTTTTTCCAGTTGTGTTGTCACCCTCTACGCATCTCACCTTTCTTCTTTTATGTGGATTGAGAAGTCAATTTGAAATTTAATAGATCAAGTCAATCCATTTGTAAGTACCTACAAGAAGAAAGATGAAATGGTCCCCAATCATGTTTTTGGATCGTGAGGGGTTAGTTTAGCAACCCAAGTCCTATTGCTCTTGGGGGTTTTCCAAAAAGGACAACAAGTAGAATAATGACCAATATCATTGCTATAGTTGCATGTGCCCATAGTCTTGGAACTTGAGGATTGTCCATGGAATATTGGAGGTCCTTTACCTTTGTTGTTCTTGTGACTACCATCATACCCCAAACCATGTCTACCAATTAGTTTAGTAGTATGGTGTAGGATATCATTAAGGCTCTTCTTACCAACTAAGAATCTTTGCAAAGAAGATCTCAAACTATGATTATCATGCATAAGAGAAGTAATAGTAGAAGACAAACGATTTATATTATCTCTAGCATGTAAAAGATCATTTTCTAAGAAAATAGCTTTAGTTAAATAAGAATCTCTATCAATATGAAGAGCAACAACATTATTCTCTCTACTAGTAGAACTAGAACAAGATTCAAGGACATTGATTTTAGCAAGCAAAGATACATTTCTTATTTCAAGCAAAGCAATCTTAGAAAGGTAAACACCATTTTCATATTCTAATCCTTGCAAAACAAAATCTTTGCCCTTGTTTTTAGATTAATGAACATCAATATCATGCATGAGAGAATCAACAATTAAAGTATGTTCTTCATTAGAACTAGGCATAAGAGGTTGATCTTCTAAAAATCTAATCTTATCAAGCAAACTAGCATTTTCAAGTTTAAGAGAGTCTACTTGGCTAAGACAAGCATTTTTGTCATCAAGCAAGCAAGAATTAGCATGTTCAAGATCATCTAGTTCTACATGCATATTGTCAACAATTCTAGCAAGCTTTTTTCTTTTCTTTTTAGATGACCTAAGAGAGGCACGAGTAGCATTAATGATAGCAATTAAGGGTTCCTTATCTAAGGAGTTTATATTTACCTCATTTGAATCTTTTCTTATAGAAGCCATAAGAGAAAAATGACATTCTCCTTCTTCACTAGAGCATGATCTAGATCCTCCGCTTGAATCTTCACTTGAGCTTGAGTTGGAGGAGTCACATGAGCTTGAGTGCCATTTCTCCTTCTTCATGTACTTCTCTTCTCTTTTCTTGTGATGATTGGTCTTCTTAACTTGTAGACAATCTATCTTGAAGTGACCCTTCTTTCCCCACTTGAGGCACTGGATGGAGGAAGAATTCTTGCCTTTGTAGAATCTACCCTTGGAGTACATGGCATCTTATTCAACTTGAGAAAATGGAGAATCTTGACCAACAATAGCATTTATTTGAGCTTTCATTTTGGCCTTCTTCATTCTCTTGAGTTCTTTCTCTTCTTATCTTTCTACTTCCTCCCTCTTGTCAAGTGTGGCTTCATGTGCTTATAGATTTCCAATGATCTCTTCAATTGGGACATCCTAAAGAGACCTTGCTTCTTCAATGGAAGTTACCTTCGGTTCCCACCTCTTGGGGAGAGTTCTAAGGATCTTTGAGTTGATTTCTCCTCTAGACACAGGATGATCTAGAACTGCGAGACCATTCACAATGGTGTTGAGCCTTGAGTACATGTTGGCTATCTTCTCCTCATTTCCCATCTTGAAGTTCTCAAGAAACCCTTTGAGCATGTAGACTTTGCTTTCCTTCACTTGAGTTGTCCCCTCATAGGTGATGCATAGCTTTCTCCATTCCTCATAGGATGTTTCACATGAAGAAATCTGGTTGAACTCAACGGCGGTCATAGATGATGTGCATGGCTCTAGCATTCAAGGTAGCATCATCCCATTCTTCAATCTTTGTCTTTGGTAGCTTGTATGGGTTGTTCACCATTTGCTACATCTCAAGATTTGATCCTTGGATGTAGAATTGAAGCCTTCTTCTCCAATAGAGGAAATTTCTCCCATCAAAGATTGGAAGGTTGATCATGTATCTCCCTCCTTGGTAGTACCCATCTTCTCCTACTTGTAGAAGTATGCTTGGAGAAGCCTGCTCTGATACCAATTGTTGGATCTGAGATGGGTGAAAAGATGCTCTAGAGGGGGGTGAACAGAGCTGAATGCACTTAAAAAAATTCATTAGACCTTCAAGATATATCACAAGATAAGGTTGCTAAATTGGAAATTTGACTACAACTAAAACATGCATAGCAAGAGAGAGAGAAAGAGCTTGAACATACGCAAGTTGACAAGCTATTTAGAGTGGTTCCACACTTCAAACAAGAAGTGAGTCAGTCCAATACCTAGCGAGGTCAACCTCTAGGATTTCTTAAACATTGTACTCTTATATTCATTCATAATACTTACAATACATGACCAACAAAGAACTTACCTATCCAATACAAAGAGTCTTCAACCTTACCAAGGACTTACCCACTTTGCAAGGAGTCTTCTACCTTCTTCCAAGGACTTACCTACTCTTACACAAGTCTTCATCCTTCAAGGAATTACCTACTCTTCTTGAATTTTCAGCCTTTGACTTCACCTTCACTCAGAGAAGATTCCACCAAGGACTTACCCACTTAAGCAAGGAGTCTCTTACCTTCACTAAGGGCTTACCCACTCTTTCTCCAAATCTTCAGCCTTGATCTTCACCAAGGGATTCCTTCCCTTATTCGTCTTCACCTCTCTTAGCCAAGAGAGAGAACCTTCATCTTCATGGTTGAAAAGAGAGATAGGGAGGTGGTAGAAGTGAGAGCCTCACAAGATATACATGTAGGACTAGCTCTCTTACAGATTTCCTACTCACTCTAATGAATGTATCAAGTGATTAAGCTTAGAGAGGGAGAGGAGGTTGTAGGAAGCACTCAACTATAGAATAGGAACCTCACATAGAGTTTTGCATTGAATGATCAACCTTGGAATGAAGCCCCAGGGGTCCTATTTATAGCTGGGGATGTCGCTTATCCTTTGGGAACACTTAAGAATTAAAACTAGACATTTTGTGGCTTAGAATGGATATATTTTTACTTGTAGCAACTCCACAAGGGCTAGAAACACTTTTCTGCACTTTTCTGTATATTACAATTGGTCGAGTTTCTATAAAGGTAGCTCGACTGATCCCACTGAAAGACAAGACCAATTTAGTCCATCGGTCGAGATTGTCCTGGGGTAACTCGAACGATTCACTTAAATCAGTTTTGGTCAGTAGAGGGATCAGTCGAGTTCTGTGAAGTGTAAACTCGACTGATCAAAAGTCATTTTCAAGATCCAATCAGGATCGGTCGAGTTTGCAACTCGACCGATGAACAACCTGATGTGAATTTTGGAAAATGGTTTTTGAGTGCTTAAACATTCGATCTAAGTGCTCCTGATTTTTTCCAAGATTAATTACAAGTCATACAATCATTACACATGATGTACAACATGATTCTAATGCATTTACATCATATTACAAAAATGTGCACTTGTATTGACTTTGATTTGTCTTTTCCCCAAGTTGATATGCGCAAGTTAGGCCATTTGGAGTGTGTCTATACCTAATATGAAATCACTCAAGTAGAGACATTAGACACAATTAATTGGAATGGTTTAGTCATCATCAAAATGAGGGTTTAGTCAATTTAGACCTTGAGTCAACACATCTCACGTGCTACATGACAATCTCACTTGGTGAGACGACTGTTTTGTTGCACATAGGTTGTGAAACTTCCACTCCTTCCTGAGTCCCAAATTAACCCTAACTCTGCCTATATATATTGGCGTAATGGGGGCTTCCCAAAGTACAAATACAACACAGACAACTAAGAATCAGTTCCTCTAACAATTTTTGTCCTCTCTGGTTGAGGTAACCATGGGAGCCCCAAAAATTCCTACCCGACAAGGGAGGGATAGCCACAGGAGAGAACAACTGAGAGTTGTCATTGTGGGAGAGCAAGTTTGTGACTAGTACATTGACGGAGACAGACAAATCCTTCATGTACAGTCCAACATGATGACATGAGTTCTAGGCATCTATGTGGACTACCACAGAGGCAGGAAGTCGTTGTTTACCGCTTGGAGGACAACATCAACTAGCAGTCTGTGACAAGACGAGCCACTAAATAAGATGACGTTCATTGGTGAAGTTCTTGGTTAAAACCAGGAGGTGCAACAGTCAGACGAGTCCTAGTGCAACTAGGATTCATAGTTGCACATCTACAACAACGAGGTATATCCCACAAACCATCCTTCCTACATTATAGTTATTGACACGATCTACTATTTATGGGGAATACGGTAATAAAATTTGAAATTCCACTTCCTACTCTGTACCATATTTCCCAACATGTCTAGGGACATGCTAGAGAACAAGATGTCTTCTCATCAATGCTCTTCCTTGGCCATCAAAGAAGAGGTGAATGTTCGTTTCTCTTCAAAGTCATTAAAGAACAGGTGAAGGCTTGCTCATCTTCTTTATCAATTAAAGAAGAGGTTTGTTGCCCTTTAAACCCATTGAAGAAGAGGTGAAGGTTTGATGCTCTTCCTTGGTTGTGAAAGAAGTGGATAATAATTGTACTTCAAACTATTACTTACAAGGTTAACAAAAGTTTATTGTTAAAAAACTTGGTTGGGAACAACTAGGTACTTGATTGATATTTTTGACGTAACCACTCTACATCAAGTGTCTTTTGTGGTTTTCTTTCATTTTCCAATTACTTACATTACATTTCCACTTCATTATCTTTTAAGTAAGTTGCAATATAACCTCAATAGTGTTTGAAATTGCATAAGATTTATATTAGCTCCATTTACCCCCCTCCAGAGAACATCATTTTGTAGCATATAAAAAGTGTTACGCATCTATCAAGTCATGCACACCCTTGCATATGCATAGTCTCTAGGCCCTATTCTAGTATTTGTAAAAAAACCACTAATAATTGCATATATAAGGGTTGAACCAAACTCAATAGTTAGTATTGTTGTGCTTCCTACCTCATGTACAGTCAATGGCCCGATTTATCATCCTATAAGGAGGTCCTATTCAATATATTTCTATTTAAAGTTACTATTTTAGCAATTCTTTTACTAGAATAGACATCAGATAATCCTATCAAAAATAAATAACAAAGATTATTGAGTTAAAAAGAGTCTACAGGTGAAGGCATGTCACAAAGATCAGTGCTTTGAAGAAAAAAACCCACCACTCCTATTAATGAACTTTATCCATGGCTTACCTCCCAGATTCAATTAATCCCAGCTCTTGGTACTTCCTCCCATTGCTAGCAAGAGAAAAGTGTCAAACAATCTGTTGGACCTCGATGTTGTTGGATAAAACAATCATAACAATCAAGTCAAGATGTACAACTACGAGTAGAAAGAAGTGGAGAATATGTAATAATATGAGTTGGAACACTGTGATATAGTGGGATAATGACAAGGTCGTGGAGGCTTCACACAACAGTTAGAAACACATAAAATAGAAATTCGTGAACATTATCTTCATGCTTGTTCTTATGTCATTTTTGTATTTCTACATGTCTCAGAAATGGTTTGAACATGTACTTTATATTGTTATACATAGCCAACAAGATAGATGTTCATATAGCCATTTTAACTTCTAATATCGATTTCTAAATGAGTTCTCATGTGCATGATTTAGTGGGCACGTCCAATCAAAAGCTTGAGGACTCAGACTAGCCAACAAAAGGGCCAAGGAACCTAGATGAAGAAATTTAATTAAAAGGAAAATTAAGGTTTTTGTAGCTTGAGGAAGTTGGCATTCTATTCCAATTAAAGAAATGGTAAACTATGCATCTTTGAGACTCCAAACAACAACAATTAAAATATTGTTGAAATAAAACAAAAAAATAAAATTATTTTATGAAAATATCAAATTTCATGCATGCATAAATTGAAATTATGTTGGGCTAATTGTGGCGTGGCATGGAGTGTCGGGAAGTTATTGGTTATGTGTATGTCTTTTAGTTTCATCAAAGTCAAAAGAACACGCAACCCCAATCAACCTTAAATTCAAAAGTCTCAAGAAAGGGAAACATGCCTTTGGTCTCTACTCCCACTTTAATGTGGGACAAAATATGGTTTGAAATACAACACACATTGTGGTTGGAATATAATATTCCCCTACATATTGCATAACCCTTAAATAATATGAAGGCGAAAATAAAAGAAAGGTGACTATCGCAAGTATCTTGTGGATTTGAACCATACCTAGAAATAGTTCATCTACATCACTAGAGATGTGGTGAAATACATCCTGAAATAGACTCCCTAATTTAGATTTCAATACAACATGCAAACATAGTGTGGGCATGAGGACATGTGAATCTATTTCATGAGCGCTCAAGTGAGTATTCCCAACTCATATGAACCCCAATGTAGGGTTATGCTCACATAGTAGGAATATCCTAAGGGTGTATCATCTAGTACTAGACCATGCTAAACTTTTTATCCTCAACCTCATCTTGAAGAAATCTCTTCGTCTACTAATACACCACTGAAGCACAAAAATTCATAGTGAAGGGTCCAGAGTAAAAGGCCAAAAGGAGTTATTCTATTGAACACATGTACAACTTAGGTTTCTCTTTGATCCATTGCTCATGGGATTTCAAATTTTGTAAATGTATGGTTACCATCATTATGTTCAACTAATGGCTAGAAGATCGATCATCATCAATTAACTAATTACAAGCTTTCTAACTAGACCTTTTATGAGAGGATCAACCATATTCTTCAAAAACCTAAGAAAGTATACAGATATATAAACATGGATAATGAAGTCTCCCACCTCTTTTACCTCAATCTCATAAAGTACTTTCCTGGGTTACCCTTTAATTGCTTAGCTTTGGCAATGGTTGGCCTACTATTATAATGAATTGAGATCAGAGGAAATAGTTTTCAAACTATGGGTAAACTGATCAATAGATTTCTAAGCTACTCATCATGACAAAAAGCTAAATCCAATGCTATAAACTTAGCCTCCATAGTGGATCTGACGCTCACAATTTTCTTGCATAATTTCCAAGAAACTATAACAACACTGAGTCAAAATACATAAGCACTAATTGACTTATTTCATCAGAGTCGAGAATCCAATTTGCATATGTGTAGCCTTTTAACATGGCCGGTAAATTAGTGTAATGAAGACTATAACTCAAGTAACCTTTAAGATACCTAAAAACTATAAACAAACCTTCTACAGATGAACATTAGGACATCGAGTGTACCCACTTAGAGTACTTACAACTTAAGAAATATCAGTTCTAGAATAGTTGGCTAAGTATATGAAGCTTCCTATAAATTAAGACATATCTAGTTTGCTCCACATGATTACATTTAAGTACCTTATCACGTAATAGGGATCACAAGGAGTACTAACAATAACACAAGAGTGCATATCAAATCTATGTAAATATTTTTCCACATAGTGATACTCATTTAAGGAATAAGCAGAAGTAGATCTACTCAATCTAATACCAAGAATAACATTAGAAATTCCTAAATATTTCATATAAAAGTTCTTACAAAGAAAATATTTAGTTTCAACAATAACAAAAGAATTGGATCTAAAAGTTTCATATATCATTAATACAAGAACATAATCATAGATGCATTACGAATAGTCTTAGAATAAGTGCATCCATCTGATTCATTCACAGTAAATATTGAAGACAAATAGTTTTCTCAAACGTGTCATATTCATTCCATGCCCCAATAAAGGTCATGTTGTTCATAGAAATATTTAAGTTCATTTTAGTATTCTCACCTTCTCTATCAGATATAATCCTCTACAATGTCTTCTCAATTTAGTTATTTACTTGTGACTATTATAAATATTTCCATTTATACATCTATAGATTCAAACAAGTAAATGCAACAATATTTAGAAAAGTCATCAATAAATATCGCAAAGTAGTGCATGTCATCTCAAGTAAGAATACAATTTTGATCACACATATATCAACACGAGCAAGATCAAGAAAATGTGTGTTTCTTTGTAATGATATAAAGGGTTTATTAGATAATTTAGCTTGAGTACATATTTGGAATATAACATCGTTCGAGATAGGTTTTTTGGAATAAAGTATATGTGAAACATATGGTTCATGGTGTTCTTTTTGACATATTCCAACCTATCACACAAAACATTTCATAAATAGAAGTAGAAATATCACTAAAGAAATTATTACTAGTATGAGAGGTACCATTACAAGAAGAGACACTGAGATTAATTAAACCCCCATAGGTGTAACCAACACCTATGTAAGAACCAAATCTACAAATTTCAACTTTGTTCCCTTGAGAAAAAAGAGTATAATAAAACCACATCTAATAGGTTTTTCTTAAAATTAGGAACATGTACAACATTTTGCATTCTAAGGACTTTCTCAGATATGAGATTTAGATCCACACATCCATAGCCTACAATCTTCTTCATGGGCTCTGCATCACCTCAATATGTCCCACAATTGTTGTCAATGTGATTATTAGAAAAAGTAGAATGACCTTAGAATATGTGAGAAGCCACTTAAGATTCCATCCACTAGTTATCACTAGAATAATGTTAGCACTAAGAATAAGAGAATTTCTAGTATCTAACCTTTTGATAGAAGACACATCAACCTTCACAATGATCATGTTCACTGCTGCATTCATAGAGGTCTAGTTAGTGTTCTTACTTCGAGCATTATGGTCCATGCAAACATTGACAAGAAGAGAAGGTTTGCCACATGCATCATAAATGCACTAGCCTCCAGAATCTGAGTCCTTACAATGACTTCGATGCTGATGTCTAGTAGTCTACAAGGAGCAAAGAGGAGCCAAGCGGGGGAGTCGGGCTCAAATGAACAAGAAGCTACAACTCGAAGTCCCATTCATTCTTTACCAATGAGTGATGTTATTATTTGACTGGCCAAGTCCGGAATAAGATCAAAGCTGGGTTTCCTTTTTGAAAGAATCGTCTTGGACTTAGAATTGAACTTGCTTGATTTCTTCTTGAATTTGACATCATTTACTAGGTTCACCGAGGTTTTATCCTTAACATCCTTTTCCCCTATGATGGAGTTCTATTTCATAGGATTTCATTAAGGAGGACATTATTAAATCATCATGACTATGATAAAGAGTCTTGGAAAAGTCCTTCCTAGATTGAGGGAGCGTTCCAATTAGGGCTTCCACTGCACATTCTCCTCAAGCTTATAACCACTAGCAATATGTTTTTGAGATGAGATTTTGGTACTCAAGTACTTGGGCTGGAACAGGCTTAGTATCCACAATATTCAATTTATTCCATTAAACAAAAGCATATAGTTCTAGCACAACATCTTGCATTTCAAACAATTCATCCAAAACAACCTAAAGCTCACATGAAGAAGTTAGCTTGTGGTAGATGGCATAGAACGCATGAAAAATTCTGGATAAGATCCTACCATGACCAAGACAATCTATTTATTTGGGTGTCTTAGTAGTTGAAGATGGAGAGAAGGGATTCACCAAATTTTGCAATTAGGACATCAAAAGCATTAGAAATGGAATTGAGATATGATTCAAATTCCATAGGTGGTCTCGTAGCAGAATCAAAACCTAAGAAAGTGAGCCAAATTTTATTTTTTTCCCAACGACAAAAATTTTATCCCATTATTTTTATAGCTTAAGGATAACTATGTCTATTACGACCCCACCTTCTGGTAACCCCCAATTAAGGGAGACCGAGAGGTCAAAGTTGCACCCATAATTTCCGGATCAAAGTTTCGACAATTAACCAAGAACAATTATTAAATTTTAACAGACTAAACTGAAAAGCTATAAGAAAATATACTTTTGCATACCTTTTTTTTTTTTAAAACATGGATCTCTAAACTTCTATCCACTTAAGGATTCTACTCTAACTAATCCTCCTTGTATTTTACTTTATGTATTTCCTAATATGACGATTTACTGTTTGTTCTTTTGGCTTGAACCTAAAACGCCAACAAACAAAACGTCAGTCAGCCGAAGCTGGTATGTGGGGGAAACAATAATCATGCAATTATTCTTAACAATGTAATCATTCAATTAATCATTTAATAACCAAGATTACGTTTTAAGCCATACTACTCAATCCTTACCTATCCCCTAACTCTGTGCTATCCCTGTAGTGGACTTGTATGCTACCTCTCTTTAGGTAGATTCTTACCCCCATGCACCTACCTTACATGTATCCAATACCTAGGGTAATAGAGTCGCATGGCACTACCCGAAGGTAGCCCAATATCTAAATCATGATGACTGACACAAATTTACTGTGCGTAGAAACGCAAGTGTACGCATCAAAGTAATATAGGCCTTTGTGAGGCCCAAGTCGAACTCAGGGATATGTGAAATTGTCGGAGACTCCTACTAACTACTCGCGATCAGCTAGACCGATCAAATAGTTGAGAGTTGTTGTTAAAATTGAAAGAAAATAAAAAATAAAAACAAAACAAAACAAAGCAATCGATTAAATGTTTGGTTTAATCAATTCAAAATGAGATCTTTAGGATTGCGGTTTCACCGCGGGTTTTCATTGTATTAAATTCTATGCAGTCACTCAATCTTATCTCTCTATCTGGGTAGTGGTCTGAAATCAGAATTGCCCACTGTTGTGGTACAATTCACTACCTACGTCTAGGTCGGTTCCACCGTCATAGTAACCTATACCCTAAACTAGGTGCATTAAAAACGATCTCTCGGTATCCACCATTATCCTTACACCACCTTGTTCAAGGGATTTGTCAATTAATGTAAATTATGTCTCTTTTCAACCATTAATACTTCTTTCAAAGCAATTAAGGGCATTAGATTATTATTATGGTGATCAAGCATAACAATATAATTGAGAAAACGAAATTATACCACAGATTTAAGAGATAAGATATGAATTACTTTGATAAAATTGTCATATAATGAATTTCTGGGCTACTCCCGGTCCTAAAGACAAAGGGGATTAGCCCCGCATGTTCATCTCAGAGCAAAACGTGGAGTAGAAAAAGGGAAACATGGAGAAAAACGTGATTGAGCGGTGAAACCCCTGAACGGAGAAGATCCAAGCGATCCTTGGCGTGGAATATGCGTTCTCCCACCTTTCGGTGGTGGAAATCGTCTTCTTCAGCGTCTGGATCAGCTAGGGTGTGCTTCTGGGCTCCGTTCTTCTCTCCACACCTTCTCGCGATGTGTGCAGTAGCTAATGACATGATCCTCCCCTCTTGGGCGCCGTCATTAGGTATAATTCCCCGAGTTAGGTTGCCAATTAATCACAGCCTTCAGATTAAGATCAATCTGAAGCAAACTCATATCTGACGGTGTCGATACCATCGACGCCGGTCGATGGTATCGACCTAGCGTGATATCGGCAATTCTTCTTTTCTTTTGTCTTTGCACCTGATGCTATCTCAATACCATCGACGTGGGTCGATGGTATCGAAATTCATAGGCTTCAGTTTTTTCCTTTTACCGTCGTTGTAGCTCCACTAGTCGATAGTATCGACATATGGGTCGATATTATCGACTCACTTCTCGCCAGCAACCTGACGGTATCTCGATACCATCGACATCCCTGTCGATAGTATCGACTTTCTTCTGGTCCTTGCGGCTGGCAACCTATGGTCTGGTCAATGGTATAGACCACTGTCGATGGTATCGACAATAGCAGATACTTGTTTTTCCTAAAATTAACACACGAAACCACATAAGTCTACACAAAACATATTCTTGTGATAATTAATACTCAAAATGCTGAAATAAGGGAAATTTGACATAAAGAAGTAGCATAGACCAAAGTAGATGAATTATGCAAAATTAACCATGAAAATTACTAAAAAATGCATAAAACACATATCAAACCAGTCTATAAATGTGACTCAAAATCATCGCATCAAACTCCCCTAAGCTTGAACATTGCTCGCCCTTGAGCAACTAAACTTTAGAATAGAATTGCCAAAGTCAACTAAAGAACAAAGCATCACAACAATCATCCCATATGACTCCCACCGGACATTTGCATACCGGCCCTCGCTAACCACAGAATGATAATTACCCTAAAGGGGACAGTAATCATCCATAAAAAATGTCTACCTCAAAACTGATGAACACTATCACATAAGGCAATTAACATAATAGAATTCGCCGGTCCAGACATAGTGCATCTTGTGATCCCCTATACTACGTTACTCTCCCTAACTACCATCTACATGGAAGCAGTTCTCCTGATATTCACAAGTGAGGAGAAAATCATGGTGGCCTACCAATTCGAGCAACGGGTCGATGGAATGGGTGGCTAATGGAATAAGTGGAAGCATTATACGATTTCAACATGCATAAAACAAAAATGCCCTAAATGATGCAAATGCACATGAAAAATGCCCTAATGCCTAAGATTGGGTGGAATGATGCAGGTGCCTAATGCATAACATCCCATCTCAAAATGAAATGGATATCTAATTGAGCAACATCATGTACTCACTCATCTTAAAATGCAGGTGAGATTATGCTCCTTTCTCCTTCTTATTCTACTTGCTTCTTAATGACTTTCTCTTTTTTTTTCAATTTCTTTTTTTTTTCTTTTTTTTTCAAGCCCTTATATCCATAATTGCCAATGAATACTTTATTGAACTTACTCTTTCTGCATTACTCAAATATTTGAACTATTTAGAAGGTATGAAACAATTTAATTCACCATGAAGGAAGAAATGAGGTACATGATGTACTCTATGCGTAAAAGTTATGAATGTAACTAAATGACATGCACCTAAGGGAAATGTGCATGTATAACTGTTCTATTTTTTTTCATGCAAAACATATGAAAGTGGTTACAATGCAAGTCCTATCTACATGACATGCAATCAAAAAGGTTGAAACCGTACTTTAATTCCAAATCTTGTGGTGGATTGTAAAAAGCAATGAGGTGGACAGATCACAAGACTAATTGATTGAACCTTTGAAAAGTATTATGTGTCCCTCCTTACTGACCTGTGTATTAGTTAAGAGGTTTCTCTCTTACTTCAAATTAGAGTCTCATTATCATTTGATCAGTTTAGGCTCAAACAACCAATTCCGTCCACTTTCATGAATCATTAGGAATGTACAGTTGTGATTTTCTGTTTTAAAGTTGACAAAACCAATCATTTTCTTAAGTTAAGTGATCAAAGTTGAACAACACTCAAGCTTGCGAACACTCAAAAAATTTTAATTTCCCCTTAATTCCCATGTACATGCAACTGAGATGACACAAGACTTAAGACATCCATGATTACACTAGATAGAATGTGGATCCTACAAACAACTAAGATTGCAAGAAACAAATGACAAGAACAAAAGCAATAAAACTAAAAACAGAGAAAATAAAAGATAGAGTTGTTCCAACTACCCCCCCTAAGCTTGAATTCCACTATGGCCTCATAGTCAAAAACAATCTTACAGGTTGGAACAGAGATACCGATTTACTCTTCAGGCGGAGGTTGGTACTGTGGAGTCATGGGGTCCCAAGATGGATACTCCCCCTGGAAGCTCGGATCAAACTGAGCCCTAGGTGGAGGTTGCAGATAGCCTCCAAAGTAATTCTGGCTCCAATAGTGATCTTAAAACGGCTGATGTTGCATCTCCATCCTATGCAACCGATCATGAATCTGTTGTTGGTTGTCGAGGACAAGATGATCATTCTCGAAGATTACCCTTTGATTGTCCAGTAATTGGTTTGTAGTTTCCTGAACACCGGTATACAACTTCGTGTGATGATGTTGCGTCTGTTGTATGTCTTGCAACATAGCATACATACCCTGCATCGAATAGACATCCTCACTTGGCTGCGAGGGCGGTGGTGGTGGTGGAGGCTGTGAAGATGAAGATGCACCCGGATGCATGCGAGGACGCTTCTGTGGTGCCACTCGTGCCCGAAGAGGGGTGTAGGCCTCCTCGTCCTCTTCAGCCTCATCGTCATTGTTGGCATCGTCATCGTTGCCGCCGTCTTCATCGTAGTCAGCAATGGCTATGATAGGCCATCACAAGTGTTGCGTGCCTTCGATGTTGAAGACCGGATCGGGAAGCGAGCATTCTTGGTAAGCATGATTGACGTGGCAGTGTGCATACGCCAAGCCATCTCGAAGAAGGATGAGGTTGGAGCGGTGCAGATGTTGCAAGTTCACCTTGCTCTTGTTGGAGAGAGGAGTAAGCTGCTGGAAATTCAACCCAAGGTAGGAGGCCAGTTGGGTGATAAGCCCGCCAAAGTGAATTGGAGCTTTCTGTGTACTCCTCTTCACCGCCAAAACCCGTTGCAAAAAGAAAGATCCCCAGTTGCATTCTTGGCGCTTCAGGAGTTTATACAAGAAAAATAGGTTTCTCTCCTGAAACTTGCTGAGAGCCAGATCACCCCTAGCAAACAATGTAGAACTCACCATCCGGTGGAGTATCCGTACAAATGGATGCTCAAAGTCGGCTACCGCAGCATTGTGGTAACTCACTGACTTTCCCGGCGGCACCTTCACAAGCTCGGAAAAGATTGCATCGTAGTCGGTGCGGTTGTCCAGCCACCGGTAGTCAGACCACGAATGATTCCAGTTGAAGATCTTGTTGAACTACCGGAGTGTAATGGTGTAGTTGTTGTTGTACAACCGGAAAGACACCCGACCCTTGATCTACTCGCGGTCGGTGGCTATGACGTCATTGGCTACGACGCAGACGTCAAGCGACACCATAAACTCAGCCACCAGCTCCTTGTACGTAGGCCACTCACCGAAGAACGACTGGCCATCTGCATGAAACTCCAGCTCGTCAGGCCGTCTTCCCGTGTGTCGGGCGTGTCCCTTCAGAACGTAGTCAAGGTTAGCTTCGAACCCCAAGTTGCGGATGGCTTCCCGTTCAACATAACGGGTCAGCTCGATTTTTCTCTTTAAGATCTCCTCGTATATCTTCTTGACCTCCGCGGATGGATGAATCAGCCGCGGGCGTGCAATCGATGCGGTAGGTGGTGGCACGAATTCTAGGATTTCCATCGGGTCGGCACGTGATGACGTTGCACCAGCAACATGCACCATGATCGCGACAGAAAGAGGAATAGAGAGAGAGCTCGGTGAAGATCAAAGAAAGGAATCTCCGCTCGATGAAGAACGTGCTCGGTGTTTCTCGTCGTCGGGCAAAGATCACTCTGTAATACGCTCGGCACAGGTGAAGGAGGATTGCTCTGGAGTTGTGATGTCATATGACGCAAATCCTTCTCATATATAGTTGTGGCCGGCACTGCTGCATATCCGTCGATACCATCGATGCGAGTCGATGGTATCGACACGGTTAGCACAATCCATACTGCCGTGAGTATCGATGGTCGTCGATGGCTGGATCTGCGGGGCCCGGATTGCTGACACGTTGATACTATCGACGTGAGTCGATGGTCTCGACTCATCCCCCGGATCGACTTCCTGGTTGCTGCGATCGCCGTAGATCTTTCCTCGCGGATTGTTGACGTGGCACGTCGATACTATCGACGCGAGTCGATAGTATCGACTCTCTGATTAAGGAAAACCCTCACGAGGCCCGATCACCACCTACTGTGTGTGAATGTGTCGATATCATCGACAGAGCCGTCGATGGTATCGACTTTACTGAGACGATTTCTTCTGAATATCTCCAGAGATCTCAATGGTATCGACTGGCATGTCGATACTATCGACCTTGACTTGACGATCAACCTGTTGGTGTGTCAATACTATCGACGGGGCCGTCGATAGTATCGACGCAGTGCGATTTCTGCAGTCCCCAACCTGTACCACGACCGATACCATCGACGCAAGGGTTGATGGTATCGACTCTGCCTCAGTCCTGCACAATGAGCAAACGATCACGGTATCTTTTTTACACTAAAAACTAGGTTAAAACAACTCAAACTACGAATGTAAAGGAACTAAACTAAAGTACCAATGGTTGGGTTGCCTCCCAACAAGCGCCCTTATTTAACGTCTTAGGCTAGACGACTTGAAGCACGTCATGCATCCAAAAGTGAAATGAGTTTGACCTCATTCACCTTCCTCGTGTAATCTTCACCAAAATACAACTTCAACCTCTGTCCATTCACTAGAAATGTAGTCTCCCCATCATGCACCATGATTGCGCCATGTGGTCTGACCTCTCCTACTATGAATGGTCCACTCCATCAGGATTTTAGCTTCCCGGGATGCAACTTCAGCCTCAAATTGAACAAAAGCACACGATCTTCTTTCTTGAAGGTGCGCATCTGAATGTGGCGATCATGGATCAACTTTGTGCACTCCTTGTAGATCTGAGAGTTCTCATATGCATTCATTCACAGCTCATCCAATTCATTTACTTCAAGTAATCTCTTCTTCCCCGCTTCATCGTAACTCAAGTTGAGATTCCTCAGTGCCCAATGTGCTTTGTGCTCTAACTCCACCGGTAAGTGACAGGCCCGACCGTACGCCAACCAAAAAGGCGTGGTGCCTATAGGTGTCTTGTATGCCGTCGTGTATGCCCACAACACATCCGGTAGTAAGGCACTCCAATTCTTCCTCGTGGAAGCCACAGTACGCTCCAAGATCTTTTTAATTTCTCGATTGGAGACCTCCACTTGTCCTTGAGTTTGCGGGTGATACGGGGTACCAATGTTATGGTTGACCCTGTATTTTCTCAATAATACTAAGAACTTTTGATTCCGGAAGTGCGTACCCCCATCACTAATGATCATTCGGGGCACACCAAACCTGTAGAAGATATTTTCCTTAACGAACTTGCACACTACAGTAGAATCGTTAGTCCTCGTGGGTATTTCCTCCACCCACTTCGACACATAGTCAACAGCTAAAAGGATATACAAATTAGAATTTGAGGACACAAAGGGTCCCATAAAAACTATACCCCATAAATCAAATACCTCAACCTCCTGGAAAACATTTAGGGGCATCTCTTGTCTCTTTGAAATGTCACCCGCCCTTTGGCAGGAATCACATTGCCTCACGAACTCATAAGCGTCCCAAAACAAGGTAGGCCAGTATAGGCCACTTTCCAGTACTTTGGCTGCGTACGAGAGCTTGCATGGTGTCCGCCCATCGGTAGTGTGTGGCAATGATGAAGAACACTCTCGTATTCCACCTCAGGTACACACCTGCGTAGGACACCATCCCTACATTGCTTCAAGAGAATAGGGTCATCCCAAAAATAATATCGTAGAGAATGGAAGAATTTCTTCTTCTCTTGATACGTCCAATCATCTGAGATGATCCTGCAAGCAAGATAGTTCACAATAATGAAAACCACAGATCTTTAGAATTCACTTTCAAAAGTTGTTCATCCGGAAATTTCTCGGTAATGGGTATGTGTAAATCTTTTTCATCTACCCTCTCTAACCTAGACAAATGATCCGCTACAACATTTTCAATCCCCTCCCTGTCTTTGATTTCGATATCAAATTCTTGTAAAAGTAAGATCCACCTAATCAATCTAGGTTTGGAATCTTTTTTCTCCATCAAATACTTAATAGCGGCGTGGTCAGTCCAAACTATGACTTTCGATCCAACTAGATATTGCTGAAATTTTTCAAAAGCAAAAACAACGACAAGCAATTCTTTTTCGGTAGTCGTGTAATTTAGTTGGGCATCGTTCAAAGTCTTAGAGGCATAAAAAATCACAGCGGGTTTATTGTCCACCCACTGTCGCAACACAGCTCCAACAGCAAAATCGGATGCATCACACATGAGTTCAAACGGCTTGGTCCAATCCGGTGTTTGCACAACTGGTACGGAAATCAATTTTTCCTTCAGCACGTTGAACGCGTGTAAACATTTTCCATTGAAATAAAAAACAACATCCTTTTCTAGAAGCTCAGATAAAGGTTTGGCAATTTTTGAAAAGTATTTTATGAAACGACTATGGAAACCGACGTGACCTAAGAAACTTCTTACCCCTTTCACCAAATTTGGTGGGGGCAATTTGGAAATTACTTCAATTTTTACCGGATCTACCTCCAAACCTTTACTAGACACTTTATGTCCTAGCACTATCCCTTCACTCACCATCATATGACATTTTTCCCAGTTGAGGACCAAATGTGTGTCCTCGCAACGTTGTAACACCTTATCTAGATTGTAAAGGCATTCATCAAATGATGCACCATAAACCGAGAAATCATCCATAAAGACCTCTAGACAGTGTTCTACCATATCATAAAAAATGGCGAGCATACAACACTGAAAGGTCGTCGGTGCGTTACATAATCCAAAGGGCATGCGGCGGTACGCAAACGTTCCATAGGGACAAGTGAAGGTGGACTTCTCTTGGTCCTTAGGATCTATCGAAATCTGATTGTACCCTGAATACCCATCTAGAAAATAGAAATGTGATCGGCCGGCTAAGCGCTCTAGAATTTGATCAATAAACGAAAGAGGAAAATCATCCTTTAGCGTAGCGGCATTCAGTCGTCGATAATCTATACAAACTCGCCACCCGGTTACCAAGCGGGTGGTGACAGGTTCATTTAAGAGATTATGAGTAACAGTTATTCCCCCCTTTTAGGGACTACCTGCATGGGACTCACCCATGTCGAGTATGAAATTGCATAGATGATACATGTGAAAAGAAGCTTAATCACATCCTTCTTCACAACCTCCATCATGCTCGGATTTAGTCGACGTTGTGGTTGAATCACCGACTTGGCTCCCTCCTCGAGCCGAATCTTATGCTGGCACAAAGTAGGGGAAATCCCCTAGATATCTGCAACAGACCACCCAAATGCGCCCCGGTGGTTCTTCAGCACTATCAGCAACTGGTCCTCCTCCTCAGCACTCAGATAAGTAGAAATAATCATAGGCAACTTTTCTTCCTCAGCTAGAAACACATACTTGAGGCGCGGTGGCAGTGGCTTCAACTCCAATTCCGGTGGGCTGATAAAGGATGATTGGAGCGGAGGTGGTAGTTCTCCTAAATCCTCATAGTGCCTCGCATAGAAGCACGGAAACATCTGAAGCATCTTGGCGCACTCCTTCAGCGATTTGCTTCTCATCCAATCATGAGTGATATTGACTAAACATGCCTCAAGTGGTAATTCCAGATATGCATCAAAAACTGAATTTGTTATAGCCTCATCTTCAGTAGAGGGAGGAATGTCCTCATCCTCATTGTTCAGAAAACCTACAGCCTTACAAAGGGATACCACCTTGGTCTTCTCCATGATATCCACAACCAAAGTCCCTTTTTCCACCTTGGTCATTACATGGGCCATATCTAAAAATGGCTTCCCTAGACAAAGTGAGATATTGTTATCAAAATGTTTTATCATGTGGCATTGCTCCTTAGATTTAGGTGAAGTGGCGCTGGAAGGCATGACCATCTAAAATCGGTCATCGGCTATACCTAAGGTCAAACGACCTCTCCCCATCTCAAGTATCATGTCAGTCGTATCTTGGAAGGGTCGTCCGAGCAGTAGCTCATTGCCTTGTTCATCTTGCATCTCCATGATGACAAAATTTGCTGGAAATACAAATCGATCCACTTTCACTAGCACATCTTCACAAATCCCGTATGGCTTTACTACTGAATTGTCTGCCAACTGGATTGTCATGTTGCTCGGCTATGACTCTTTTAATCCCAGCTTCTTGAATGTAGAGAGAGGCATCAAGTTAATGCTCGCCCCTGAGTCACATAGTGCTTCACCAAACTTAACTTTCCCAATGTAACATGAGATGTTGAAACAGCCTGGATCTTGCCTCTTTGGTGGCAATGTGCCCATGATGAAGGCACTCACCTGCTCCTTAAGCACAACAACCTCTGTGTCTGGAATTTTTCTCTTCTTGGTGATGATGTCTTTCAGAAATTTCCTATAAGAAGGGATTTGCTCAATAGCTTCCATTAAAGGGATGTTGACTGAAAGCTTTCTAAAACTGTCTAGAAACTTTTTAAATTGAGCATCCACTTTCCTTGCCTTAGCACTGTTCAGATATGGGACCGGGACAGCCTGTGCCCTTTGATGCGGTGGCACATAAGGTGTCCTTCTCTGAGGCTCCTCCTCCTCTGAAATAGGATTGTCAGTAGCATCCGCTGCTATGTCCGCAACTAGTTCTGCGACCAGTATGGGCAGCTCCTCAGTGGCCTCACCTTCAAATTCTGCTTGGGGTTTGCTTGGTTCATCGGCTCTGGGGTTTAACAGTTTCTTACCACTTCTTAGCAAGATGGCCTTCACCTGCTGGTTTCCTCCTGGAACATTAGTATTACCCGGAAAACCTGGGTGCGCCGGCTTCTTCAAATTGGCTATCTCCGCTGCCATTTGTGCCATGGACGTCTTTATTGTCCTCATTTGAGCCCCATGACTCTGCAGTGTCTGCCCAAATTGGTTCATAAACTCCCCTTGTTGCTTTATTTGCTGACCGAAAGTAGTCATGAGTTCTTGATTTTGCTTTATCACTTGATTGAGCACCTCTGTGCTCTTATCCTCCACTACTGGCTGGGGTTTTGCATCTGGATCCTGCAAGAAGTTATTTCGATCCTTCCAAGAGAACTTCTTGTCTTTCCTCCATGAATAGTCATTATTCCTGTAGCCTTGCTGCTACCTCATGAATTTAACTTGAGCCTCATCCTCGGACTCAATATCCTCCTTTGCAAGCAGTTTCTTTGCAAGAAGATCCATCTTCTCATTCAGCTCTTTGATTTCTTTAGATTCCCCTGCCACTCGAACATGCTCCACGACGTCTCTTTCGCCCCACGATTGCTTCTTGGCCATGTTCTTTAGGATTTCCCAACACCTGGTGTCCGTGTTGTTCAAAAAGAATCCTGAGCTGGCTGAATCGAGGTTGCTTCTATCATGCTCGGAGAAAGCAAAATAGAAGATCTTGACATGTGTCTCCTTGTCAAGCCCGTGATGCGGGCACCACCTGAGCATGATCTGAAACCTTTCCCAGGTCATAGAGTAGGTCTCTCCTACTTTTTGGGTGAAGTTGTGGATCTTCCTGATCATGTCATTGGTCTTCTCGGGCGGGAAGAACCGTTCAAAAAAAACCTCCACCATGTGGTCCCAAGATTCCACATATTCATCGTCCAGGTTATGTAACCACTCTCGTGTGTTTCTGGCTAGAGAACTCGGGAAGAGCTTCAAGTAGAGCACATCTTGTGGAAATCTGTCTATTTTTATCATATCACAATTCTCCACAAATTGACTTATATGTGCAACGGGGTCTTCATTCTTGAGCCCATGGAAAGCATTCGACTTCACCAAGTTGATTAAAGCCCGATCAATCTTGTATGTCGGAATATTAACTGACTGCTTCTTGATCGGCCCCTTGGAAGCGGATGAGGAAGAAGCCTTGATCTTCTCCCATATTGTCTGTGGCTCTTCCATTTCTTCTTGTTCGGATCCTAAATCTATTTCTTCTAAATGGTCTTGATTGTGGCCTTCCTCGTCGTCAGGTCCCGTCAGTGGAACCTCTGGTTCTTGTTGTGTGTAGTTGGTACTACGCGTCTGCACCATGCACAGTACCTGCAAATAGAAAAATTTAATTTCAGTACAGTGCTTGAAGATTGCAAATATTTATAAAATAGACTATGAATTTTTAAAATGATAAAAAAAAATGTGGCCTAGAGTGGCCGCTTGCAGCACTCGTAGTGTCGACAACTTGTCGTATCCCCGACAACGGCGCCAAAAACTTGACACGAATTTACCATTCGTAGAAACGCAAGTGTATGCGTCAATGTAATACAGGCCTTTGTGAGGCCCGAGTCAAACTCAGGGATACGTGAAATTGTCGGAGACTCCTACTAACTACTCGTGATCAGCTAGACCGATCAAATAGTTGAGAGTTGTTGTTAAAATTGAAAGAAAATAAAAAATAAAAATAAAACAAAACCAAGCAATCGATTAAATGTTTTGTTTAATCAATTCAAAATGAGTTCTTTAGGATTGCGGTTTCACCGTGGGTATTCATTGTATTAAATTCTATGCAGTCACTCAATCTTATCTCTCTATCCGGGTAGTGGCCTAAAATTAGAATTTCCCACTGTCGTGGTACAATTCACTACCTACGTCTAGGTCGGTTCCACCGTCGTCGTAACCTATACCCTAAACTAGGTGCATTAAAAATGATCTCTCGGTATCCACCATTAACCTTACACCACCTTGTTCAAGGGATTTGTCAATTAATGTAAATTTCGTCACTTTTCAACCATTAATTCTTTTTTCAAAGCAATTAAGGGCATTAGATTATTATTATGGTGATCAAGCATAACAATATAATTGAGAAAACGAAATTATACCCCGGATTTAAGAGATAAGATATGAATTACTATGATAAAATTTTCATACAATGAATTCTCGGGCTACTCCCGGTCCTAAAGACAAAGGGGATTAGCCCCGCATGTTCATCTCAGAGCAAAATGTGGAGTAGAAAAAGGGAAACATGGAGAAAAATGTGACTGAGCGGTGAAACCCCTGAACGGAAAAGATCCAAGTGATCCTTGGCATGGAATACGCGTTCTCCCGCCTTTCGGCGGTGGAAATCGTCTTCTTCAGCGTTCGGATCGGATGTGGCGTGCTTCTGGGCTCCGTTCTTCTCTCCACACCTTCTCAGGATGTGTGCAGCAGCTAATGATGTGATCCTCCCCTCTTGGGCACCGTCATTAGGTATAATTCCCGAGTTAGGTCGCCAATTAATCACAGCCGTCGGATTAAGATCAATCTGAAGCAAACTCATATCTGACGGTGTCGATACCATCAACGCCGGTCGATGGTATCGGCCTAGCGCGATATCGGCAGTTCTTCTTTTATTTTGTCTTTGCGCCTGATGCTATCCTGATACCATCGAAGCGCGTCGATGGTATCGACATTCATAGGCGTCGATTTTGTCCTTTTACCGTCGTTGTAGCTCCACTAGTCGATAGTATCGACATATGGGTCGATAGTATCGACTCACTTCTCGCCAACAACCTGATGGTATCTCGATACCATTGACATCCCTGTCGATAGTATCGACTTTCTTCTGGTCCTTGCGGCTGGTAACCTGTGGTCTGGTCGATGGTATCGACCACTGTCGATGGTATTGACAGTAGCAGATACTTGTTTTTCCTGAAATTAACACACGAAACCACATAAGTCTACACAAAACATATTCTTTTGATAATTAATACTCAAAATGCTGAAATAAGGGAAATTTGACATAAAGAAGTAGCATAGACCAAAGTAGATGAATTATGCAACATTAACCATGAAAATGATTAAAAATGCATAAAACACATATCAAACCAGTCTATAAATGTGACTCAAAATCATCGCATCAATGACTTGATGGTCCTACCCCATTGGTAGCCATTTACTAAGTCATTTAATGACCTAAAGGACCTACCCCATTGGTAGCCATTTACTAGGTCAATCTATAAAGCTATAGAGGGGACTAGGATCTGAGCTAGTAGGCACATCTCTTATGTGATAGTCATATTCACATTATAATTTGCATGAATTAAAATCATCCAACAATTAATTCATGACATCGATGAAAACTTCGGTAAACCTCGAAAAACTAACTCGAGATATTCATAAGCATAACCACATACCTGATCTGATGATTTGAACAGAAATATCCATGCAAATAAGAATCCAAGAAAGCAAGCATTTTCAATAAGATCCTGAAATAATCATGTAATTCCCTTTTTATTACTCATGTCATCAAGATCTAGCTCGCTTCCTAGGGTTTCTAGTTCACTTTTAGGGTTTCCATTGCAATTAGGGTTTCCCTTCATCTTTTACTATTTCAAACCCTAATTTTATACCATTACTCATAAACCCTAATTATCTCATCTATTCTTCAATATTAAGGTTATCTTAACAACATATAACTCTATTTCCATATTAAAGGCACATTAATAATTAATTAATTTCATCAAGCTTCTTTTTCATTAAAGCTACTATATTTATCCTTTTAATCCATGACAAGATCATTATGCGCATCTATCATTAATTCAAAGTTCATTAGGGTCTAATTATCATATGAACTCATTTTGCCATCAATTCCACCATTTATTCATGAAAAGACCCTAATTACTACATATAGGGTATTTATCCAAAATTAAGGACTTTTATATGCAAATAACTTAGAACCATCCTTTAAGAATCATAGTCTCACATTTTTCAAATTATATATGATCTTATCCTCTTTGACCCTAAATTAGGGTTTCTAAATACTTAATCATTCTCATATGAGGTAAAACCCTAAATCATGCAATTTTACATCTATATCAGGTTCGAATCTAACATTATTATTCAATAGGTTATTAATACTTCAATTAACCCATTAAGAATTCTAGATTCAACCTTTAATCACAAAAAAGGTTTTTAACTTAACTTTTAATGCATTTTTCATCAACTTATAGTAGTTTTGCAATTAGGAATGGAATCAATCTTTAATATCATTTTTATTGGATTCCTCTCGTTCTACTAATCAAAATTCATATATTACTTGTCCTAATCGGAGTTACCAATCATTAGATATGATTTTTGCAAGTAAATGACCTTCCGGCCAATCAGAGATTACCACGTCACCAAGTTCCCATGCATGCGGCTTGCTTTGGAAATATAATGAAATGATGACTCTGCCCCCACTTAAGTTGTCGATGCTTCATACCCCGGAGGGGTAGAACTATCCAACGTCCTCCAGGTTGTCTTCAACCTCGGGCAGCCCTACCTGGCCGCCGTTGCAGCCTGGTGCGACCTCCGTCTCTTACTCTCAGGGCAACGATTCTTGCCGGAAGTCACTCCTCCACTTCCGCCACTCCATGGCGCACACGGGGCACCCTCAAACCCTGGCCATGGTGGTCGTCTTCGTGCTCTCCCAGCCATGCACAATGGCCATCATTGCAGCCTAGGTGTCGTTGTTGCGTGCGCTCTAGGGCATGGATTCGATGGAGAAACGGCTCCTTGACACCGTGCGACACCAGGCCTTCATCACACCCTTCTGGTTTCCCTTCTTTGCATCATTCTTATGGTGATATTGCTGTTAGGGTTTGAAGATGAAAGCAAGGAAGAAGAGCGACGTGTGGGATCCTCTAGACTTGGCCCAGGGCTGTACCCCTTATATAGGGGAGGGTAGATAGGCCCTAGGTTGTTTATCCACGAGATCCAAGAGGAAAAACAAGCTCCACACATAAAGGAAACCTTTTCCTTCCTTGAGAAGAAATCTTCTCTTTCCTAACTTATTCCTTTGATATTCTTTATCCTTGATATATTAGAATTTCGAAAATCTCTTCTTTTATCTTCTTAGTACTTGCCCTTTATTCTAGTGGCACGAAATTCTGTTTTCATTTCATAAAAAATACTCCCTTTATTGGTATTTTCTCTTTCTTTCCTCTTTATTGGGACTCCTTGGATCCCAAGAAACTCTATTATTTCGAAATCCTTTTTATTGGATACTCATTATCCTTCTAGGTGCATCTAAATGCATTATCCTTCATTATCTTGTTTATTTCTTATTAAAATAGTTCTTTTTGAGGATTTGTCTTTATTTCTCTTTTATTTTCCTCATTAGTATTCATTTTATAATTAGTAATCCTTGGGATACGAAAATCCACAAAGGATCACTCAATTATACCTTTTTCCACTTAGTTCCAACATTTTAACATTATTTTCAATTTCTTTCTTACTAAAGAAATACTTAATTAATATTTTCTTTTCTTATTGCTTTCTTTTTGCAACTTTGGACTCCTTGGAACCCAAGAGGCAAGAAATCCCTCTTTGGATTTGCCTTCTAGAGGTTTCCACATTTTTTTTATTAAATATTCAATTATTCATTCACTAATTGAATTTTCTTGTTATTTGGGCCCAATAGCCAATAAAGCCCACAACACAATCATCAAGGCTATTGTAAATGAAATCCATTTATTTGAAGAAAACTATATCATTATTTGTTCAAATATCTTTAATATGATAAATTACATTTCTCACCAAATGAACCCAAAATTTGGGGTTGTAACAATGTCTTCCATGCTCATCATGGTTTAGGGTTGATATAATGTGAAATGTAATGAGTCAAGTTAACAACTACAATCATATACTAGAAATAGGAATTTGTCTTCACAAATGTTGGATATATTTCTATTTGAAGTTAATATTATAGAAGTTCATTAACTAGAATAAACATTAGACAATCCAATAAAAAATAAACAACAAAGATTATTGAGTTTAGAAGAACACGTGGATGAAGGCACCTCACACATCACTGTCATAAAGAAAAAAATCCACCACTCCTATGTATGATCTTGATTATGGGTTTGCCTCCCAAATTCAAAAATTTGCATCTCTTGATATGGCCTTTGGAAGATAGCAATAGGTTAGTGTCGAATAGTTCATTGGAACTTGATGTTGTAAAAAGGCCAGATTGTACAAATCACATTTAGATGTACAATAGTGGGTAGCAATAACTGGATAATAAAGAAGACGGTGATCTAGAATAAGGTGATGTAGTGGGGTAATGGAAAGGTGATGGAGGTTGCAAACAACAGTAAGCAATACACAACAATGACAAATTCACACATAACAACTCTATGATTGTTCTTGTATGATTTTTGTATTCTTGGTGATTTATAGATGTGTCAAATTGGTCCTCTGTATAGTAAGACATAGTTAACAAGATCGGCATCCAACTAGTCATTTTTCTCTCTAATATTAATTTTTGAATGATTTCCCATGTGTTTGTTAGGTGCACCAAAACAAAACAGAGGGGACTCTGACCAACCAACCAAATAACTAATGAACCTTGCTAGAAAGAGGGTAGAATCTATTTACAAGAGGAATAAGGTTTGGGTGACTCAAGGAAATTAATTTTCCAAGACAATTAAGAAAATAGTAAATTATGTATCTTTTAGAATCCAAATGTAACATCCCAAAATTTAATTAAGGTAAGATTAGGGTTTTAATAGAAACTTTCCACTAATTAATTACAAATATTGGACTTTGGTGAAATTTACCCAAATAATGAATAACAGACTGTCAATATAATTGTTGAGTCGAAAACTACTCCCATCTCAAAACTTACTAAAATAACTAAGGAGAGGTTAATTCAATTTATGATAAATTTAATTAACATAATAAAACATACATGATTTGTGAATAAGTGAATGTCACAAGCTAAATCTAATTAAATTAGAAATTTTTAGACCCTATAAATAGATTGTGGTTCAATTCTAGTATCATTTTAACTTCATCTAAACATGTAATTGATTCCAGGAAGTATATATATAGTTATTCATTAATTTTAGTTGAAATTTCCCAAATATCTTAATCTAATCTAAAGTTGAGAGTTTATCTATTTTCACGTGCATTTTTTTTCTCTTTGACCCTTTTCTCAGCCAATCCAATTACACCTCTTTAATTTCTAGTCATGAGGACTCATTACACGTCTAGTGGTCTCTCTCTCTATCACCTGAATTCAAGTTGAATTAGAAGAGAAACAATTACCAACAACTCAAAATATCTTGCTCCAGTCCTCCTCTACCCTTTATAACTTCGTCATCACATTCCTCATATCGCCTTGAGACTAGGAAACCCTACTTGAATTGGGTTTTGTTACCCAGAGAGTCTAGATGATGTGTTTCTCCTTATTCCACTGAAACCCAAACTCTAGTTGACTACCACGCCACCCCACTCCAAGAAACCTATAAGTAAGCCCTTAAAAACCATGTTGTTACCATAGATATCTCCTAGAAACTACTCCCCCTCTCTCATTCATCCTGGATTTAGATCCCTGAGGTCGGCCTTGATCTTGTCCCCTCTTCTAGTCATGGAAGAGAGGTTGGATGCCCCATAGGCTCACCAATGATTTGGTCTTAATCAAGGGGCCTCTGCAATGCTTTTCTAGTCACCAATTTGGTTCCTTGAACAGTGAAGTTGGTTCCCCTTTTTCTTCAACTTACCTCAATTCAAGAATCCATGACTATTCTTGATGATGGTGTTGAGGTATTTTCATGGTTTTTCTTTCTTCGGCTCTGCCTGACTCGCTGTGTGGGTTTTAATGCTTTTTGAATTTTTATCACTTTCACGGTCTCACTTCCCATTCCCATTCTGGAGCCAGTCATGGAGGGACCAGTACTTGTGGTTTTTGGGTGCTTAAACAAATGTGATTTTCCTATTATCATGAACGAATATTAGTGGATATGATGCTTCATTTCTATGGATTTTGGTTTGGGAATTTATTGTCTTGGATTCCTGAGAATCAGGCATTTTGACAGAGCTCTCTCACTTCCAACGTGATTCAGAGAAGCCATGGGTGCATGCATTTGTGGATCGAAGATTAGAAAGAATGGATTTCCAATTTTGCCCCTCAAGAGTGTTTACCTATGTTGCGGCCACAAGAGTATTTTGGGTTTTATGTTTTCTAAGGTGGTCAGAAAATGTGGCTCTTGATTGGGAAGCTTTTACATGATTAGATCCAATTGGACCACACAATCATGGGAACGAATCCAACTATCCATAAATTAGGATAATGATGCACACATAGGTTATTAAGAATTTCTGATTGGTCAATTATTTGTAAATTCATAGTAAATCAATACGTAAACAGAATCATACGCAAAAATACTCTTTGGGAAGGATTTTTTATGAGGAATCTATTTTTAAGATTTTCAAAGTCTAATTACATAATGTTAGACCATGTTTTTATAATGACCTAATGTACCTAGATTAGGAGGTTAATTGAGATAATAATTAATATAAATTATGTTAATTGCAGGCCACTTAGGATTGACTCTAGATAAGAGAAAATAAGTTAGAATCTATTTTTCTCTAGGTAATGGGTCATTCTACCATTCACAATTGTATGTAGTTGATTGAATGTTATGTATAAAGTAGAAATTATGATTTCAAATTGAATGTTCTAAATCATGATCAATATATTAATTTTTTGGTTATTTATGCTCTTTGGGACTTATGTTAAGTAATATTAGATATTAAGATTAAGGAGAAATGAGTTTCAAGTTAAAGCTTTATTAGGGAGAAATCACATCAAGTTTCAAATTATTTTCATGCTCATGCTAATGTTAATGTTAATATAATTAAAATTAAATAAGCTTTTATATGCTTCTCAAATCATGGACCTCAAAAGGTCGTCAAGGAATTTCCTAAAAATCATGTTCTCTTAAGTGAACCTTACAGAGAATTGCATATAGTTACTACTCAATTCTTCATATAATCAAATGACACAAGAATGTTTATATTCAATTCATGTCATATATATACATGTATTTTCTCTTATATGAATCTTTTTAAGACATTGTATAGTGTTTTATTTATTTTATTTACAATGAGTATCATAATATGACACCCCTTTTAAAATATCAATGCTTCTTATCAATTATTATATGTATTCAAAACTAGGGTGTTTCTATAATGTTATCATAGCAAACAAGTAGATGCCACCAGAAAACTACGCGATTCATATGTTTTGGTCCTAGATATAGAAGAACTAAGAAAAAGATATTGGAAATTAAAGAAGAGATCTAGGTAGGATACACAAATTTACATAAGGATGAGAATTACATGTCTACATGCTTTGGACTTTTATGCTAACTCTAGAATTGTGCATGGCATTCTCTCTGTCTCTCTCTATCTCTCTCTCTATCTCTCTCTCTCTCTGGCATGTTTGTAATATGGGACACAAGCTTACATGGTTTTGTAGAGAGGATGTCATGTGCATATAAATGTATTGTCATGCTTGTGTTTCCCTTTTGTGTGCATCTAGTATGGGACATGTGCCTAAGGTGAGTTAAGATAAGTGTGATAAGATGTCTCAAATCTAGATATATGACCGGGCAGAATGTATCCAAAGGAGACAAAGAAAATAGGAGTTGGCATTAAAAGTTTGAGACATATAATCATTGAAACCTAATCAGATACATAATAAGACAAAGCATTCATATGAAGGTATATAATTTGACATATACAAGTGAGTTGGATTCAAAGTGTAATTCAAACCATAATTGTCTCCCTAGAGATGGGGAAATCTATATTCCTTGTCCCGTGACATGATGATGTTATGAGATAGATTTCAAGCTTCATCAGAATTATATACACATATCAGTCTACTTTAGATATTTAACCATGTGAAGGTCATACCCTAAGTATGATAATTAGACTTAAAGATAACATAAGAGAGTCATCATACATAGAACAAGTAAACCCCTACAGGGTTAGTACCTATAATTCTTGATGAGGAAATTTTTATAAGGTGGGTAGAATTGTAACATACCAAAATTAGGTGAGATATGGATTTAATAGAAATATTTCACTAAGTATTTAAAAATTTTGGACCTGATGTAATTTCCTCTAATAATATATAACATGACATCAAGATAATATTTTGAGTGGAAAACCACTCCCAATTTAAAAATTTACTAAAATAACTAACTATGAGAGATTAATTCAATTTATCTTATATTTTTATTGAGATAATGACACTTATAGGTTTGTGAATAAATGATGGTCAAAACCTAACTCTAATTGGACAAGAAGGATCTAGACCCTTTAAATAGATGACAATTCAATTTCAGTGTCACTTGAACTTTATTTGATCAACTAATTGAATTAAGGAAGTACCTATATGGTTATTGGTTAATTTTAATCAAAAATTCCTTACTATTCTAATCTGACCAAAAGTATAGAGTTTATGCACTCGAATGTGCATCTTTTTTCTATCATTCCCTTTTCTCATATGATTTGATGGCAATTCTTTGACTTGAGTCACAAGGACTCCTTGGACGACTAGTGGACTCTCTCAGTCACTCGACTCCGGATCGGGTTAGATGAGGCATAGAGTCCAACAATGTCTAGACTTAAAATCTCTAGTTATGGTCCTCCTCGGCCCTTTTTCTCTTCATCCTCACATTCTAGGTCTCACCTCTACCTTCATAGGGTTTTGTTATGTACAGATTCCACATGATGGGATTCTCCATGTTTTACTAAAACCCAATATCCAATCGACTACCACACTACCCTAATCTAGAAAACCTATCAGCAAGCCCTCAAAAATAGTCATGGTACCCAAATCCTAGAAACTACTCCCACTCCCTCATTCATCCACAAGTTAAATCTGCAAGATTGGACTTGGACAGTCATGCAAGGAGGCCAGATACCCTAGAGGTTCGATGATGCTCTAGTCTTGATCAAGGGTCCTCCGCAGTGCTTTCCTACTCAACAATTTGGCGGCTTGCACGGTAACTCTTGTTCCCATTTGTTTTTCTTCCTGTTACCTCAGTTCATTAAATCCAAAATTGTTCTTGGTGATGGTGTTGAGATGTTTTCATGGCTTTTCTTTCATTTGGCTTTTTCCTGACTTTTTGTGTGGTTTTTTATGATTTGTGTGGGTTTATTGCCTTTGTGGTCTCACTTGCCATGCCAATGCATAAGGTAGTCATTTTGGGAGAAGGATTATTGTTCTTGGGTGTCAAAGCATACATTCTTGGATTGTTATCATCAACAAAGTTTGGCTACAATCATGTTTCTCCTCTCATGAATTTGGTTTGGGAATTTATTGTCCTGAATTCTTGAGAATTGGAAGTTCTGACTGAGGTCTCTTGCTTTCAAGGAGATTCAGAGAAGCTAAGTATGCTTGATATTTGGATCAAATATCAGAGTGCAAGTATATTTAGTTTTGCCCCTCACATATTTTTCCATGTATCGCAACCACAAGGGTATTTTTGGTTTTCATTTTCTAAGGTGGTCACTAACACACATGTGTCATTTGGGAAAATTAAGCCACACAAGTTGGATTTGGTTGCAACACGTCAACATGGATCCATATCCATCAGTCTACTAATTTTGATAATGATGCACACATGGAGTTTTGGTGAATTTTGATTGGTTGAGTATTTAGAAATTCATAGTAAATCAACAATTTTTTTGACAAATACATAAAAATATTCATTTGAAATGTTTTTAATGAGGAACCCAAATTTTAAGGTTTTACTAATGACCTAAGATTAGTTGTTAGGATGTTAACTTAGGTGATAATTAATATAAATCATGTTATATTTAGGAGACTTAGGATGGACTCAAGATCAAAGAAGCTAAGTTATGGTCTACTTCATTCCAAGTAAAAAGGTCATTCTACCATGCAGTTGTGTTTGGTCGATCGAATGTTATTTATAAAGTAGAAATTATGATCTCAAGTTCAATTTTCTAAATCATGTTCATTATATAAATTTCTTGGTGATTATAATTTTTTAGGTGTTATGTTTACTTTAACATCCCAGACATGGGTTATACTTTAACCCTAGGTGTTTTTATTAAGAAAGATGATTAAATGCTTAATATCATCTTGTGAAAAGTAATTAGGCCTCAAGAGGAATTTATGTTGCAATTCTAGTCCTGTTTGAATAATGTTGACACAATGTTTGCTTGTTTTGGACTAAAGTGCAAATTACCCAAGTTGAGGGGTTTAAGTGCAAATTATGTATGATAATATGTTACTCATGTGTTGAAGCATCATGAGAGTGAAAATGATGCTGAGGTATGGCTTATGGAAGCCAGAATACCAAGAAAGAGCTGATAAAGAAATGTATGTGCATGAAAACCTAGTTTTGGTGTAATGTGCAATTTACCCAAAACCTAGGGTGAAATATGTAATTTACCACTTCAATAAGGTCCCTAATGTTTCTTGGCATCATGTATAGAAAATAAAATGAGAGGGGCACCTCAGTCGAATTAAGTTGGAGGAGAGAGAATCTTGATATTAAAATAATCAAGATTTAATCCTAATTGAAACCCTAATTTGAATTAGGGCAAAAACAAATGTATTAATTAAAGGGCCTTCAACCAAAATTAAAATGGTTGAATTCAGATGTGTGTGTGACGTCCTTGATCTTTTCAAGGACCACGAAAATATCCAAGGGAGTGGATAACTCACACACAATTTTATAAGAAAAAGAAATATCCACTCACATATGGATATTAATATAATATGATTTAAGGTGCTTGATTTGTTTTCCTTTAAACCATGGATAATTGAGAGGAATAAGAGGCAAACAAGATAGCCTCGTCCCTAAGGCAGATGAGGGGGAAGAGGCAGCCAAATTTTTGGGATTAATTGGATTTTTACAAAGCATATTTTCTCTCATTGAATTTTTATAAAAGAACCTTTTACAAGCCAAATGGAAGGCTTTTTCGACCCCACTTCTTCTCCTTGCTTGGGGAACGAACAAGGGATCTTGGGAGGGTCAGGAGGACGACCCCCAACCTGTTGGTAAGCTTATTGACCTTGGTTCACCATGATTCCATGGTGGAAATCAAAAATAAATTATGGATTTCTTCCTATTTCGATCTCCTCTTCAATTCTAACCATTCCTTTTCACTCAAACCTTGAGGACGAGCCTTCGAATGGTGAAAGGAGTTGTATCCACCATTGTTTCTGTGTACATAGAGCTTTGGAGCTCAATTGGAGGCGGGTTTTATAACTTGAACCCTTGATTTTGTTATTGCATTCAATTCTTTATCAAATAATGATCATTTCCATAATTGCAATAATTGATTTGCTTGATGGATGCATTTTCCATGGAAACAACAGCAAGTATCATGAGTTTAGAGGTTGAATATGATAAGCACACACCTCTACAAATATACAAGGCAAACGGTCTTGTTAGAGTTGCTCAAACGGTTTCCAAACCGTTTGGGAGTAAACGGTTTCAAACCGTTTAGAAGCAAACAGTTTCACCAAACCGCATGAGACCAAACAGTCTCAAGACCGTTTGGTGGAGTTTACCAAGGTTGACCATTTATAGATATGTTGAAAATGATCTAGGTTAATGACCCATCATTTATGATTGGTTAGTTCTAATTGGTTCATGAGTTGAAGGTCAATCAATCACCCAAACCCTAATCGGGTTAAGTGTTGATTTCCAAGTTGATTGAGTTTGAAACTTGGGATGATTGACCCAAACGGTTTCAAAACCGTTTGGGGATCACCCAAATGGTCTAAAGACCGTTTGAGGGTCACCCAAGACCATTTGGAGGTCTAGTATTGAGTATGGTTAAGCAATTGAAGATCCAAAGATACTAAGTTGGAGTGTAATCAATTACTGATTCGGTGATCAATCCAATGATCCAAACCCTAATGGGTTGACTTGGATTTTGATGATGTGATGGGAAAATGGTCTCAATACCATTTGGAGGTCATACAAATGATCCCAAGACCATTTGGGGTCAGATCATGTCCAAATTGGATGATGGTTTAATGGATTCAAATCAATTAGACTCACATTGAAATATGTTGAAGGGTTACCGATTCCAAACCCTAATCCAATTGATTCAAGCTCTAATGATGATCAATTGCGGGTCAATTGAGGGTCAAATCAGTTGAAGGTTGACCTAATTAACTCAATTGATGACTGGCTAACATGTATAAGATCGATTGAGGGGATCAACATTGGAAACCCTAATATGATTGAAGTGGTTGAGACACTTTTTGGTCCATGCAGTTTTGAGGAGGTTTGGACCAAACGGTCTCAAGACCGTTTGAGTCCAAATGGTCTCAAGTCCGTTTGGGACCAAACGATCCCCAAACCGGTTGAGCCCATGCAATTTCAAAAAGTTGCTTTAGCAAATGGTCTCAAGCACCACCATTACCAAACGGTTTCAAACCGTTTGAACTTTGAAGGACCAACACTGTTTGGGGCTCAAGTAGTCAAACTTGATTGATGATTCAATTAGTCAATTCAATTGGATACCTTATTGTGATTGAGGTCCAATGTGATTGAATCTCTTGAGAATTAAGATGATGAATGATCCATTGATCCAATGATGATTAGTAATGATCATCAATGAAGGTACAAAGGTTGAAACCCTAATAGTACCTAAGTGATTAGTGCCAATTAAGGGATGAACCCTAATTGATTATAGGATCAATGACTAGGTACACTATGTCAATCATAGTTGTATGTACTTGATTGAAGGGTTGATATGACCTAATCAAGTTGAGAAGATGTTAGCATGAATTCATACATGAATATGATTCATGTGGTGATTAAGGGTATGATCCTTAAGTAGAGAGATAATGAAACCCTAATCATGAACATAAACCCTAATTGATAGGGCTATTGATTCCTGACCCTAATTGAGTGCAATTATAATTAAAACCCTAATCCAGAGTGTGGATGTAACCTTAATCTAGGGTAATGATATATGAAACTCCAATTTAGGGAAATGAGATGTAAAACCCTAATTGGGATGAATAGTGAATCTCTAATTATGGATAATTGAATGAAATCCTAATGGAGATGAATAGTAAACCAAAATTGTGGGTAATTATGGTGGAAACCCTAGTTGAGGATGATTCCATGTAAAACCCTAGTTGAGGGTGATTCCATGTGAACCCCTAGTTGAGGGTGATTCCATGAGAAACCCTAGTTGAGGGTGATTCCCTATGAAACCTTAGTTGAGGGTGATTCCATGTGAAACCCTAGTTGAGGGTGATTCCATGAGAAACCCTGATTAAGAGTTGACATCACATGAAGCTCCAATGCTATGTTGTGATGAGAGGCCCTAAGAAGGGTGAAGGTATGTGAGACTTTAATATGAAGTCATAATACATAAAGCCCTAATCCTGGGCAATATGACAATGAATCATAATTCTAATTTTAAGTAAGGGTATAAAGAAACCCTAATGATGAGATAGAAGGAATGGCCTTATAAAGGTGAAATATTTCATGTGGTTGATTATAATCAACCTTATTGTAAGCAATGTCGTTAGCGTTAGACAAGTCCATATCATTAAAGATAATTGGACAATTCTAATGTGTGGCCTATGCATTATATGCTAAAGGTGAAAGTTTAGTGTTGTAATGTATTAAGAGGGGAAATACCTTAATACAAGATAAGTTGGTTAACTCAAGAAAGTTTTAAATGATGAGAAAGTGATACATCAAGATGTGATAGTTATCACATTCAAAACTTCAGGGTTTATATACCTTGATATACTCCAAATCCAATATAATTGGGTAAGAAACATATGAAGTGTGATATGCAACTATTACAATGAAATGTAATGAGTTGTTGCACTTTGATGAGTGTTAATTAATGTACCTTGAGAATGGGGTTAAACCCAAATGATGAGTATGATGTAGTCATACCATGATGAGGATGAGAAATGAACTCATACCTTAAATTGATGATCATTAATGCTATATGATGAAAGTAATGTTCTTGAATAATCAAATATAATACCTTTGAATGCCCTAGAGGTATGGAATAATGAATTGAGGGTTGGATAGATTATTTGATCATGAAACCCTAATTAATGAGAAAAGGGGAACCCTAACCCTAATTTTGGGTAAAGGGAATGAAAATCCCTATTTGATAGTAAACCCTAATTCCTGGGAAAGGAATAATGGTGTTACTATTGTATCACATGATGTGATGAATATCTTGTATGACTGTTATCATGCCTAATAACCATACAGATATTATGAGATGATGAATATAGCCAGGTTTGAGCTGTGACATTTATATAATAAATGTTGATTGGCCTTTTGTGCCTTGATGTTGTTGTTGCTTAATAAAAGCAACAATGTGCATGGATTTTATGAGTCATAAGAGTAAGTTGTTGCCTAGAAAGAGGTGATAAGATAATTCTATGGCCTTGTGAGCCATGTGTGATATTTATGTAACAAGTATCATGAATACCTTGGTCAGATGACCTGAAGGTGATAGTTACCTAATAATGGTAATGGTACTCAATGATGAGTTAAGGGTTTGAATACCCAGATGCATATGATTATGGTGATGAGAATGAAAAGGTATGAGAATTCCCAGTATTGAAATGAGGGACTGAGTTCCCAAGGTCTTTGAAAGACTGATAAGTATCTGATGAAAGTAGTACATGTCTCTTTATAGCATTGTTGTAATAAGGCATGTTTGAGAACTTGGCCGATGCTAAAAGAATATGAAAATGTACTTAATTAATCAAGTGAAATCTTTTCATGTAGAGCCCTTACCATAGATCCATCATCGTCAGGAATAGGTGATGGTGAAACGGGTGCCCACGGAAAAACCCGGAACGCATATTTTGAATATGTGGGGGTGAATGGGCGAAAAATATCCTTACGTCCGGTGAAGAGATTGAGGGAAGGTAAACAACAAACCTCTCAATCCTTCATGCTTCCGGGATGGATGTATCACTAATCTCTTAATGATTGGGATAGATGTTTTACACATCTCCCAATGATATTTTATGTCGGGTCGAGGAGATAAACATTAAATCTCTCGATGGCCGATGAGAGTGTAGTTGACGCTGTAACTCTATAGAGAAGTTTCAATATACCCTGGAAAGCTATCTTGAGCAGTTAACACAGTCATGTTTGTTGTCCTGCACTGATCGGGATGTGAGAGGTCATGGGAATCCAGCTCTTCCATTGACCTATGTATGGTACCGATTTTGACTTCGCAGTGGTCAGTTGGAGAATGAGCGGTATACCTCATCTCCTCAGGGCATAAGTGTGTTTGTAAAATGAAATCATCCATATAGCATGTTTGCTTAAGGATTGAATACGTAAATTCATTGGCTGATGTTACATTTCTATTATATATCTATAGTTCATTAATGTTGTTCATATCTGTTGTATTCATTACAAGTAGATGAATGAACTATGAGTCTACCATGAGTAGATGTAATGTTATCCTTGAAAAAGGAGATTACCTCACTTTGGTCATACAAGTGTCTTACCTACTTTTGATTAAATATATATAAATCCTTATGCTCAGTTTATTTTAATAAACTGCTATAACAATGTTTTGGCGGAGAGTTATATCTCCCACTGGGGAAATTTACAATTGTCTCACCCTCGTGGGATCCAACGTTTTAGGTGGACGCGGAAAAAGAAGCAGAATTCCATTCTAGGGAATGGACGGTAGCAGTAACAACAAGGACATCAGTAATATCTCAGGTGGAGATACTGCCTGTGAACTTATGTAGTTAGAAAGTCCTATGTGTCATCTATGTACTCTCAAGTCCTCGGAGTTTTTAGTCAGTGTTTTTGATAAATCGATCTGAGGTTTTGGCTTGATGCCTTGAGATTGTATATTGTCTGTATTTAATGTTTATAAGGCAGTTGTTGATGTAGTCTCTAAAAAGAGATGGTACAGGTTATGTACGTTTGAACCAGAATGTAAATGTTATACAATGGTTCATAATGGAAAAGAGTTCCTATGTGTGGATCTCTTTGTAAAAAGTTTTAATTTGTAGTGATTTTCAGTAATCCACTGCAAATGATTCACTTCCGCTTAAGTTAATCTTATTTTCGCGAGACGGACATCACATTACCTAGAACAAACTAAGATTATAGATTATAGCTAGTGATGAATGGATTTGATGTTAATGTTTCAAGAGGGAGAAATCCATCATAATTTAATATTATTTTTATGTGCATGCTAATGTTAGTGTTAAGATAATTGGAATTGAATTAGTTTTTGTATTCTCTCCAATCATTGACCTAAAGAGGTCATCACAGGATTTGTTGACATCAAGGGCTTTCTGAGAAATCATGTTCTCTTAAGTGGACATCATAGAGAGATGCATAGATTAAGAGATCAATTATTCATGCTATTAAATGAATTAAAAATGTTTATAGTTAACTCATGCAATGTTTTTTTTACATCACACATATACATATTTTGTCTTTTATAAAGTGCCAGTACATGTGATTCTTTTTCCATTTGCATGGTCATGTGCTATGATGTCCCAAAACATTGGAGCCAATTAGGACTACAGAAGTGAAAGCCAAGGATTTGAAAATCTTCAACTACAACCTAGTGGGTACCATCTACCTTAGATGATCATAATGTATATAATATATATTTTTATGTTTTAGACATTCCTTGTTTAGTTGGCGGATCTTAGATTTAATGAAGAATTCAATTGTAGTTTTTATATACAATAAATGTTTTGTGATTCTTTTTAAGAGAATGTATGGAATTTTGTTTATTTATTTATTTAAAATGAGTATCTTAATGTGACATTCCCATTAGTGGTGAATGCTTCTATTCAATTAATATATGTATCAAAAAATGGGGTGTTACACTGAATGGTAGCAGCTAAAACATCATTTAAACAAAATAATAGAAGATATTTTTATATAAATATATCAAATAGCATGCATGCAGCCAATTGAATTGAGCTAGGTCGAATTGGGAGGGTGTGTCGTGGTGAGAGGAGGCACTTACTTGCATTCATTTTATCAAAACCCAAATCAAATACAAGTTTAATAAGCCTTAATTTAAAAAGCCCCAACAAATCTACACATGCTTTTAGACTCGACTCCCACTTACGTGGATCCCTTACATTTTCAAAGTGAGAAACATGGGACAAAATATGGCTGAGAGGTCTAAAATACAACAAACTTATGGCTGGAATACAACAGTCCTCCACATATTTTATGAACCTCGAAAAAATTATAAAGGAAAAAATAAAAGAAAGGTGACCAAAACTATGTCTTTCAACATAGGTAGCTCATTTTATTGAAACTGCCTAATAACATGTTCATCTACATTTGAAGAAACACGATAAACTATATGTTGAACTAGACACCCTAATAAGTATTTCAATAAACCATTCAAACATAGTGAGTAAACAAGGACATGCTCATATCAGTGTGTGCATTACGTCTTTCATAAAAATCTACTTCAGGAAAGCTCTAGTAAGTATATCCAATGGACATGAACCCCAACCTAGGGTTACACTCACATTCTAACACCCCACGTGTACAACATAGGAGAAGCATAACATTGAATTCACATCAAGGGGGATGTCACGACCATGATATGCATAGATGAAAGTAAAGTTTACAATAGCCATCATAGGATAAATATAACATTTCTCATTCTAGAGTCATTAACAATATTTACAAATACATATTCATCATGAAAAGAAAAGAGAAGAAGTACTAATATAGGTATAGCTGGCACCTCAGCACTACTTTTCTCTTGGTACATCCTCAAAGTAGGGTTTTAACTTCATAAGGAATTTTCCTCTTGAGCTTACTCCTAACCTGCATGCATAGAACCCCCATCCATGCATAAAACAAATAGTACCTGAATTGAACATATTATAATTTAAAAAAAAATTGAAAATTAAAAAAATTTTAAGTATTTAAACATTGAAAAGACACACATAATTTCTTTTAGATCAATTCCTTTTATGTTTACCTATATGAGGATTCTCGGGTTGCACAAATGTTCCTCTTCTATTATGCACCAAAGTTCATCTTCTTTTATGCATTAAAGTGCCTCTTTTCTTATGCATCGAAGTGTTTCTTAAGGTTTGCTCCGAGGAGCCTCTTAATGAGGACCTTATATAAGTTTATTTTTATCATTTTCTTTATCTTAGAAACTCTTTCTTAAATATTATCATTTATTCTTAAATATGCACGATGACACAATAATATTGACCATAGACATAAAACTTAATTCATTATAAATTTACTAACTTTTAGCAATTGAAATAGTAAATAATACAAACATATCATTCATTTAATTTCATACATACATATATAAATCAACCATTAACTATGCTCAATTTGCATGAATGACTTACCTTGCACTTAAATAAGACCTTATTTCTCTTCCTAGGTTGAGTGAACCCTAACCACGATCTTAGGGTTTGAAAAACCCTATTTACCCGACACAATACATGTTTCATATTAATATATATCTTACCCTTAACATTAAATCCGAATTTACTTTTCCCTTAAAACCAGGGTTTGGCTAATTAGGAACAACCTCTAAAACTTCAATATTCAGAATATGAAGAACCATTTTCAAAACATTTTTTTCTCATTTTCCTGAGCATCCAATGAATTACTATGATTTTTGGAAAAGAACAACCAATCAAAAATTGGGAAAAAGCCACGTAGGTAGCCATCTATCCACTGGGATGTTGGGCCCAAATGATGTGGTCCAAACACGGATGGCCCCGTAAGAATGGGGGTCTCGCCCCAGCGGTTCAATGGTCAAATTACTCAAAGATAGTAAAAATCCCCAAAATACCCTTGCTCGATTTATCAGACGATTAAAGCCACATGGGTGGTAAGGTCAAATCACAGGCTAGCATGTACCCCTTTCGATCCATGGCATGAGCACCTTCTCTGGAGGTGCTACCTCCAGCCACAACTCATAGACAGATACCGTTCATGGGAACCTGAGATCACCCTTGGCTTCCTTATTCCAAACTGAGGTCAACAAGCCAAGGTTTGAGGTCAGGTGAGCACTAGAGCTCCATAATGTTACTACCACAAATAGTGGAAGGAAGTCAAGATGGCCAAAACCCTAAAGCACCTTGAAATAGCAAGGGAGGAGAACAAGTGTCCATTTGTGACGATCTTGTGTGGTCGAATACATCACTGCATGAGGAAATGGGCACTCATTCACAAATTTTCTAGAGAATGAAGGAAAACAAGGGAGATGGACTCAACTACTGGACACAAAGCCACAATTGCAAAACCACAACTGTAGATTGAGAAAACACTCCCTACTGTCTCACAAAGCTAGAAGATGCAAAACTAAGTACAAGCACTAAGGCACCAAGATAACCAGTGTCGTTGAATACCTCTATTGGACCCTATAGGACATGTCATTTGGGGAAGTAGTGCGGCAAACCAAAGATACAAAAATGAAGGAAAGAGGTTGAGGATGCTTTTTTTTATAAAGGGTGTCTGTCACTTTTTATTTATTCAAGTCAGAAAGAGAAATAGATACAATGTTTGCATCAAAGTCCTCGAGCACGGTCTCAGGATCTTCTAAGCAACAGGCCTGATAGGCTAAGGTATCGACAACCCCATTACCTTTCCTACAAACAAAACAATAGTGAAAAGAGGATAAATCTAAAGACCAAAGGCATATATCTGACATGATGTTGTCCTCATATCCCCGTCCCCATCCGCCAGCCTTCACTGCGTGTGCCAACATAGCGCTATCAGTCTCGACGATCAGATCCTTCAAGCCTAGGCTCAAAGCTAGCCGAATCCCATGTACGACTGCCATTCCCACCGCACTAAGCACTGAGAACACATGGTCCAGATGGCATTGGTACGTAGCCTTGATATCCCCTAGGTTGTCCCTGATAACAACTCCAATACCCGCACGGCCACCAATACGGACACTGGCATCTGCATTCAGCTTGGAACGCCCCGGTGGCAGAGGTTTCCAAGTTGAGACACCCATACCGTCCTCCTGATGATCATCATTGTGTGACGCCGACAAGTATCGCCCATAATCCTCTATCAGTGTGAGAAAACTAGCTGCAAGTGCTGGAATGTACGGTTGTTGGAGGTCGAAAATATGCTTGTTTCTGGTTGTCCATGTTGTCCATAATAGGGTCATGCCTTCATCTCTCTTCCTCAGATAATCATCATGTAGAATCTCCCTAGTAAACTCCCTAGCATCCATACCTATGTGGACCAGCCAAACTAACTGTCATGCCACCCAAATAGGTCCCGCTGAAGCACAAAGCAAAAGAGCATATGTGGAATCCTCCGTATGTGAAGAGCAGTGTGGGCATAAATCTTCTTGGGCAGCATGCCTCCTGTACAGGGCTACCTTTGTTGGTAATATGTCTCGGAGCACTCGCCATATGAAGTGTTTAAGCTTTGGAGGTCAACGTTGCTTCCACACTCTTTTCTAGTCATCCTCCTATAGATCGTCAAGCAGATCCTCCCATATACGCATAAGTCTATATGCACTATGCATTGTGAACTCCCCTCTACTCTCTCTGTCCCAACATAGAGTATCAGCGTCCTCCCAGCCACTCAAAGGTATAGAAAGAATCATGGATCAAATATGAGGAGGGAACATGTATGTCAAGGCAATCTCATCCAACTGTCCTGTCTCCTCATTTATCAACCCAGCAACTAAAGTATATGTAACCGGCCCCTGCACCAGATAGAGGTGCACTATCCCACCCAGCTGTGGGATCCATCTGTCTCTGTATATGTCAATCTTCCTCCCCGATCCCAGCCGCCATAGAAAACCCAGTTTGGCCAGCTGCAATGCCCCCTGATGCTCCTCCACGTGTAGCTAGGTGCTCCTCCCCTCATCGAATGAATGACCGTAGTGTGCCGGTAATATTTCTCCTTCAGTATATGGTTAATCAAAGATCCCTCATTAGTAGCAATACGTCACACCTACTTTTCCAGTAGCACACTATTGAATGTTGACAGATCTCGGAAGCCCGTCCCACCATACTACTTTGGTTAGCAAAGTCTCGCCAAGCTGAGCCAATGAATTTTTCTTTCACCTTATTTTACTCCCCACCAGAAACATGCTATCATGGAGTGTATCTCGTCAATGAGTTCTTCAGGAAGATTGAAAATTATCATAAGATAAGTAGGAATGGCTTGGATCACTTCTTTGATAAGTACCTCCTTCCCCATCTTGGACAACAACTGTTCCTTCCATCCCTGCAGTTTTTTCCATACCCTGTCTTCAATTGTAGCAAAGACCACCTTCTTAGATTGACCCACAGTTGTTGGTAAACCCAAATATTTCTCATTTTGGTCCACCTCTCTTACCCCAAGCATATTTTTTTATGGTGTCCCTTCTTTCTGCCTCCACATTTTCACTAAAAGAAACATCTGTCTTTTCATAATTATTTTTCTGCCCAGATGCCTTCTCATATTGGCTGAAAATCTCAACTAAAATAGAGCATTCTTTGAGGTAGATCTAGTGAACATGATGCTATCATCAGCAAAAAAAAAGATGAGAGACACATGGTGCTATCCTACATGTCTTGATGCCATGAATCCTCTTTGTCTGAGCTGCTTTTATAAGAGTTAAAGAGAGAGCTTCAGCAAAAAAATAAAGAGACTGGGAGAGATAGGGTCACCTTAGCACAGTCCTCTAGTCGGTCTTGTAGATCCCCTCCTTTTTCCATTAATGATGAATTTGTGTGAAATGCTAGACAAGCACTCATATGCCTTGGTCCTGCACCTGTCAGGAAAACCCATCTTCTCCATCACCCTCCTCAGAAAAGACCACTCCACTCTATCATAAGCTTTGCTCATATCAAGCTTGAGCACCAGCAACCCCTCTTTTCCCTTCCTTCTGTGTTTCATGGTATGGAAAAGCTCATATGCCACCAAAGCATTCTCGGTGATCATCCTGCCTCCAATGAAAACACTTTGGTTTTCAGAAATGATGTTATTTAGTAGCGGCTTCACTCTATTGGCCAGGACTTTCGTGATGACTTTATAAGAAACATTGCATAGGCTAATAGGGCAATACTCAGAAATGCAGACCGGAGCCTCTATCTTCGGTATGAGCACTATATCTATGTCATTAATTCCTTCTAGGACGTGCTCTCCTATCCACCATCTGACTATAAATTCAACCAAACTCTTCTTTACCGTACCCCAAAATTTTTGATAAAAATTGCTTCATGCCATCGCGTCCAGGAGCTTTATTGGGATGCATTTGCTGAATAGCTTGCCATATCTCACTTTCTGAAGGAGTCTGCTCCATACGCGCCACATCCTCATCTTGTAGAACTACATGCATGTCCTCCAGAAATTCTTCCATGCCATCAGGGTGTGATGATGAAAAAAGTGAGGTGAAGAAAGAAGTGATCACCCCCTCTCTCTCCTCAGGATCCTTCTGCCAACTACCATCCTCCTTAAAAATGTTTTCAATGGTGTTTCTTCTTCTCCTCTAGCTAGCTTTATGGCGAAAGTACTTAGTATTCTTGTCATCGTCTCTCATCTCATTTTTGCGTGCTCTAGCATGCCAGAAACTCTCCTCCCATCGATGCAACTCCTCTAGTTCTTTTGCTAGTTGAGTGCATTCATGTACCATATCATGTGAAGGTAGCTTGTTCTGTGCCCGTATAAGATCTTTCTCAGTTCTTCGGATCAACTTCTTTATATTCTTAAATTTTTCCTTTGGCTAGCAATTCAGACTTTCCGCACACACCCTAGTTTGTGACAATAGGACTCCATCTGGGTTTTCCTTCCACGCCTGTTCTACCACTATCCTGCATTCTGGAGAAGATAGCCATAGAGTCTCAAATCTGAAACTTTTCCCTCTATCCTCCACCTGTCTTGATTTCTCTACCCAAATATAAATCTGACCATGATCTGAATTGCCAATAGGAAAATTCTTCACCTTCCGCACATTAAAGATATCACACCACTCCCTGTCAGACAAAAACCTGTCTAAACTTTCCATGATGAGCTTTTCATCTTGTAAGCCTCTCCGCCAAGTGAACTTGCATCCTGTGGACCCGAGATCAATGAGTTGACAACTATCAATAGCCTCCCTGAAATTCATCATCTTCCATTCATTGCGCGACTGCCCCCCTTGTTTCTCATGTAATGATGTGATCTCATTGAAATCTCCACCAAACACCATAGGCCTATGAGAGGCCCTGTGTAGTTCCCCCATAAGTGCCCAAGTCCTTGTCCTGTCCTGTACTGCCACCCAACCATATATCCCAGCAAAGAAATAGTTATATTCTGGATTGTGCTCTTCAATGTCACCCTGTCACCTCTCCACCACAGCCCCAGACCACCAGATCTGCCCCTACTATCCACCCCGAAACCATTGTCAAAACCACAAGATCTTCTGACTCATTATTGCTCAGTGCTCTTGCACATAGTCTCCATCACAAAAACTATGTCAGGAATCTCTCTCCAACATCTCCTCTTGAGAGACTTCACCATTCCAGGGTGGCCCAAACCCTGGACGTTCCATGCTAGTGTTTTCATTATTGTTCACAGGTCTGGACCACCCCAGTATCGCTACTTGCTTGCCATATGCAGCTGACATGTGCTATGACATACAAGATCTCATGCCAGTACTTTGCCCAGACCCCTCTGTCTCTGTTGTGAGTTCGTCCTCCCCTACTTGCCCTCATTTCAGGCTTGATTTCCCCTCATATGTGTACATCTTCTCTCTGGGGCCTCCTTGCCTATCAACCCTTTGAGTAAACCTCCTACATCTCCCTTTTTCTCCCGCCTTGGCCTTTGAAAGTGTCCCCTCCTGGGTTTTCTCTTCCTGTCGCCCTTTGTCAAAGTCTCCAACATTGAGAGCAGTCTCCATGCTGATGACCCGATCACTCTCTACTACTATAGAAGATTTGGTTCTCTCCCTGGATGAGCCCTCTCCTTCTCCGCTTGTGTTGCCTTCTTTCATGCAAGGTCCGCTCGGCTTCACCTCCCTGCCCGACGATCAACCACCTTCATCAATACCCTCACACACTATTGAGGCCACCCCATGCTTCCATCCCTTGTTAACTTTGGTTGTTAACTTCGGTATAGGATCATCTGCACTGGAATGCACCCTTGGTTCTTGTCGCCCAGTTGTACCGATGCTATCCTCCTATCCCTCCTTCCCTAACGTCCTCCACTTCTTGACCACCGGAAATATGTTGTACATATTGCCTTGCGAGAGATGGATCCTTGACATCGTGTCTTCCTCCTCCTCTGTCCTCTAATGGATCTACCTACTACATGTACTCGAGCTATGTTGTGCCTCTTCTTCCTCCCTCTGCCCCTTGACCTTTGGCTTCATGGTGAAGTCTAGGGTCATTTTGTCGCTGTCACATCTGAACAATTCCTCCTTGATTGGGATTGCCCAACGCTTGACCGGTGAGGCTTTCACCCAAGGTCCCAATAAATGTTGATGGTCTTCTTCTTCGTCCTCCACTGTCTCCCTACAATCCTTTACTAGGTGCCACATCTATAGCAGAAATTGGGCAACCGTTCATATCAGATCTCGATTGAGACTACATTCCCCTTAGCATCCATGATCTTTTACTTCTGCCAGAGAGGTTTGGTGATGTCCAACGTGACCCAGAATCTGCACGACGTATCCCAGCATAGGTCCTTGCGGTCGACAGCTAGCACATCGCCGATCTTCCCTGCTACTGCCTTGATTGCTTCTTCCTTCTGATAACCTAGAGGCATGTTATATAGACGTACCCAGAAGGCACACATGTTGAGCTCGATGTCCTATGGTGTGTCCTCCGCTCGTATGCTTCTTGTGACTAGAAGATGGTTGTCAAAGTTCCACAGTTCATCGTGCAACACCTTCTCTTTGTCACGCCAGTGCAAGAAATGAATGACGAATAGGTTGCTTGCAATTTGCCTGAAGTTCGCCTCTTTCCACAGTGCCCAGGAATTGGTCAGAGTACACTTGAGCAATGGAAAAGTTTAGGGTCTTTGCGTCACCAACCTGCCCACGACGGCCAGTTCAATGTGATCCCCGCCCATCTTGATCACCACCGTCATGAAGTCCAGAACATCCATTTCTTCTTCTTCCCTAAACTGAGTGCCACATAGCGTTTCACAAGATCGTCCTCCATGACGAAGGAGGGTGGCTACAAGAGAAATAGAGGGAGTCGCCTCGGTGAACGAGGGTAGAGATCCCTAGATCGTTGATTGCCTAGAGTGGAAACCCTAGGTGATGGAGCAGCCAGGAGTTCTTTTTTCCTATCTAGAGGTTGAGGATGCTCACTATGCTCTTAATTGGGCCAAGGTGGTTGGATCCTAAAAAACCAAGCCATCATTACTAAAGAAGAAATGTGAGAAGGCACTGGAGTTCTAGGGAACGAGAGGGGAAATTGGATGTGGAGGAGAGAAGTGTGATGTCAGGCAGTCATTTTGATCCATAGTATAGGCATGAGGAGGCCTATACCTAGTCATGTGACTCGTGGTTGCGAGACAAACAAACCCTAATTTGGGCCTTTTGTCAACAAGGTAAGAGGGGAGGAGAGTTCAGTCTCATTCAAAATAGTTGTGCAAGACAAAGACGGAGAGAAAAAATCTCAGGAATTGGATGAGTAATGAGGGATAGTGATACCGAGGAAAGAAATGTGGTTAACTAGTTTTAGACCAGTGAGATAGCCGGAAGAAGGGAATAATGGGATAGGCTTTAGATCAGGATTTGATTCAAACAAGGTAGTCAGGTCGGCACACCTGAAAGGAAAAAAATGGAATGTAACATGTGATAGGAAAATGATCTGTAATTTAAGATAATCTATGCATTAATTACATTTCTCGATTAAAGACTAATAAAACTATATTCAAACCATCCTTATTTGATTTGGGGTGTCAAACATGGTCCAAATGACTTCAAATTTATACCATAGATTAATTTTATTATCTAAAACATTCCTAACCAATTAGATTAAGGATTTGTACATGTTTGGTCCATAATATATATATAATGGTGATTAATTTTAATTATAATACTTTAAAGGTTAAAATATTTAGATTAATGATTTCCCTTTGTGAATTCTTGAGTCTAAATTTAAGATAAAGATTAATCACTGATTCAAGAGTCATATAACACCTCTTCATTCTCTTTTTGATTATTTTCTTGAAGAAGAGAGAAATTGAAAGATATTAATGATTTTCTTATCTTAAAATCTATTAAAATAAAACTATACTTCTAATCCTAGTCAATGATTTCGAATTACTTGCCTCTTGACTTTCTCTTGCATTTCTTTTAAATTTATTTAATAGAAAATAAGGGAGAAACCAATTAATATTATTGTTCAAATATTTGCAATACACATAAAAGGAGAAAGATGTTTTTGACTCATTTTTATTTCCCCTAGCCTCATTAATTGAAAAGTAATGCTATTTATATCCTTTTTGCATTAGGACCCTCAAATAATTCTTTTAGGAAAAACTGGATTAAAATGTTTAATTTATCCATGAATATTTTGGGATGTTACATTTCTACCCACATTAATTAATTTTTTTCCTCAAAATTTCATTAAACTAGCCACCTTCAAAATTTCCATTATCTTTAGCAGAAAAACTTCAACATACTACTATTATCATGTCAGTCAATAGTTTCAAACATTTCCATGCAACAAAAGTTTTTAAAAGATAAAGGTACTACACTAAACTCTACTCAGTCTTGTCCTCAACACTCTCATCTACCATGGATAAGATTCTATCTTGCCTCTTCTCCTTATGTGCTTGATTAACATTACACACTTTGTTTAGAAACTTGGGGCAGTTACGTCTAATGTGGCCTATTTCAACACATGCATAGCAAACTCCCATCCCAAACCTACATTCTTCCAGATGATAATTGGAGCATTTTAAACATTGGGTCCTTGTAGGTTGATTTGCAACAACCTTAGTTGGAGCCTTCCTCTTCTTGTCATGATGATTGGAGTTGTTGTGGTTGTGGGAGTTTTTACATTTCCTCCATGCTCTTCCCGAATGGTCTTCTAGCTCTAGGGAAGCATCTAGGTCACCTTGTAGGGTACAATACCGACGTCCTGACAAAGAAAAACTAAGCTCTAGTTTGATACCCTATTGAACTTCTTTGTCTTACATCGTTCATCATAGGCGTAGCCGTGCTTCTACAGAATTCTAAACCTCATGGCATATTGGGTGATTGTTATATCACCATGTTGACGTAGGCTACAAAACTCTTCTTCCTTCTTCTCGATCATGAACTCAAATATATAATGCTCTTTAAAGGCTTCAAATAATTCCTCCCATGTTAGTGGAGGAGAATCTTCTTCACAAGAACCTAATAGGTTCTCCCACCAAGTCCTAGCAACACCTTTCAACATGTGTTTTCCAAAGTGAACCTTGGATTGGTTGGGACAATTTATGTCACGGAAGCAGTGTTCCATGTGATGCAACCAACTCTTAGCCTTTCCCACCATGTCAATATCTTCCTCTCCAACAAAAGAGTCAGGCTTGATCTTCAAAAAGTGGAATAGGGAAAGTCCTAGGTTGACCCTACAGTTTCCCACTTTATCATCACCTATTCCTATTGTAGTATCCAGAGCTCTGACAAAAATGTAAAAGGGATTCATGGTTGGTTCTCCATGTGGAGATGCTCGATGTTCTCCTATACCGATAGATTCATCTTCATCCCCACCCATGGATACCTTTTATGATCACCCTTTCATTGAGGAGCCATCAATGAAAAAGGACATAAATAAATGAGATAATGAGAAAAGCAAGGTGGCCAACTATATTTTGGGCTTTAATACCATTAGTGTAACACCCCATATCTACTGCATAGAGTGGAAGAAAAAAATTGAAGTAACTTTAAGGGGGATGTCACAACAATGATATTCATACCTCAAAATAAAGTTTGCAAAAACATCACATGATAAACATAAAATTTCTGATTCTCAAATCCTTAACAAGATTTACATATAATATTCCTCAAGAAAAGAAAAGATGAGAAGTACTAGTCTAGGTATAGTTGGCACCCCACCACTACTTGTCTCTTGGAAGATCCTCAAACTAGAATTTTGACTTCAGATGGCCTTTCCCTCCTTGGATTGCTCCTAACATGTGGGTGTCGCACTATCGGACATGAATAAAACCAATGGTAAGTGGAATTGAACATATTATAATTTAAAGAAAACTTGAAAACTATAAATAAAATATAAATATTTAAACATTGAAAAGACACATAATTTCTTTTGGATCAATTCCTTTTATCTTGACCTATATAAGGATCCTCAGATTGCACAAATGTTCATGTTCTCTTATTTTTTGAAGTACCTCTTCTCTTATACACCAAAGTGCCTCTTAAGGTTTGCTCCAAGAAGCCTCTTAATGAGGGCCTTATATAAGGTTACTTTTATCATTTTCTTTATCTTAGAAACTCTTTCTTAAATCTTATCATTTTCTCTTAAGTGGGCATGATGAAACAATACCATTGACCATAGACGTAAAACTCAAACAATAAATAATACAAACATATCATTCATTTCATTTCATACATACATATATATATATCAACCATTAACTATGCTCAATTTTCATGGACCATTTACCTTGCACTTAAAGACGACCTTGTCTCTCTTCTAGGTTCAGAAAATCGTAACCACAATCTTGGGGTTTTGAAAACCCTAATTACTTGTATAAAACAAGTTTCATATTAATATGTATGTAACCCTTAATATTAAACCCTAACTTATGTTTCCTTTAAAACCAAGGTTTGGATATTTAGAAACATACTCTAATATAGGCATGAGGTGTCCTACACCTCATTCTATAACTTGCGATTGCGTGAGAGACAAGCCCTAATTTGGGCATATCATCAAAATGATGAGAAGGAAGACGAGTTAAGGCTTGTTCAAAATGGCTGAGAGAGACAATGATGAAGGAGGAAAAATTTCATGAAATGGCCGAGTAATGAGGAACAGAGAGACTGAGGAAGAAAACACATTTAACTGGTTTCAGACCAGCGAGATAGCCAAAGGAAGGGGATAGGCAAAGCCGTTGGATCAAGATTTGATTAAAATAGGGTGGTCAAATTGACATGTGAGAAAGTAAAAAAATGAAATGTAATGTCTGGCAGGGAAAAGATATGGACTTTAGGAAAATCAATGCATTAATTGCATTTTGTGATTAAAGACTAATAAAATTATATTCAAACCTTCCCTATATGATTTGGAGGGTCAAACATTGTCCAAATGACTTCAAATTTGGACCATGGGTTAATTATATGGTCTAGAACATTCCTAACCAATTAGATTTAGGATTTGTACACGTTTGGTAAACAATTTCTATAATGTCCATCAATCTTAATTATAATGCATTAAAGGATAAAATAATATGAGCAATGTTTTTGTTTCGTGAATCATTGAGTAAAAATTCAATATAAACATTAATCACTCATTCAAGAGTCATGTAACATCTTCATTCCCTTTTTTGAGTAATTTCTTAAGGAGAGAGAAAATGAAAGATATAAATGATTTTCTTATCTTAAAATCTACTAAAAGAAAAATAATCCTTCTAATCCAAGTCAATTAAATTCTAGATTTTGAATTCCTTGCCTCTAGACTTTCTCTTACATTTCTTTTAAATTTATTTGATAAAAAATAAGGAGAAATCAATTACTATTGTTGTTCAAATATTTGCAACAAATCCTAAAAGTAGAAAGATGTTTTGGACTCCCTTTTTATTTCTCCTATCATCATTAATTAAAAAGTCATGCTATTTTTATCCTTTTTGCATTAAAACCATCAAATAATTATATTTAGGAAAAACACATTAAAAGTTATGATTTATGCATGAAAATATTGGGATGTTACCCACATGGTAGGGATATTACTAGCATGTTCAGTCCAGTACTACACCCTGTACAATACTACACCCTGCCAAACATATGACATAGACCCCATTCAGAGTAAGAAAATGCCATTGAGAAGGGTCTAGAGTAAAACTCCAAACGTCGTGCTTCTACAAAACACATGCACATCTTTTCACTTTGAACCACTCCTCATAAGATCTCCAATTTTAGACGATATGGTACCACTATGTTGTTCAACTCATGGGTAGAAGACCCATCCCCCTTGATGTACTGACTACTAGCTTTATGTCTAAAACTTTTGTGAGAAGATCAATAGTATTCTCCACAGACCTAATAAACTATAGAGATATAATATCATGGATAATAAAGTCTCTCACCTCTTCATACCTAAATCTCATAAAGTGTTATCTAGGGTTACCCTTAGATTGTTTAGCTTTATCTATGACCGAGTTACCATCACAATATATTGAGATAGGAGGAAACGACATTGAAACTATAAATAAATCAAGCAATATATTTCTAAGTCAGTCACCCTGACAAAAAGCTAAATATAAGTCGATAAACTCAACCTTCATTGTGGATCTAGACCTCACACTTTTTTTTTATGATTTCCATGCAATTGCAACAATGCCTAGGCAAAAGACATAACCACTAGTTGAGTTTATTTCATCAGAGTCAAAAATACAAGTTGCATATGTATAGCCTTCTAATAGGACTATAATACTAATTTCATGAAGACTACAACTCATGGAACATTTGAGATACCTAAAAAAACTAAGAAAAGCCATATTGGACAACATTTTACCTATTTAGCCTACTTACATCATATGCAAATCAAGTCTAGAATAGTTAGCTAAGTACATTAAGCTCCCTATAACTTGGGCATATCTACTTTGATCCACATGACTACCTTTATGTACCTTAAGATGTAAATAGATATCATAAAGAGTACTCACAGGAAAATAAGAGTACATATTAAATCTATGTAAGTGAATTTAAGAAATAATCAAGAAGTGGATCTACCCAATTTTATACCAGGAACGACATCAACAATTCCTAAATCTTTCATATAAATATTCTTAGGAAAAAAACATTTAGTATCAACATTAATCAAAACATTTCATCTAATGATCAATATTACTCGGTAGCATACATGTACATGACCATAGATGCATTCGACAGTCTAAAAATAAATGTACCTATAGTAAAAAACTAAAATAAAATCATTTTTTAAACATATCATTCAACTATTTGGGTTCTTATTTTAGATCGTATAATGATTTTACAAGTATATAGAGTTTGTATTCTTGTCCTTGAATCATAAATCCCTCCAGTTGATCCATATAGATCAATTCCTTGAAATAAGGAAAGTAGTCTTTACATCCATTTGATGGGTTTCAAGGTTATGGATTGCTTTTACGGATACAAGGACAAAGATAGAGGTAATTTTTGTTACATAAACATATGTGTCAAGACAATTGAATCGTTCTTATTGTTTGTAACCTTTGGTTATCATCCTGGCTTTCAACATATCTATGCTACCATTTTCCATTAACATCTTTCTGACATTTGCATCCACTAGTTTTGCAACCTAGAGGAAGATCAGTTAAGATCCAAGTATGATTGTTCATAATGAATTCTATTTCATTATCAACAACTTACTTACAGAATCTAGAACCTATGCATTTCATGGCACCATCATAGGTCCTCAGGAATTCTTATACTACAATGGTGTAGAAGCCAAAACCAAATTTCGTTACTATTTTCGCCCTTTCACCTTTAATAAAGTACTTGGATGCTCAACCACTTCCACTACTACAGAAACGGCCTTTGGCATCGGTCGTTTAACCCCATTTGGCATCAGTTTCCGACCGACGCCTATGTGGGTGCCGCTAAAGGTCGAACACTTCGGCGTCGGTTTTTTAACCGACGCCTATTTGTCTATAGGCGTCGGTTGTTTAGTAAATAACCTCCGCCAAAAGTGTTCACGCCACAGAAAATGGCGTCATCTAGGGCACTTTGTGCGTCGGTTATTTACTAAACAACCGAAGCCTATATAGAATATAGCGTCGGTGTTTTAGTAGATAACCGACACATAAAGTGCCCTAGATGACGCCATTTTCTGTGGTGCGAACACTGTTGGTGTCGGTTATATACTAAACCACTGACGCCTGTACTTCAAGACGACACAGCCGTGCTTCCCTGCACGGCCGTGTTTAGTACTATAGGCATCGGTTGTATATGAATAACCGACGCCTTTTACACCACGGCCGTGCTATCCTGCACGGTCGGGTTGTTTGTACTATTAGGCGTCGGTTTTTATCAAATAACCGACGCTGTATGTCTTTACTGACGGTTTTCTATAAATAACCGACGCCTATTTATATTTTTTTTTTTCATATCAGTTTGCAGGCCTGCTGTGGCTGGTCAGCAGGATGAGAACCTGCAGTTCAGTTTTCTGAACTGCAGGTTTACGACATCCATTGATATCAGCCTACAAACAGGCCGCAAACCTGCAAAAGTCACAAGGAAAATTCTACACAAGTACATATATTCAGACATCAATTCAATTCTCACATTCACACATATAGAAACATTCAAATACATGTATTAACATTCAGAAATATTCATTTACAAAGTAACATTCATTATCGCTATCAACATCCCAATTATATCTTACAGTTGCCACTGCTTGTATGGCTTTTGCCCATTCTTCTCTTACTTCATTTAATGCTTCCATCGTATATGGAGCATGTATATTTTTTAAGCGTTTACCTGTAGTGTTGTCAGTTTTAAACACCTGCAAAGAGAATGATGTATATATATAAGTAATAATATAAAAATAAGATAAGATTGATATATTTCATACTAACTAATGAGACTATATATAATACCTCATGTATGGTATCGATGTCCAATGCGGCATATTTGATAATCATCTGCATAAATCGCATCACATAGTATGCGCATGCCCAGCCATTGTCTTGTGTAGCACACTATAAATTGAAACATACAAAATAATACAACTAAGCACAATTCACATCAATAATATATATATTCGAGTCGGGAACTTACTTGTACGTTCTGCCAATTTATTGGCTGGTTCTTTTTCCTTGGGACCGTTCCTCCAGCCTTTTTGAATGCATCTAAACCCCTACATGTTAATATAACACAATAAATTGCATAAGTAAATAGTAATGTAATAAAAGATGAAATATTTCTCACCAGAATAATGGCATTCTCATTACGTGTCCAATTTTAGTGTTCAATGTACTCCCCGCAGGATCTAGATAATAAACAGTGAATGTCTCGGGGACAATAACTAGTAACTCCCAATGTCTACCGCTAGAAGTAAGAAGTTAACAATTAATAACTCAAAATGCAAAATAAAAATGGAATTTTCTTAAGTCCAAATTATAAATAAAGTAAACTTACTTGACATTGAATGGAGCTATTATTATCGTCTTCTTTTGCTGACCAAAAATTGTAAAAGCATCTATACAGTATTGTTGAACATTATCAGGGTCTTTAGCTACCAAACTAATCAATGATGGAATCAAAAATCCCACATGATCAAATGCAAATTGTTTGCAATGATCTTCGACTAAGTAGCTGCAAAACATATAGGCGTATGCATTAATATATAAGAAACCAGATCACCGGATCTTACACAAGGTATATGGATGTATAAACAAGATCTCACCTTATCCATGTCTCTATCATTGATGTATTCAGCCAATCATACATAAACAGCTCAATAATATCTTGTATAAATAAAGAGCTATCGTATGATCGACCTGCATAATCTACATCTAAAGAAACTATTATAGGGAAATGTATATTATGTGCCCGTAGCCAACATGCCATTCCCCTACAAGCAGGACCTAATGGGTATGTTAGGTCAGTTGGAACCCAAGTTGGTAATGCGGGAAGTGGAGGTGGAGGCCTAGGTGCTCCTGGTGTCTTCTTTTTAACCTGTATATATAATTTCAGATCAGTTGACATCATATATACACATTAACAGTCTAAATCAATGTAAATTTATCTTACAATTTCAGTCGCGTAGACGACATCTGCTTTGGGCCACAATATGACCCTGCCTTCTGCCTCACCAAGTGTATCAATATCTAGGTGGGCATATGGCAACGCAACTTCCCTCCAATCGGGTAACACACGTTATGGGCCCACACGAACATAGCCCTGTGGCATTGGAGTCCCGTGAAACCTTTCCCCAGGAAGGGACGGGTAAGCTTGCGCCTCTGCAACAACATAGTCTTGTATTCTTAAGCGGCATGGCTTCAATGCCTACAAATTTACGTAAAGAATGTTATACATATATACATATAATCTTGAAAACATATCATCTTGAAAAGACTAGCTACAATGTCATAAACAATACTTACAGCAGACGTGCTAGGCGATGGGTCTCCAGGATTACTCGCAGTCTGTGCATCAGGAGAAGAGTGGGTCGCCATAGGCTGATTGGAAGCCTGAGATGCCTGCCACCGCAGCAATTCTTCCTTGACCTTCTCAGCAACTACATCGTTGACCTTCTTAGCAACTAAATCCTCAACTCTCTTATTCTCCTATACATGGATAAAAGAAACATTAGCTTCTTATTAATGAATTTCCTTTTGCAGTAACATTCTAAAAAAAGAATAGGTTACCTCTTCTTGAGAAAGTCCCGCTCTGGGTTTGCGCTGGGATGGCCCAAAGAATGCTTTGATGCCAACACCAGCGCCGGCACCTCTAACACGTCCAGGATGCTCTGGGTTACCCAGAGCAACTGTCAATTCATCCCTTGTGCCCTAAGGGATGAACGTGCCTTGTTTCCTCTGCTCGTGCAGCTCCCGCTAATCACCATAAACAGAAATTGGTAAGTTAACACCACAAATAATCAATATTCAAAAGATTTCTCTAAGAGTGTTATTTTACCATTTTTGCAGCCGCCTGAGCAGTTACAGGCTTCTTTATTTCACCCTTCTTGTTTTGCCTGCCAGCTATCCAGATATCATGGCGAGGCATGGGTGTGGCAGACTCTTGAGTAGGAGCAGACTCCTGAGTAGCCACAGACTCTGCCTGTAGTCTTTGGCGAACGCTTGCATAGCCTTTTGGACCCATAGTGTGGTCATGCACATTCAGTGCACGCCTTGCTTTTTGTGCGTCACTGAGGGCCTAGTTAGTATGCACATTAATGATTTGGTTAGTAGCACTAAATGCTAATCTTGAATAGGTGAATACAATGTATATTAATTAAATTGGGAGTGACGCCTAATACCTTGAATTCTTCATATTTTCTTGAAGCAACAAAATTGTCCCAATCTTCTTTGTCCAAGAAGTTCCATTGTTCAAGGGTTGACTTCTTCTTCTTATCACCCTCTTTTATGTATTCTCTGTTCAGATTTGTCCTATAATTCCTAAGCATCTTTCCAGCGCGTTGCATCACATTTTTACGATGCAAATTCTCATCCAATGCAAACAGATTATGTAAAATAGAAATGTTATTAACTAGTATCCAAAATAGAATTGCAAATAATAGAATTTGTAATCTACAAAATAGAATTGCAAATAATAATAACTCACGCATAAATCCTTCCATATCAAGTTTTTTTTCCCTTGAGGAACTTTATGCCAATTTTCATACTTAACACCACAATGGCTCCGAGTGGTACACCCAAGATAGTTTACAAAATTATTGCGGTTCACTCCAATTGGATTTCCTCCATTATCAAACTCCACCACTAATTTGGATCCACTACCACTTAGCGCTAATAACTTCTTCAACAGAGTGATGCCCCTTTTCTTGTTAAGTGTTTGGTATTGCGCATCAAGTTGCTCCAGTGCTTCAGTGGGTACAGGTGCATCAACCTATAATTTGACAAAAATAAAACACACTAAATTAGCCCAATATAGAAATATAGGATATATGACATAACTAGAAGATAATGAATTTTATAGAAATACAGGATATGTTTTTAGAACTTACATTAGTATCCTCGTCATGCTCGTCATGGACAGCATGCTCATCATGGACTTCATGCTCATCATGGACATCATGCTCATCATGGTCAGCCATCTGAAAATGTCATTTAAAATGCAAACATTTAGCATTTGTATTAACTAGAAAAAGGCAAACATTTAGCATTTGTATTAACTAGAAAAAGGCAAACATTTAGCATTTGTATTAACTAGAAAAAGGCAAACATTTAGCATTTGTATTAACATACATGTCTCTAAAATTGTGATCTTTTATCAATTAACAATCCTTCATTGTGATCTCCGCGCACATATAAGTCACCATTAGCTTCAATATTTTGTGGAGTGGGCAACCCAACTGAGAATGGACTGGAGTCATCATACTTATCATAGTACTCTTCTTCATCTATAGGATCTTCGATGAACTGTCTTTTACCATGAAGAACAACCGACCATTTATCATTCGCAGGATCATCGATATAGAATATTTGTTTCGCCTGTGATGCCAATATGAATGGTTCACCCTTCTCGCCAATCTTTTCAAAGTTCACCAAAGTGAAACCCAATTCATCCACTATAACTCCTTTGGTGTTATCAACCCAATTACATTTAAAGAGTGGAATTTTGAAATCTATGTAGTCAAACTCCCAAATGTCCTCAATGACACCGTAATATGACATTTTAGCTTCACGTGGACTCTTATCCTTTGCACTTGCAAAGTACATAGTCGACGCTTGAAGAGTGACCACACTATTTTGGACGACACTCTTATCATCTTGGCGCTTTGTGTAATATGTGAATCCATTAATGTCAAACCCTTCATAAGACATAACATTCGGTTTTAGTTTAAAGGCGAGGCATTTGATAGTTTCTGTAATATCATTTGGTGTTTGAGATAGTTGATGTAAGACTTTATCTTCAAACCACTTAGTAAAAGTCTTATTATGCTCTCTAGCAAGCCACATTGAACTTGCTCGAGGATGTTGTCTCTTTATGAAATTGGTATGTTCCTCGATATAAACACTCACTTCATCCATATTGTGTAAAATATACAAGTGAGCTTGTTCCAACTGCTCACGACTGATTACTTTCACCCGTGATCCCAAAATTCCTTTGCCCTCCTCAATATTCTTGTCATTATCAGGAGTGTCATTACCACTGAAAAAGTCATTGCAAAAATCCATAACCTCTCTCGCCACATAACCTTCAATAATACTCCCTTCAGGCCGATAACGGTTTCGAACATCACCTTTAAAAACGCTCATGTATCGTTCAAAGGGATACATCCAATGCAAGAAAATTGGTCCCAACATTTTCACTTCCCTAGTCAAGTGGACAACAAGATGTACCATGATATCAAAGAACGAAGGAGGGAAATACATCTCAAGATGACATAGGGTAACAACCACTTCTCTTTGCAAATTATCGAGAGTATCAGGGTCAATAACTTTGCTGCATAGACTGTTGAAAAAGAAACAAAGTCTGGTAATTGCAAACCTTACATGCTTCGGCAATATAGATTGAATTGCCACGGGCAATATTTGTTGCATTAGAGTGTGACAATCATGAGATTTAAGACCTATCAACTTCAGATCTTTCATTGATACCAATCTACGGATGTTGGATGAGTAACCATGTGGCACCTTAACATTTACCAAGCATTCAAAAAAAGTTTTCTTCTCCTTTCTAGACAACGTGTAACAAGCGGGAGGTAAGTATGTTCTTTTATTACCCATTTCACGTAATTCTGTTAATTCTGACCTTATTCCCATTTCACGTAGGTCCAGTCTGGATTTTATCCCATCTTTAGTCTTACCTGGTATATTTAATAGAGTACCAATGATTCTATCATAGACATTTTTCTCAACGTGCATTACATCGATACAATGTCTGACTGTCAAAGAACTCCAATAAGGAAGATCCCAAAATATTGACTTCTTCTTGAATGAAGAATTGTCACTCCGTGTGGCCATACTACATTGTGATTTCTTACCAAATTCATTGACAATGTCTTTTACTCTTTCATAAACAACATCCCCTGGTATAGGTTTAGGTGCACTCCGTTCATCATTCCATCCATTGAATGCTTTGCGCTTCCTACGATACGGATGGAATTTTGAAAGAAACCTTCGATGACCAAGATATACAGTCTTGCCGCCATGTTTTAGTCTTATTGAATCAGTGTTTTCTTCACATATAGGACACGCTTTAGCTCCTTTGACACTATATCCAGAAAAATTCCCATATGCTGGAAAGTCATTAATAGTGCAAAACAACATAGCGTGCAAACGAAATGTCTCTCTTGCTGAAGCATCATAGGTCATCACACCTTCAGCCCAAAGTTTCTTTAAGTCATCAATCAAAGGTTCAAGATAAACATCGATATCATTTCCGGGTTGTTTAGGGCCCGATATCAACAATGACAACATAACATACTTATTTTTCATACACATCCAGGGAGGAAGATTGTATATAACAAGCATGACTGGCCAAGTGCTATGTTGGCTGCTCAATGTCCCGTATGGATTCATCCCATCTGTACAAAGCCCAAGTCTTAGATTCCTATCTTCTTCACCAAATTTAGGGTACAATAGATCAATCTTCTTCCACTGTGGGGAATCAGACGCATGTCGTAGGATCCCATCATTATTTTTCTTAACATCTGCATGCCACCTCAAATTCTTCGCATCTTTCGGATTTGCAAACAAGCGTTGAAACCGTGATATTATAGGTAGATACCACAACACCTTGGCAGGAGAACCAGTTTTGGACTCCCCTGAAGTCGTCAATTTATACCGTGACGCACCACATTTTGGACAATCTTTCAAATCTACATAGTCCTTTTGAAATAATACACAATCATTTGGGCATGTGTGTATCTTCTTGGCCTCCATTCCCATTGGGCACAACATTTTCTTTACCTGGTATGTTGAGATTGGAAGCTCGTTTCCTTCAGGAAGAATTTCTTTCAACAAAGTCAACAATAAAGTGAAGCTTTTGTCGCTCCATCTATTGTTAGCTTTCAACTTATACAATCTCAACACAGCGCTAAGCTTCGTAAACTTAGCACAGCCTGTGTATAACGGTATCTCAGCATCATGCACAATGTTTGTAAAGATAGGAGGTGGATCGGTGTGCTCTACCCTACAACTATCCAGCATCGCATCAACGATGTCTGCTGGAACTGGTTCGTTCACATTTACGTCATCGGAGGCAATTTCTTCTTCCACCCAAGCACTGCTATCGACATCTACTGGTTTCGATTTTGAAATCTCTCCATGCCAGTGCCATTCTGTATAGCCTTGTACAATCCCGTTGCACAAGACATGACTTTTGATTTCCTCACCAGTGTTGACTTTCAAGTTGTTACCGCAATGCCTACATGGACAGTAGAACCTATCTGTAGGTTTTTTCCTATGTTCCTCGGCAAATCTAATAAACTGATCAAGACCAGATATAAACTCTGGGGTGCAACGATTACGAATGGACATCCATGATCTATCCATTCTATGATCAGAGAAAACAAGTATATATTAGGAAACAAGTATATATTACGAAAAGATTAGGCAGCATTTCCACGCTGTTCTCTAAGTACATATGTACTTAGAGAACAAACGGGGAAATGCCAACAAACACATGTGATGTCATTCTTATATATAATAAATGTGTACCACCTATCCCATCCTTGAACACCTAATCTCACTAGTAAGTGTATAATGTGTATTGGGTTTTCAAGAAAATTTCGACAACATTTCCCCGCTGTTCTCTAAGTACATATGTACTTAGAGAACAAACGGGGAAATGCTACCGAAATTTTCTCGAAAACCCAATACACATTATACACTTACATCCTAAGTGAGATTAGGTGTTCAAGAACAGTCCCAAACTGGGGACTATCCAAGATTTACTCCTAATGAGTAAATCTTGGACGGGTTTCTAGGCCAACAAACACAATAATAGATATCTACAATGAAGTCGGACTCCATACAAACAGTATATAATTTAGTGATTGTTCATTCTAATTTATACCAATGTACAAGTAATATAAAAAACAATGATTGTTCACATTCTAGGCCAACAAACACATGTGATGTCATTCTTATATATAATAAATGTGTACCACCTATCCCATCCTTGAACACCTAATCTCACTAGTAAGTGTATAATGTGTACTGGGTTTTCGAGAAAATTTCGGCAGCATTTCCCCGCTATTCTCTAAGTACATATGTACTTAGAGAACAAACGGGGAAATGCTACCGAAATTTTCTCGAAAACCCAATACACATTATACACTTACATCCTAAGTGAGATTAGGTGTTCAAGAACAGTCCCAAACCGGGGACTATCCAAGATTTACTCCTAATGAGTAAATCTTGGACGGGTTTCTAGGCCAACAAACACAATAATAGATATCTACAATGAAGCCGGACTCCATACAAACAGTATATAATTTAGTGATTGTTCATTCTAATTTATACCAATGTACAAGTAATATAAAAAACAATGATTGTTCACATTCTAGGCCAACAAACACATGTGATGTCATTCTTATATATAATAAATGTGTACCACCTATCCCATCCTTGAACACCTAATCTCACTAGTAAGTGTATAATGTGTATTGGGTTTTCGAGAAAATTTCGGCAGCATTTCCCAGCTGTTCTCTAAGTACATATGTACTTAGAGAACAAACGGGGAAATGCTACCGAAATTTTCTCGAAAACCCAATACACATTATACACTTACATCCTAAGTGAGATTAGGTGTTCAAGAATAGTCCCAAACAGGGGACTATCCAAGATTTACTCCTAATGAGTAAATCTTGGACGGGTTTCTAGGCCAACAAACACAATAATAGATATCTACAATGAAGCCGGACTCCATACAAACAGTATATAATTTAGTGATTGTTCATTCTAATTTATACCAATGTACAAGTAATATAAAGAACAATGTGGATTATATGGGACATAAATTCATTGTTCATTTTCCAACATTAGGTTCAACACTTGAAACATACATTCATTTTCAACATAAAAAAATTGTATCATTAGGGTCCAACATGTGCATTATATGGGACATACACATCATGGTGGTCATAAGGGAGGATATTTTCTTATTTATGAGTAAGCGATATAAGATTAAGATCCATATAAAAATTAGGGCAGAAGGAAGAAATAAATCTTCTTTAGGATACAATAGACCCTTATGGATGTATTTAGGGCCATAGGTACCATCATAGAACAAAAGGGGTACACTCTAGGATTTACGATCACACTAAATCATGTATTTTATACAAAACTACATGTATGTGTATATAAAAATATATTTATAAGGAACTTCTATACATATCTAATCAACAAATCAGTAATTAACTAAGTATTCATCAATACTTACTATTAATCAGTATCTCTAATCATGAAAATCGGCAAGCAGATCAGTAATTGTAAATAACAAACTACGAATTGTAGAATTAAAGTAATCACTAAAGTAATACTAACCAGTAGTACCAATCATTAATCACTGAATAGGTGGGCGACAGCAGGGCGAGGTACCTGGGCAAGCGAGCAGGGCGAGGTCGAGTAGGTCGAGTAGGTGGGCGGCGGTGACACCGGCGAGCTCCAGGACCACCGGCACAAGTCAGGCAGGTAGCGGCAGCGACACCGGCGAGCAGGGAGCGGCAGGCGGCGGCGGGCAGGCAGGCGGCGGAGAAGGAGCAGGCAGGCGGTGGCGACACCGGCAGCAGAAGGAGTAGGAAGCGGAGGTGGCGCACAAGCAACAGCAGCAGCGGAGGGTCGGGCGACGGTAGCGGAGGGTGCCGGGCAGCGGCGTCGGTGAGCAGTAGCAAGCGCGGGCGATGAAGACAATGAAATAGGAAAGGGGACCTAAAGTCGATCGATCGTGCGTCTAATAAGTTCGTAAAGGGCGTCGGTTATCTAACAAAACCGACGCCTAAAGTCTTCAGCGTCGGTTCCTATTACAAAACCGATGTCCAATTAGATAAAATTTGCCCTAAATAAATTGGCGGGAACCACTATCGGCGTCGGTTATCCTTATCTAAGGATAACTGACACCTAAGCTGTAAATTTTTGCGCAAATGTTCATCTTATATAGGCGTCGGGTTTGTGGTAAATAACCGATGCCGTATGTGACATATTTTTTTTGCTCGAAAATTGGATTTCGCGGGCAGTTTTAGGCGTCGGTTTTTTACCAAAAAACCGACGCTGAATACAAAGTGGTAGCCGTGTCTTGGCTACAGACGTCGGATGACCTAGATGACCGACGTTGAATGTTATAGGCGTCAGTTTTCCTAAATAACCGACGCCCAGAAAAGCGACACTGAATGTTGTTTCTGTAGTAGTGTTCAAGTTTCAATGGTTTGGGTTCAGGTTCTGTATTGCTATGTCGTTAATAGGAGGTGAATCTTAAATGGGTACTAGGGTATCTAAATATTCAAGATTTGAAGCACCTTCACCAACTTGTTTGGGAATCCTAGACTTGAATGGAAATATGTTTTCATAGTATTAACCATCTATAAGTCTGATTATACTATGATGCTTATCCAAATGTCAGGATGTATGACTCTATCAGTATAAATTTGTTTACAATAGGATTTTTAACATAGCCTAAGAAAATGATATTAACAATTATGAGACAAAGTTTTCTTTTCTTATTTTTAGAAATTTATAACTTTAGCCAAGAACCTCCACACTATAAGGTTGTTTAATATAGGTTTTATGTTAAACCAAAGTTCATAAGGTGTCTCCTCTGTGTGATTGATAGGGATATAGTTCAACACATAGTTGTTGTCAACCAGATTCGACCAACATGGCATTTACCATATCTATCAATGTTATGTTTTTTGTTTCAACTACACCATTAGATTATGGATTATATGGGGTAATGCTTTCATGAATAAGGTCATGTTCTTCAGAGAACTATTTATGTTCATTTGAAGTACGTTCACCTCCTCCATCATATCAACCTCTTCATGTTCTTTTCACTTGGTTCTCCACTTATGACTTATAGATTCTATGTTTTTAATTTGTTCATCTTTAGATTTCATCAAGTAAATGCAACAATATTTGGAAAAATGATCAATACATGTATAAAGTAGCACATTCCATGATGAGCAAGGATACTATTTTGATCACATATATTGGTATGAACAAGATCAAGAAAAGATGTGTTGCTTTCTATTGATCTAAAGGGTTTCTTAGGTAATTTATCTTGAACACATACTAAGCATCTAACATTATGGGATACATGAGTCTTGGGAATCAAATCCTTGTGAACCATATGTTTCATAGTGTTCTTGTTCATATGTCCTAAACAAGCATCCCAAATTGTTGGTATGTATGCCTAGAGAGCCAATCATATGATGATAAGAATGTGGCATTTGAAACCTAATTTGATACTAATAAAGGTAATTCCCTCTATTGTGTTTGTCTCAACATGAGATAATGACACAGACATAGTAGATGTCTAAAGAATGATGTTACTCCATGACATATGTCTTCAAGTACGTGACTTTAACAATGAGATCATGCCAATGTTAAGAGGACATACATTCTTTTTATGTCCCTAGTTTGATATTAATGTGGAAGAAAAATAGACAACAATAATACATAAGACTAGAGTGTATGTTGACTGATGATCGAGTCTCATTAGTGATGATATGTGATATCAAGTCAAGCACATAGATACATGTTAGAGAACAGTGTATCAGACAAACCCACCATGAGAGTGATACATGGAGACCATAGAATGGTAGTCTGAATCATCTCTCATACTTAAAAGTGGTGATTGTGGTTCTTGGACCTTAAGTCATTACATTCATCACATTTCCTCCATGTACTTTGATATCATCCATCATGATCCTATATAAGGGTTGACATAAAGGTGGTTCTTGGATGCATTATGACACATGCAGATAGAGTGTGAGTGATGTAGATGGGATTTGTCTCTACTATAGGTGATTGATATCCAAGGCCTCTTGATAAGCAAGACTGAGAAATGTACGACCTTACTCATGTGATTCAATATGTGATATGTGAACTCACATGCATCTCAGATAGTATTCTCTAGTTCAAGGAACATGGATTGATCATTGTGATGATTGTGATTCCATGCCTAGAGTTCAATTCAGATATCACAGACAAAGGAACTATATGATCACAATAACACTGATCATGGATTTTAGGCTGAATTTATTCTCCAACTTTCTAAATTACTTGGGTAGCAATGATGTGTTTATAGACAACACTCTTTGCTTCTGATATCATAAGTTTGTTATGGACATTATCTTCCAATGTAATTTTGGACTTATAGGGAGGAATGCACAAGGATTAAAGGAGCATATTCATGTATGATGTTTAATTTTATTACTAAAGGTTTTTAGATACTCAATTAAACAATTGAGGTTCAAAATTGACTGAATGGACTCTGAACCTACCAGTTCAAGTGTTGAATCGATAGGTTGGAGTGTAAGGTCAATTGGAATCAACATTAGATGATCAATGGCTGAATTAGGGAGAGAGACGGTTGGTTCACATAGTGAATTGAGAACCACCCTGTTCAGTTGCCAATTTGATTGGATCAAGGATTGGTGTGGACGTCATGTTGTGCATTGATCGTGCATTGATTGCCAATTTGATTCAAAATAGGAAACTGCATGAATTGACCGGTTCGCTTAGTGAACCAACTGGCTCACGCACCAACCAACTGATTGGGTGTGCAAACCGATTGGTTCACCGTGCATAGTTTCTATAAAAAAAAAAAAATTTGACCTTTTTGACTTATGTGATGATTGTGAACCTTAACCCAACCTCTCCTATAAATAGAGGGATACTAGGGGCTTCCTAGACATGAGACCTGCCTCTGAAAAATTGTTGTACTCTCTGGTTGTGGTAACCAATAGAGAGCCTGAGCAATCCCTACTTAATAATTGGAGGGATAGCTAGGGAGAGATAATTGCAGGAGAGCATATCAACCCTAGCAGGTTGACATTTGAAAGGGACAACTTCTTTCTGTTGGTTCAGGTGGCACAACATGGAGTTCCTAGTGGTCTGCGTGGACTACTCTAGAGGAAGGAGACCATTTTCTGTCACTTGGAGGACATAGTTTACCACTTCCCATGGTGTTGCACCAGTTGGTCGATGGAGACAACTGTGCGAGTGATGTTGTTGCTGAAGGAGCATGATGTTTCCTGAAGAGAAGAAGCATGATGCAACTATAAGGGTAATGTTGTTGGACTTACTCCAGGACTAGGTATAATCTTGCAAACCATCCTTCCTAGATACATGTTTGTGGATGTGATCTTGTTGTTCTAGGAAATATGCATTTAATTTTTTTTTGTTTCCACTGTGTATATATGTGCCCAATTTCCCAATAGTGGTATCAGAGCCATGTCAATTTACAGTGTATATGGGATTCGAATTGATATTATCAGATTTAGTTATCATTCTTTTATTGCATATGATGAGAATATTAAAATGGTTAATGTGCATCTCCAATTAAATTCCACATACGATTGCACAAACTAATATATATATATATATATATATATATATATATATATATATATATATATATATATATATATATATATATGTATGTATATATATATGTATATATATATAAATATAAATATATATGTATATATACATATATATATTCCATTTACATGTGTAACCCTAAAATTGGTTTTGATTGTGGATATTTAGCATGGTTATGGCCAATATCCCTAGATCTATGTGTGCATGGTTGTGGGTATTTATTCTTTTTGTTTCCCAGTCTACGAACTGAGCCTCTCTCTCTTCCTTCCAAATGTAAATTAATTCTATTCTTCCTATTTCCCCTCAAATGTAACTCGAGGTTTCCATTTCACAATGGAATAAGAAATATGATAGTTTTAATATATATTTGTACGTTAGATAGTGATCTGCACAAAGGAGAATCGACTGGCTCGTGAGATGAATTGATTGACTGGAGGATCGAGGAGTCCAGATGGCAATAGGATGAACCGATAGACTAGTTGCCCAACTAATCATCTAGTGGTGTCCAGATGCCACTTAGACTTGAGAATCAGACAAACACTTCAGGAGACCAACCGAGTGACCAAGAGGCGATCTGACTGGTTTAAGAGTTGAAGTGATCAACCTAGAATGGTTCGAGCACAAATATTCATCAACAACAGGTTTCATATGATGTGGACCCTAGGTGGTAGAAATTTCTTGTGACTCCAATGAATTATAATAGTATGGCCATAACCATCACTAGTGTGTTTTGATTATTGCATGTTCTCGTTTGTGGTTATAGAATATATATGATATGTATGAAGTATATGGTGATTGGATATGTATATCTATTTTTATATATAAAATCTCTCAATATAGTATTTAATCTTAGATGACTTCCATAAGAAGCACACATGAAAAGCTTTATCAACTAAACATAGGTTACTCCCAAGCATGGTGCAACGTCCATCTTGTGGAAGTGTGATGGTAGAAATGTAGGTTCTGCACTTGCAGGGTGCATTTCTATCGTGTTGTTTTTGGGTCAGGCGTAATTGAGTGTACTTAATGGATTAAGAAAAAGAGGCATGTAGATGACTATGGAAAGGAGTTGTGCATATCATCTATCTAAGAATTGCAAATGATGCAATTGTAAAAGTTGCCTATCTTAATGATTGACAATGGATGTTGGTTTTGACTAGTTAATAGTTGAATTGTTTTGGATCTTGGTTCACTAGAAGATTATATGCTACAATCTTCCAAATTAATTCATGAGGGTTATAAATTTTAAAAAAATAGTGGAAGTGATAATTAATTAAAGGCCTAATTAATATCGTTAACTTATCAAATCAAACAAATCAAAATATTTTGAAAAGTTGCAAAATTTCTTTTGTAGATAAACACAAACACATTATTGTTGCAATCAGTCCTCACAAAGGACAAACTAAACATGATTTACTTCTACATCTGGTTTAGGACTTTGATAAGCATTCTCAGCTATGAGCTATGTCCTTAAAAAACCAGACCCAGAGGAACCTTCTCTAATTGTGCTTAAGGATGAAATGGATACTTACTTAAAGCATGACATTGATGCCATAGACATTTGAGTACCTTTTGTTGTGTTTTATGAACTATGAGTTGAATGAACAATATAAAAACATGGATATTCTTGAGATGGTAATACATCTTAAGAACTAAGTAAAGAAAGAAATATATGATGTCTTCAAAGAATTATATGAGTGAAAACTGAAAAAGGGAGATCTGGTAGAGCCGCATGTGCTCAATATGATTGGGCATGTGGAGTGACTGAGATTTCTTTTAGGTCAAGATTTGACAATGGATATGATTGTATGAATCATATATCCAGTTTAACAAGTATTACTACTTGAGTAACTTTGCTAAACTATTGTCAGAGCTAGTTGGCTTATTGATGCTAAAGCACAGAGGGAGAAGGACAAATCTGTGATAGTGATTACAGAAGTGAGTCCAAGGGCAAAGGCAAGGCCGAGAAGAGTTCTGAGACTAATCTAAAGTCTAAGTTTTTACAACTCAAGGTATGGAGAAGGGTAAGTGCAAGAGGAATTTGTTCTTTTCAAGTAAATAATTAAGGAAGAAAGTGCCACCATTGTCGATTGTCTCGCCATTAGAAAGGAACTATCATCTTTATAGAGGATCTCAGAGAGAAGATGGAGAAAGAGATATCTACTTTAGCACTTGATACGAAGTAAGATAGAATTGTGTGGTGCAAGGGTTGCTTCCATTATAGTTTGAAGTTGTCATTCATGAAAATGAAATAGATTTAGTGAATTGCTATTATGTACCTACCATTTTTAAAAACATCATGTATCTTGTATTGACAAGAATTGTTGTTTCATGACATTGCCATATGTCTCACAACTATACTTGATAGTTGTAGTGACAAAATGTGTATGACACATATACTGAATGACCTGATAACTCAAACATTAATACCTACAACATTGTCATCTATAGCGCATAAATGAGAAATGTATTTCTAGAATCCATATGATGGTTGTCTAGACTCTTTTGGTTATTGAACCAATACATACATCCATATCTTATTTTTTTTCCAATATGACAAAAGCATCATCATTAGATGTAGTGGGAGAGTGACTATTCTATTAAGACTTATACATACTGATGTATATAGAACTTTTGGAATGAATGCTAAAGGTAGTTACAAGTACCTCATTATATTTACTAATTCTATTAGTAGATGTGGGATTTTTAATTTAATGAAATACAAGAATAAATCTCTTGTAGTGTTGTGGAAGATTAAGAGTGAAGTACGTAACTAACTTGGTAAAAGTATTAAGATACTTTGATTTGATCGATGTTGAAATATTTTAAACCAAGTGATTGAGGACCTTCTGGAGAGAATGTGATAGTGTATCACAAGGAACTCCACTTGCAACATATTGTTGTGTTAGAAATAAGGTATCATACTTTGTTAAGTCATGGTGTGATTATCAATAAATTTAGATAATCTTCCAATATCATTGGGCACATGTTTTACACTAAAACAATGTACCGTCTAAAATGGTTCAAAGACACCATATGACATATGGCTTGG